>WFKH01003881.1:24149896-24177305 GCA_016163765.1 Magallana hongkongensis | reverse complement strand
AACAAACTTGAATCTACACTACCTGAGGATGCTTCAACACAAGTTTCTGCTTTTCTGGCCAAATGGTTTTTGAGAAGAAGATTTTTAAAAAAATACCAACAAATTTTCAATGATTTTTTACTATCTCCCCTTGAAAGAGGGCGTGGTCCTTCATTTTAACAAACTATATCCCCTTTACCTAAGGATGCTTTGTGCCAAGTTTGGTTGAAATTGGCCCAGTGGTTCTTGAGAAGAAGATGAAAATGTGAAAAGTTTACAACAACGACAACGACGACAACGACAGACAACGGACAAATTGTGATCAGAAAAGCTCACTTGAGCTTTCAGCTCAGGTGAGCTAAAAATTATCAAAGTATATCATCATTTCCTATTTCAGAGAGGGGGGGGGGGTTAAAGACAACTCCTGGGGGTCATGTACTTACACCATTTGATGCATCATAATGATTTTAGAAACAAGAATATAGTTGGTTTAGTGGTGGGGATCTCAACAGTTTTCAAGATTAATCATGGTATTTTCCTGTTTCATTGGGTCAGAACATTCTTATAGGGTCATGGCCTACATTTTATTTGATGCACCATAATACATTAAGAAAAAAGACCCTTTCCTCCCTAATAAATAAAACTCATATAGACATGATAAGTCTCAACACTTATTTAAATGTAATACACAAATTTAATATAAACTGTCACAGGGTCAATATGGGGTCAACTTAATATTTAAGTCTGACAAATGAAAAAAATAACTTTTGCAATTAAAATGACAGAAACTGTACAAATGCGATAGGATAGGTAACAATGATGAGTTTATTTACATATTTTAAAAAAGATGATGATACAGTATGCTGGCAAAGGGAGATCACTTATTTAGAAAGTGAAAGTAATACTTATGTATACCGGTGTCTCATAATATTGTGCGAGTACTACATGTATTATGCTTACCTATATTGGTCAACATCATAATGATAATCCAATTAAAGCACAATATGAATCCATTTATTAGCTGATCATCACAAAAGAAACGTTTATGCATGTTAATTAATCCTATTTTGCACATGGAAAACACGTGCACATACCGTTATGTACACCACGTGAAACCCATCTAAACAAAGAGCTGGGTAAAACTAGTACCCGCTAATGCGACCTGTAGACCTGTGTTGTCTACGTAACTTCGGACAAAGATCATTTCTTGTAACATGTCTGTATTTTCATGACTTTATTCTTTTAAACCCCTTGTACTGTTTTATTAGGTAAAAATAGGTAAAGCACACATTACAGCTTTAAGGTGGTACAGGACACCTGCATATAGTAATGAACTCCCTATTGCAGAAATAAACAACAAAGTATAATTATAATATTACCCCCCCAAAATAATGTTACCTAACAGTGAAGTGCAATGGGTTAGAGCGTTAACTACATGTCTGTAGAGAGTTCAAATGCTGCTGGGGCTTTTCTATTTTTTACTTCAGATTCCAAAATTTTAAAAATTTATCTTTTTTTGCTAAATACCTGTATTGTAAAAATTTAAAATTATAAAACGTCACTATGAAAGAATTTTGATTATAATGCAATTTACTACATGTACAGGCTTTCGTTGTTATCAAAATATTCTGATGTTTATTTATCCATGTGGAGTGTGTGTGGGTGGGAGGGGGCAAAGTAGTATGTAACTGTGTTTGCAGGGGGTGGGGGGATTGGGGTCCGAGGTGTATTGTTTGGTAATTTTACTACATGTATAAATATAAATTATTTTTTTCAAGGGTGGGAGGGTCTGGACCCCCCCCCCACTCCAATCCCTTCTCTAAATCTGTGCACGCGATGATGTTGGCACCTAGAAGCAAATCTAAATTAAGCCGGCAACCGCCGAGGGAAGGGGGCATAATTTAATTTTGTTTGTAATAATTATATAGACCATACTTTCTATGAAATGAAATGAAAAGATTATTGATTAACTGAAAATTCACATGCAAACAGTTTAACCACAAATTGTACATAAAGGACCGCTCATGTGTATTATCATCGTCGGAACCCACAGATTTTCTATCCGTTACACTGCAGTGTACGGATAGAAAACCCGTGGGTTTCGATGATGGTGTATTATGTGCACGTGGCCTTCGTTTTTACTAAAACTGGTACAAAACAGTGTTATTTAGGGGCAAACACTTGGTGCGGGTATTACTGTCTAATGACAGCATCTAGTTTGAGTTGCATTGAATATAGTTAATGCTGTTAAACCACGCGCACTTAAAAAAATTAACTATGACTTGGAAACTGGTATGAAACCTAGATTTGTATGAATTTCTCCGTGAAATGTAAACATTTTTTTAGAAAATTATTTAAGAATTTTACAATACGCTTCGATATTGGATATTTATTAATTAATAAAACTTGTTAAAAGGCCAGAAACCATTTAACAAGAAGAAAGAACATCAAACTTTGATATTTACATATATTTTCCTGATCTATGTAGTGACTTGAAATATAGGATTACCATTTTAAGTCACTTGAATATTTTCTAAAAAATAATGAATGAATTAGTATTCTTATTTTCCACTTTTTACTTAAATGATACTAATTCCCTCATCCCCAAACTTAGCCTTCATGGTAAAGTTTTGCACCTATTCGAAAAACTTTTTCTTAATTTTAATGTGTCAGGTATTTTAATGCATCAGTTCTGATTTCATTAAATAACCTTGTTTTAGTTCTAATCAATATTATTTGTTTAATGTCAAGATCTTGTAAATAATACCACAGTGTCCTTTTGTGCTAGAACAATTTTGACGTCAACATTGATTTGATGAACATTTTTCCCTTACTTTGCGGCTTTAAAGCAACTATGTAGAATAATGAAACCGTTTCTTCGCATTCTTTATCAAATCACTTAAAAAGTAATCCCGATACTTAGACTATATTGGATTTGAAATCATTTTAAAGAGGAGGCCAAAAGCTTGTTAATTGACGTCTTTGAAGAGACCGAAGGCATGCTAAATATATTTCATTAGTCTTAAATAGACAAAACTCCGAGGTTTGTTACTTATGTCCTTCATATTACAGAAAAATTGATTGTTTAAAACATGATTTTTATTGTGTTAACAGCAACTTAATCCCCGGTACACTCTATCAAACAAAGCTATTGTTATGAAGCATCATAGAAAGAATTTATATCCTGAAATTCATAAATCTGTAGGCATCTTCTTTCATTAACTAGATCTGACATTAATACGAAGTATTCGAACAAATTGTTTTATAAAGAGTAAATTCTACTTCTCACAGAGTATATGTTGAAAACAAATCAATAACAATTAAAAAGGCAAATTTTTTAGCGTTTCTATATATTCTATAGGCAAAAGGGCATAACTCATATCATTACTGACAAACTTTAATTGATATTATTTAAAAACTTTGTTTTACCTAATAATTAAACTGCGCAAATGACATTCATGGAAGTGTACGAACATTCCATACACCCTCAATCCTCTATTACATATTAGTAGGGCATTTTCATAATATATGGGATATTTCACCACCTTAAAATAATTAAGTATGGTAGAAATTGACAGTACACGTACCTAGGTTGATTTGTAAAATATTTTTGTCTTTTTAAATCTATTGTATGCTTAAACCTGAATCAAACGTAAAACATTATTTTATGCTACAATTTTGAAACCCACTGATTAAAATGCTTACAACTCAACATATAATACAAATTGACAAAACCTACGGGAATAAACCATTTTTTAGAGTCAGCGTTTTTATTTTCCTTTATTATATGCTTTTAGCATTTCATCCATATTTTTGCAAACTTTCTGACATATTTACAGTGTGATGTTCCCTCTATCCATTATTATCTCATAGGGATTTACACCGGAATTTAATTGTTTAAATTGTGTGTTCAACTAATCGGATTTAAGGAAAGTTTTTACAAAGATATTATGTGCGCCTAATTTTAGCTCACCTGCGCTGAAAGCTCTAGTGAGCTTTTCTGACCATTTTTCCGTCCGACGTCTGTCTGTCCTCCCATCAATCCGTCTGTGAACTTTTCACATTTTGAACTTTTTCTCTAAAACCATATTCGGCACAAAGCATCCTTATGGAAAGGTGAATATAAATTGCAGAAATGAAAGGTCAGTGTTTATTCAAAGCGGAGAAAACCTTGAAACTGTAAAAAAGCGGGGTGCATTTTTAAATATCTTCTTGGAAAAGTACTCAGTCAAATTCAACTTAATTTAGCATAAATCGTCATTATGGAAAGAAAAATATAATTTGTGAAATTAAGGGTTTTCTGTTCCAAATTTGAGCTAATTACGAAAATAATAATGAAGGGGGGATTCAGTCAATTGATAAGTTCGGGTACGTTATTCCATATCTCGAAAACAAGTCTTTTGTTTGAAGCAGCCAATCTGACAAAGATCAATTTGTTTGTTGTGCAACAGTTCACGTGCAAAGAAATATTGGTGCCGATTTTGTGAAGTAAATTGAAGTTAAACATTTCAATGTGTTGACACACATTGTGTCGAGGCGAAGCTGAGCTATCTATGAGATTGATCAACCCGATATATTTCTGTAGTCAGTCAGTAACAAAACTAATAAGTGTTTTGTTTTCCCATGGACTATCAAATGTCACATTTATTCACAAAAAGTAATGATCTACCTAACCCATGTACAAGTTGCCTTACATCTCGTCCAATTTAACTCATTTAAACTATTCAAAATTATCAAACTCACCTTTCAAATACTCTTTGAAAGTCTTCGCTTCACTCATGTATACTTACAATCTTTTGTTGCTATTCACTTTTAAGCGTTTTTCTCGGAGATTTAAGCAAATCTTGACGCTACCTTTTTTGTTCTGCTCCAGACACAACAATGTGACGCCAACATTCAAAAGGCAACTATTCTAATTTTAAAGAATTTCAAAGAGCAACTCCTCCAAATATTTTAAGAACTTAAGGCATGCAGTTTCTGTATCAAATAATTAAATGTCGAAATGAGTAGGCGCTGCGTCAGCCAATGACGGCCATATTGCCTAACAAGAAAATTTTATGATAAACACGATGCCTTCAATTTTTTCTATAGCCAACTTTCCTTACTTTTTTAGCAATATACCTTCATCACCTGCATACAGAGTTTTTGTCTCTCAGTGAATTCGATACGCAGGGGTATGCTCTACATATGAATAGTTTCTACGCGAGGCAAGCTACTGACAAGTTGATTAAACAGGACTATCAACAGTCTCGATTAAAGTTATCTTTTCGTATGTTCTATGGTCGATACAACGACATTGTCAGCAAATACAATCTTTCACTGGGTCGTATGCTGACCGACGTTTTTCATACTTTACTGTTCGACCATATTTAATCATCTAATTGTCTACGGACTTTTCCGTTTTTTCCCGAATACGACAAAGAGCACACTGTGGTTGTGAACGGTCAGCAGAGGATGCTTACTCCTCTATGGCACCTGATCCTTCCTCTAAATCTTTTTGAGATCCGTATTTGCTTAGCTCATGTTTTGTATTTTTCCTTTTGATTTTTGATTTTGAACACTTTTCGTTATCACCACATGTCATTAATTCTCATCGAAGGGACATAGAGATATATCCGGCAGCCACGTGCTATGTTTAAATCAATGAAAGTGTGTCGTTTCAGTCCGAGAGAAAACAAATCGAAATGGAGGGCATGATTCCATGTACTACGAATTACACGTACAGAGGTGTTCCAAAAGTTGAATGAAAGGGTATCACAGGATGAAGCTCTACTATATGATTGGCATATTTATGCCATAGAATCACATTTCCAGACCTTTAAGTAAACTTTCAGTTAATTGAACGGCAGTTACATATTTTATTTTAATTTTTAGCATTGTTTTCAAACATATATACTTTCCTTTAGAATAAATAAGAAAGATTATGTATGCAGTTGATTCATATAAAATCAGACAGAATAATTATTCATTCATAAAAAATCTTGACTGTTGTATACATAGTTTTTTTTTAGCTCCGTGTAATTTTCGCCATCTTCATTTTCAAACAATTTCGCCCAGTCTTGAATTCGCCAAGACATAACATAGTTGTGTTTAAAGAGAGACAATACGAGACATTAAAACGTTTTAGATTCACTTATTAAAACAAAGTCTATGGATGAAAATAAAACGGGGCGACTATTTCCGTTTATACATGTCATGAATATAATATGTATAGAGAATTGTATGACAAATTACTAACCAAATTTAAAACTGGCATAATGCGTTGTTTTTAAGGTAGACGGCGTGTTCCCTGCAGAAAATAAAATAAAATTCATCAAAATTTAAAACAAAAGCTTATCAAGCAATGCGTTGCATTACCATGTCACAACTGTTAAACGCAATGGATGAAATACAAGTTTTCTGTTGACTGTACAATCATTCAATTTTTGTTTTAACATGTCCATATTCCATACTGCTTTCATTCCATCGGACGTATAGGGAAGTTTAATGGTGTGAACCAATTTTTCTAAAATATACAAAGTCATCTTAACAATGTATAATAAATTTTACTACTTGCATTTGAATCATTTTTGCGATTTGCATTGAGAAGTTATGAATATTATTTCACGATAAATGGATATATAAAAAATTAAGTACACACCATTAAAGAAGCTTCTTTTGCGACGATTATCTTCCAAACCCATGTAAATCCAGCAGCATTATCATAACATACGGATCTTGCTGGGCATAAATTAAAATTAAAAACACAATCATCCAGGTCGAGTTCACAATTTTTCCAATCGTAGCCTGCATGGCAATGGCAAATATATCTATCTGATTCTGAAGCACAGGATCCGTTATTTTGACATGGATTAGCTGCACAATGATCAATTATGCCACAAAATTTCCCCATAAACTCATGATTGCAAAAACAAACATGTCCCGTCATGTTGTTAACACATACACCTTGATCGTTGCATGGATTGGTGAAACAGTATTTATACAACACACAATTTCTTCCCAACCACTGAGGTGGGCAAATACAGGAATAGGACGTGTTCGAATTGACACAGATACCACTGTTTAAACACGGCGAACTATTACAATAATCAAGGATTTCACAATTTGATCCTGTCCATCCTTTTAGACAATCACATTTAAAATGAATTTTATTTATGCCCTAACCACTGCATATACAAATGATTCAAGCATGTTTTTACACGCTCCATGTTCTTCACAAGGTGAATTAAAACAAAAATCTGGAATATTGCAAAATTAACCAACCCAACCAGGTATACAAGAGAAACTGAAATTAGACTCAACCATGGAACAATTTCCTTGCGAATTGCAAGGGTTATACAAAACGCAAACGTTCCGTTCATTACACTTCTGACTCGTCCACATCCGCATGGAGTTGCACTCGTAACCATTTTAGTGTGATATACATGTTCCATTATTTTCGCATGGATTTTCTATAACAAAATTTTACTCTTTGCATTGATGTCCTATGAAACCGTCGTCACACGAGCAAGTAAAGTTAAGATGATTATTCTGGCATTTGCCATGCTTTCCCCACGTTGAATAAGAGAGCAGAAATCGATTGATGAACAGTTGTCACCAATTCAACTACTATCACATATGCACGGTAATCCGCTTCCTGTATTACTGCATTTCCGTGGCCCCCACATGGACTATAAAAGTAATGATTACCTTCATTACAGTGGATATCATATAACTCAAAAGGACAATCGCATGACTATCCATATAAAGGTTGTATGCATATGCAAGGAAATGCACAAATGATATTTTCACAATCCTTTGTTATATTGCATATTTTTTCCGAAATGGTCCTTTTCTTTTTTGCACGATCTTCTTAATTCTTTCATCAGTAAATCTAAATTAATACAATGTGTAATACACCAACAACTGTGCTTAGCTTCCACATAAACCTTCATATTAGAAGCGGGTAATATGGTTAATCAAAGTATTTATGTATTAACGCGAGACATACGAAATAATGTCAAATGGGAATTAATGCTCGTCTGTCATTTGTTTAATCTTCCGGATTTGTAACAATCAACAGTACAAATATATTGTTATTTTCCATTAAAAGGATACGTCAAGTCAAAAAAGTTTTTCTACGTACAAAATTTATAAAAAAAAAAATACGTAGATAATCTACGTACGTTCACTTTTTTACGTGATTCGTCCTTGATCCTTGATTGAATTAAGGATGGGTTTCTACGTCATTAACTGGATATATGAATAAGGCAATGCATGTCAAATATTTTACTGTTTAACAAACTGCACGAGTTGCTTGGTTACCTTAATTCATGTTAGATACCTTCTTGATATAGGATTTGGCAGGTTAAATTAGAAAAAAAATGCTTACTTGTTAGCAGCAGGATGTAACAAAAAGCATAGTAAACACTCTTTTTGATAGTTAATAAAAAGTATAAAGCATTGTTGAAGAAAACAGCTGATGATTTCAATGTTTGCAGGTGTGTCGAACTATGTAACGTACATTATTTACATCTACAGTGTATTTATTTGATCTAGATATTCTTTGTTTTCGATAACTTCGGACAGCTAGTAAATTCAAAACGAACAGTCCAGGGAAAAACCGTCGAGTACAACACAGAGCAAAGTCGTAATAGTTATCGAATTGACCCAGAAGACACACATCGTTATAAATTTCTGGGGTAAAGTACACATGGAAATCAATATGTATGATAACGGTTATTTGCACATGTAGATAAGATCAATTAAAGTTTCGGTGTTTTTCTTTTTACATGAGTCTAGTATATTATATATTGTGTTGTGTATTTTATATAATGTATATTCATTCTGTTGTAATTAAATCGGTTACTACAAAAAGAAAAAGTCATACTCAGCTAGATGTGTTACATTTTCGTGCAATAAAACGATGCAATAATAATTTTTGTTTGTTGGCTTGTATTTTGCTTTTAACAGAGCCGATAAATCATTGTAATAAATGCCCCTAAAGTTCAGTATGTAGAACAAAATGAATGTAGATTTGTATTCTCCAAAACATTAATTCACTTACCCTTGTATCACCAGGTAAAACGTGTATTTTACATATTGCGAACATTTTCTATAGTTTTAGGTTGTTAGAAATTAACAATATTTACTCTTCTTAATTTTTGTGAAATTCCTCCTGACTGTGGTGTGATACATGTATAATGTAAATTAATGTTTATCAAACGTCTTAACTTTAACAAAGAAATAGAACATCAAAGTAATCAAGTGTAAAATTATTCTTATTAGAAATGGGGGTTAAAGGAGGATGGTTTCATCTCACAAGTGAGTTTGACACTAATAAAGTTAATGTAATTACATAGCAATTAGCGGATAAACGCAGGTAAAAAAAAATGGGCGTTTACCTGGGCGATGGTCAGTTAAGGGAAAAATTATACTATACGCTATATATATGTTTTATATATGTAGTCTACATGTAAGGAGAGTTAGTCTAAGTCGGAGTCGGAATTTTAGAGTTAGAGGTTGTGAGTCAAAATACATGTACAATTCGTCCGTCTAATCCGTCACGTATTCCCTCACTGTCATATGTAGGTTGACATTTAGTTAAAATTATTAGCGAGTTTCCCCTTTTTAACCCTTACGGAGTAGAGAGTATCTGTTTATATTATTGTGTTATTAACTGGAGTAGATGTGAAAAATATAGCGGCTGTTGAGCTACATGTTAATCCCTTGTGATCGCCCGAAAAGGAAAATACCGAAGATGTAAGAAACTCTATACATACTTTTTAAAATGTTAATAAAAATTAATTTAAAATGGAAGTTGTTAATCGTTTATGTCTCCAAAATTATTAAAGCAGATTAATTTTGAAAAAAAAGAGTTAAATTTGTACAATAACCGGGTCGTGAAGACGCGTTTTAAAACAAGTTTTATAAAGCAAGTGCCGATCAATACCTGCGAGCTACATATATATTGAATAATGCGCGGGAAATTTAAAGTTTCTTTTTATTGTATCCTATATTTTTAGTACTTTTTCCGTAATTATTTGCCAAAATTGAAGAACTTTTCAATCCATTAGAAATACATAACAAAAACAATCCTTATCAAAGAACTTAAGTTTAGAATGTAAACATAAACATGCCTAAATGCATTTTATCACCAAAAGATTTAGCTTTTAACTTGTCAGTTCTTTGAAGTACGTTGTCGTCTATCATCAGAGTGCAGTCATAGAACTCGAAATGATGGTAGATTAGTTGAAGGGAGGATGCCTGTACGTCTCCCACGGCAACTGAGAATAACTCTTTTAAGAGAAAACTGATACACGTTTGTATAATAGTTTAACAATTCTAATATCAATAAACAGGTAGGGTCACGTAGAAATGTAAATGTTATAAGTAGATCGTCAAAATGCATGAATATAGATATGCAATTATTTAATAATCTGACAAGTTAGCCAGGTGTTATTTTATTATATAATTATTTATACGCCTCTTATCAAGTGCTGTGGTAAAGATAAGGATAACGTCTTTCCATAAAAAAGATAAAAATGTACGGAAGCCCGTTGGTGCCACGTAGGAAAAATATTTTATCTGGCGGCCGCCAGATAATTATGTGGCGGCCGCCACTTATTATCAGGCGGCCGCCACATAATTTTCTGGCGGCCGCCACTTATATATCTGGCGGCCGCCACATAAATTATTTTGAAAAACGTGAGTGTTAGTGTATTTATATTTGGTTGAGAAGATGGATGTTGACACAACCAGTGCTCTGTATTTTCATATGGTGTTTACCTACAAAGAAATGTGTAAACACCACGAAATAAACAGGTCGAAAGCTAGATTACATGCATGATTATTTTCATTCGAAGAATGGAATAAAAATGCAAGCTGTCCTTGTTATGCCTCTTATTATGTTATGTTATATATAACTTGTAGTCATATTTTAAAAACTCTTAGGAAAGTATTAAATTAAGTAATTCCAGTGTTTCTGTTGTTTTTTTTAGCCAATGTGTTCTCACGTTTGAATTTGGTATGCTGACCATCAGTCATGTCATTCATATAAAGTCTCTTAACTGACCATACGATTTTTTAACCCAGAGAGACTGGCCGATCACGATCTTTTTATTGTACTGCCTTCCTTGTGATTTGGAATAAGAGTTTAACAACACAGTCAGTTAAATATTTTCATTTATATGGCCACGAATGCTAGTACACACTTATCCTAGTTTATCCTTATAAAGTCATAGCAGGATCCGCTCTCGTGATAATATAGCCTGTATTAGCTGTCGTGGTCAATAAAACTGAATTTAATCTGCCTTGGTAAATTCTTATACCAAAATTAAAACATATAGAAGGCAGTGTGTTCCTTTACTATACATGTTTACATAACAGTCCTCTCAGGTTAAGGTTTTTTAATGTTAAGATTTCCTGAACGGGCGTTTAGTTCAGTTTTAAAAGTTTAGAAAAAACTCTGAATTACAATGTTTTACAACATACATGTATAAAACAAGGCACAAAGTAATATCTAAATCATTCTAGATTTTAACAAAGTCTACTATACATTCAACTCCATCAGTTTTTCAAAACTTAAGCTCTGCAATTGATATTTAATGTCAAGTCTCATAAATTATTAATATAACTAATAAATTAGAGTGTATCCACAACTCCCTAAAAAGTTCCCATTAAAACATGCGCGCCCATCAGGAAGCCAGGTTTTATCAGGCGGCCGCGAAATAATTATCTGGCGGCCGCGAGATAATTATGTGGCGGCCGCCAGATAAATATGTGGCGGCCGCCAGAAAATTGTGTGGCGGACGCCAGAAAGGATATGGCGGCCGCCAGATAATAAGTGGCGGCCGCCAGATAAAATATTTTTCTAAGTGGCCCTAACGGGCTTCCGTAAAAATGAATGTTAAATCCAGGTGAATTTTATTCGTTACACATCCATTGATAAAAAGAGTGGAACTGTGAGTTTGTTATACTTTTGAAAAGAATAAAAGCTCATGCGTATGAATTTAATACTTTAGAATACATAGATGATCGGTTGGGTATAAATTTTCTTAGCCTGACAGCCGAAAACACAGAAGCCGAATGGGCGGATGGCGTCGGTGGAGGTGCTGCCGACATCAGGAAGAAAATAGCAATGGCTAGCGCATCCTTTAGAAGGCTAGAAAGACCAAAGTCTCTCTCTCCCAGAACATGACCTTGTCCGTATTTTCATATGGACGTTATAGTTGGAAGCTTACCAAGACACTGGAAAAGTTGATTGACATTCGTCAGACCAAGTAACTCAGAAAGATGGCAGCAGCATTTCCCAAGCAAGACAGTTCTGGAGATGATAGGAGAAGAAAACATCAGTAGCAAGGTAAGGGTGGAAAAGATGGACTGCACCGGCCACGTGCTATAGAAGGATCCAACGGTTGATTGTAATGTGGCCCTCAGGGAAAGATGGGAGAGGGGGTGACACCTGAGGTGAGAAAAAAGCGGTAGAACCCTAAGACAACAAGGTGTATGGTGGAGATTGAGCGCAACGATAAAAGCTCCATGAAAACGCGACACGACGTTCAGCCTCAGAACAGACCTAGTGGAAAAAAGATGTTCAAGCCGCCACGTGTGCCTTTCGGCATAGAGAAAATGAAGTCAAATAAGTATATCAACTTTAATTATGTAGAATTCCTTAGGAAAAAGCGGCAGAACTCCTGTTTTTACAGACAATTTTGAATATTATTTTTATGCATTTTTTTTTACCAAAATGCTAATAACATTGTCCATCGGTCATTGGTCAGTAAATCAATTGACTTCTTTTCTTTCGATGGTCTTTGACAGCGTATGTACCAAGCTATCCACCACCGCTCTCCTAGTTACTCTATGGTAATGCCAAACTGGTTCAGCACTCTTATTGATGTCACCTTATTATTGTCACCATTTCCCCATCGATGATTTATAAACAGTTAAAATTTGCATTGTTTACAATTCTTGGCAGAGTTTACAACTCCCATTTTAGCAGCACATTTGTACTAGAAATTTCCACCAACTTAGATCTACCAACTATGTCCGGCTGCATTCAACAACAGATGCTGTGGCGATGTCTCATACATCGGGAATATTCTAATACGTGGATTCTTTAAACCAGCTTGTTAAAATTTCTAAATAGGTAACTAAGCCAATTTTGTCCTATATTTGAATTGTTATTATATATTTTATGTGTTATAATTTGCTGCTATCATATGCTGAAATGTTGTTAAATAGCGAACTTTGAGCAACAAGAATTTTTTTTGTATTAAACATTAATTTAATGTCAAATATCGATGGCAATATATTTTTATTGTTCAATGTAAATGGAACCATAATGAAAAATATGGTTGGTTCAGGAGTACACATATCCTACTGTAGATAGTAAACAACTAAAACTATATTCAACTTATGCTTAAAAATGAAAGTGAATTACAAGGAGATGTAAGCCACTATTCTACATGGATTTTTGAAGATCATCGATCCTTGTCACTTGATAGTCCTCGGGAAAACAAACCACTTATTATGTTTGTAACTGACTAACAACAGAAATATCTGGTTGATCAGTCTCATAGACGGCTCGGCTCGCGCCGTCTATGAGACTGATCACCAGA
Organism: Magallana hongkongensis; assembly: GCA_016163765.1. Lineage (NCBI taxonomy): Eukaryota > Metazoa > Mollusca > Bivalvia > Ostreida > Ostreidae > Magallana > Magallana hongkongensis. Next base: position 24,163,725 of record WFKH01003881.1, on the reverse strand, counting down.
TATATTTCTGTAGTCAGTCAGTTTCAAACCTAATAAGTAATATTCTGTGCTGATGCTAGAGACCTAGAGGTCCCGAGTTTAATATGGGTCTTGGATATTTATTTTCTTTGTTTTCCTAAGAGTATAAACCCTTCTGATTACTTTTTGGCATTAGAATAATTGGTATCCTCGACAGAACATTCATAGTAACAAACCTCTGGATTTCCAAATTCGTCTGATTATCTCAAGAAAAATCATGATAAGAAACAAAAATTTTGAAAAACAAACGCATAATTAATGATTTATTCATAAACCAAGTAACATGATATGCATTATGTCTCTCAATTTTAATAATTTCTAGATAGTATACTTTCTTAGATGTAAAAAAATAAATGTACATTTGGAATCAATTTCTCTTGTTAAAATTGTGTGTGTTTGTGTCTAGACATGCTTTCACTTCTTTGTGTATATCTAATTATAATCTTTGAATTTTGTTCAACTTAAAAAACGGAACTAACATAGATTATACAAGATATACACAACAGATTAGTCTTGTATTGACACGCACGGCTATGTTCTTTTTAGGAATAAATATTGTGCATACAGGTTAAATGTACCAAGCATTCATCAGTGATCACAATCGATTAAATAGTCGTAAAGTAAATACACTTCGTTGGTAAAGAAAGCTCAAAATTGATTAAACTTATATTTGTAACACACAATTGCTTTAAGACAGCTGAAGGAAGTAAATTAAAGACCAGTAAGTTTTTTCTTTACGGTTTCTTTAAGCCACCTTTAAGCAGCTTAGATAGCTAAAAGGTGACTCGTAGATCGTCTTGAATCTTTCGTTAAGCCTCTTAAAGCTACATTTAAGGCGAACTTAAAGATGGTCATTCATTCTGTGCTCGCAATGAAAACCAGTGACTTGCTCAGAGCATTTGCAGACGTATGATCCATAGGTATTCAAACAAGTGCCACCATTATTACAAGGAGACAATAAACACTCATCTATATCAAGATCGCAATGTCGACCTTTGAATCTATTTTCACAATTACAGTAATATGTGTCCTCTAGGTCAATGCAAGTACCGTTATTTTTGCATGGCATAAAAGAACATAATTTGACACGATTTTCACAGTGTCTGCCTGTCCAGAAAGTGTCACATAAACACGAAAAGTTGCCTTCACTATTCACACAAGTCCCATATAATCCACATGGAGAGTACTTACATTCATTAACATCCTTCTGGCATGTCTCCCCTTTCCAATACTCTGAACACGAACAACTATAACCATTTATCTTATCAACGCATGAAACGTTATTCTTGCAAGGGCTTGAGAGACATTCGTTGATATTTTCCTCGCATTGTAAACCTTGCCATCCGTTTTCGCATAAACATGTATAATTTCTTTTATTATTTACACAAATTCCATGTCCGTTACACATATCAATAGAACAATTATTTCGTGTTTGACAATGATTTCCGTGGAAACCATCAACACATTTACATGTATAGCTAGAGTTTCCAGTTAGACACGTTGCACCATTCTGACACCCATTATTGTAACAATAAGTGTGTTCACAATTTGTCCCAGTGTATCCTGGATTACAGGAACATTTGTATGAATTGTTGTTGTTATGACATGTACCATGATTCGAGCAGTTTATCTTGTAGCAGTGATCTGATATTTCACAGACTGTACCTATATAACCGCCATTGCATCGACATTCGTAGTTATAAATTTTGTTATTACAGGAACCGTGGTATGAACAATGTTGGTTATAGCAATGATCAACTACATTACAATTTGTACCTAAATATCTTGTAGAACATGAACACTTATAACCAGTATTTGTGTTGGAACATGTTCCATGTGTACACGGGTAACTATGACAGTGGTCTCTTAGTTCACAATTTGCTCCACGATACTTCGATTGACACTGACAAGTATAATTAGTGTTTCCATTCTGACACTGGCCCTGGTTGTTGCAGGTTTGATGGTAACAATAATCCCGTGTTTGACAATAATTACCTATAAACCCACCAGAACATTGACATGAATAGTTAGATTTTCCATTTAGACATGTTGCACCATTTTGACATTTATTTCCAAAGCAGTAGGTGTGTTCACAATCACGTCCCTTAAAACCAGCGTCACAAAGACACACGTAGGAATATTGTCCGTTTTGACATGTACCGTGATGCGAGCAATGTTGGTTATAGCAATGATTAATCTCATCACAATTTGTACCTGTATATCCTGTCGCACAAGAACATTCATAACCGACATTTGCGTTTGTACATGTTCCTTGTGTACACGGGTTTGTATGACAATGGTTTCTTAGTTCACAGTTTGGTCCACGGAATTCCGGTTGACAATGACAAGTATAATTAGCTTTTCCATTCTGACATTGGCCACGGTTGTTGCAGGTTTGATGGTGACAATAATCACGGGTTTGACAATGATTACCTATAAAACCATTAGCACATTTACAGGTATAGTTAGAGTTTCCATTGAGACACGTTGCGCCGTTCTGACACCCATTATTGGAACAATAAATGTGCTCACAATTTGTCCCAATAAATCCTGGATTACATATACAGCTGTATGTATTGTGGTTGTTGAGACATGTGCCATGATTGGAACAGTTCCTATCATAACAATGATTACCTGTTTCACAGTCTTTGCCCATAAAAGTTTCATTGCAATTGCATGTATAGTCATGAGTTCCACTAATACACGTCCCATTATTGCTACAATGCTTACCAAAACAGTAGTCTGTAGATTCGCAATCCTTGCCAATGTATCCCTGAGAACAGTTGCAAGAGTAGCCGTTGTCTCGCGGCAAACAGACTCCGTTTCCGTTACAACTTTTATTAACGCAGGGTTCGTAGGTTTTGCAGTGTGGTCCTACAAATTTATCTATGCATCTGCATGAGAAACCTGACGCATTATTGACACAGATTCCAGCATTTTCACACGGACTGCTGATACAATAGTCAATTTGCTCACAATATTTTCCGGTATAACCCTTTGGACATTGACAGGTATAATTTGATCGATAAATAACACATATTGAATTATGTTTGCACAAATTGTTAAAGCAAACATCTCTGTCGAAACAGTCTGTTCCAGAGTAACCGGGATTGCAATGACACACATGTTTTCCATTCCTAATAGTACAATTTCCATTATTGCTACAAGAAATACCGTCACAGTTATTGCCATTCAAAGTTTCGCAATTTTTCCCCGATATTCCATTTCGACAATGACACTCATAACTACCGATTTTATTGACGCACTCTCCTCCTTGACAAGGTTCCATCAGACACTCATCCGCATCAAGCTGACACTTTAGACCGTAGACACTTGCCGGACAGGTACAGTGAAAGCTACCAGCAATGTTTGTACATGTTCCATGGCTGCAGAAACTTCTAATATTGCATTCATTGACATCCTGGTCACAGTTATGACCAGTCCATCCTGTTTAATACAAACAATCATGATTTGGAATTATCTAATAAAGTAACTCCAAATATTTCTTTGCTTGTACATATACATGTATAAACGTACCCATTTTACAGTAGGTCTGTACATCAACAACACATTTGTTTGGATTACCGGGACAGTGAGCTGAGCAGTCTCGTCCATAGTAACCTTCAGAACAGTAAGCCTTGTATGTGATTTGTATGCTGGAGTAAATACAGTCAAGGATTAGATGAGTTGGTTTCAATCTTTTTATAACAATGATCATTACTATTTATACACAAGGCCAAACAGAAGAATGCTATAAGATAAGATCTTTTTAGCTACAGTTACAGGGTAATGATTTTTTAGTTTTTACAATATTTCAAAAAAGCTTAAGTTTTTTGTCGTTAACGTTCACAAGATTTACACCCCATAAAATATTTTGCTTTTCCCATCTTAGGATGAAATTAATATAGAGGATAGGCAAAAAAATAGATTTTATACTTATTGATGCACCATCGAGTGGTAGGAAACGCATAATTTCTTTATTAATTCTGTCAATACACATGTACATATCTGATCACACTATGATTTAATCCTTCAGTAAACCATCTTTTTTGTTAACTTAAAACATGTAGTAGAAGTTAAAAGTTTATAAAGAGTATTCGAAAATCTTACATACATGTAATAGGGCCAGACATTTATGATAACCACCCAAAACTATACCTTTTATTTGATAATCATTTCGCAATGCGATGTAAACAAACAATGATAGCTCAAAACGAGCAATCAGATAGAAACAAACATTACGTAATAACCGTTGCTCGTAAGGAGCAATTATATATACACGGTATTAAGTAATTGTACTACATAATTTCTTACAAAGTTGGTATATATCAAAGAAATAAAAAGTAATGATCTTTGCAGAATAACGGCAATGTAAAGAGAAGTTGGTTTTTAAACCATGTTATTTAAATATCAATTTAAAGCACCGATCAGCACCTGCAAGCATTACGTAAAAATACTACAGGAAAAAAGATCAAGGTTTTTTTATTGCATCTCAGAACTTCTAGTGCTACTTCTGTTGTTCTTCGTTAATTAGACATTAAGAACTCTTTAAGAAATGCATTCCTTTACGAAAACCTTTATATAAGAATGTAAACGTAAACAAACCTAAATGTATTTTTGTCGCTGAAATAATTTGCTGCCAACTTCTTCTGCCGCCAGTTCTGAGAAAGTATGTTGTCTCCTATCTTCAAGTTGTAGTCAAAAAACTCTGTCTGGTAGATAAGTGGCAGAGAGGCTGTTTGTAGGTCTCCCACGGTAATTGAGATCTTGTCGACATATTTACTCTTCAAAGATATTTGATACGCGTTTATATATTTTAACAATTTGCTTAATATTAAACAGATCGGATAAACATGTAACAGGTTCATTTCTCAGTCCCAAGATATTTATGCAGATTATTTTTATTAATTATTCGATATCAAAAAAAAAAACCTCTGGGTTCAATCGATGTTTATTTAAAAGTATGAAAAAATCGCAAGGATTCCCTTTCGAAACACCAACCCCATGTTGTTAGGTAGAAATACACAGTTAAATAAGTGTTCGGGGATTTTGCATTGCAAAACACATTGAAAGTGCCTGGATTATAACGTTGAAAAATTGGACGAAGTGTGCCGAGTGATTTCCAAATGAAAAAGGTGTCATATTTCTTCAATTTTAATCTCCACAAGAAATCTTTTTTTTTTGTTCCTGTAAATTTCTCCGAGTAAAAAGAGATGACCAGTTAGGAAAGAAACCATTATGATTTCCTTTTTTCTATCAGTGATCTTTGAAGTATTTTCGCTGAAAATCGTTAAAGAGTGAGAGAAACTGTAATTTGGGATATAATTTAATTTAAACATGAAAATTGATGATTATTGATAGTTAAGAATGTTACCCAGTTATTGACTTCAAGATATTGAGGATTTGTTGTATTCCCAACTTTTAATCCATACTCAACATCTCTTCGTATCATATCGAGTGTCGTTGTAAAGGTGGTAAGACAAGTATGGCTTATGTTTCTGTCATAAAAACAACGAGGAGTTACAAGAACATCAACGTTGTTACTTACCGTCCAATAAAGATAAAAAGAAAGATAGCTTATTCAATAAGTTAGTTAATAAACTAACAAGATATTAACCTGTGTGTGCTTGGCTTCAGTAAGATGAACATGATTCGAGAAAATGAGTTAAGAAATTTTTGCCAAATTAAGTGATTTGAATCAGATACGGATTTGTTATACATTTTGCATAGTCAAAAGAAATGGAAAAAATATGAATATGTGCAAGTATGATTATGCCACTTTTACCTCAATCTGCGAATCTACATGATTTGTGAATAACTTATAAACCTGGTCTGTAATGAATAAATTAAAAACTATATTTTATGCCGTTTCAACCTATTTTGCTATGCTGAAAACCAGACGACCCGAAGTTTGTTAATATGATGTGCTGCATAAAAAGAAATTTCTTATCAATGCAACATATTATTTTCTGGTATAAATTGAGTACTGTGATTATTAGATATAGGAAGTAATAGATATTTTCTTATGCATATTTATAAACGATTCACGTTTGTATTAATTTGCGTATATGCCCGGGAAAGGTAATCGAGAGAAATAGCATGAGAGAATATGCATAATATCAAATTGAAGCTTTAAATATTGCGCAAGAGCTTTGTGAAGAGCCAATAGGGTCATGCAGCTTTATGGGGTTTTTGTAAATTTACTTTATACATATTGGGACGTTGAGAGGTTCCCATCTTCTGAAAAAAAATATTGTTTAATCCCCGGCAAAAAAAGAGTCGGAATGATTACATGTATTCACCGATTTAAAAGGGGAAGTGCTCTATTGCTTTCTATGAGGTCTTAAGTGAAAAGGTAAGCCCCCATGTTGTATTAATTGGGTGTTGTCTTATTGGTTTTACAATGTTGGGTTTTCATCGTGAGATCAATAAATGAAAAAAAATTGTTTAACCTCCTCACCCACCCCGATTGTATGGATGATGTCTTGTGTGCAGTTTAAGCTATTCCCGGGGTTTTCGTTAATATATCTTTGCACACTTCAAAAAAATCTTTTGATTTTCATAACATTGATGGATAAACAATATTTTTATGCTATTTAAAGGAGAAAAGGGAGATCCGCTTCATTTACTTGACATCCAGCAGAAGTTAACGATCAACGAATGTACAACGTTTGAATATATTATTGTTTTAATTCCGGATTTTAATGAGCCATATTCGCCGATAATAAGTTAATACATGTTCAATGTTTATACTATTCAATACAAAAGTCACTTCTCTTCCAATTCATATTGGTATTAAAGCACAAAAAACGGGACTATACTTTGTGAAGATAGGATTACTAAAGGCATATACGGTGATGACCGGTTTATACAGTTTGGTACAGTGTGTCCTAGATACACCCTGACAACAGGCACCACCGTGGAGCCGTCCATGGATCTTATCTTCATCAACACGGTTAAAGAATGTTACTTATCAACTAAAAACGACGATGTATTTTTAATTTTAGAATAAGTTATGAAAATGTTACCTGAGGCATACAGTTAGGACCGGTTTACACAGTTCGGTACAGTGTGTTCTAGATACACCCTGACAGCAGGCACCACCGTGGAGTCGTCCATCGTTACTCACTTTATCGACGTGGAAAAAGAACGTTATCTTTCCTTGCAATTCCTACAATCGTTAAAACAAATTCTATGTAAATTTGAACCAATACATTATATTGTTACATTATTTATCGAAATGAATCTTCATACATGGACACCGTAAGTGTGACTTTCGTATACGTGTACCTAGACACTTAGTTTGCTATTGACGACATAAACAAACATTATCTCATAAAAAAGCTTTCTCTTTTTGTCACGTTTCAGCTTCATTTCAATTGCTTTAATTTCGAGTGTTATCAATCATACTGATTGTTAAAACAGGTCTAATGAACAACTAGAAGTCGACTTACTGGTATTATGCCGTTTCCGAAAATATAGAAATAATATAAATAATTAATTCAAAATCACACACACTATATAAGTGAGCAATAAGAAACTAACAGTTATTAATTTTTCAAATAAAAAGATTCTTTTTAAAAAAATTGCAGTGGCAGAGTTGTCCTTATAGTGATTATTAAACCAAAAATTCCCGATGTTGTTGCATAGAAATATCTTACAGAAGCATTGTGAACATCAAAAACGGGGTAAAATGTTGACCAAAACCGTGACCTGTCCTTTTATGTCACTAAATGAATTAGAAAAATATATCGTAAGAAGTCAACTACATATTAGAGAGAAACAAGAGGCCAACAGGCCCTAACGGTCACTTGAGTATCATAGCCCATACACAGACCTGTCGAGGAATCTCATATATGCATTTGATTAAGTTTCATTCTGGAGTAAAAAAAAAATATAAACTAGTAGACTAATTGTTCTCGAACAATTAGAGGTCTTTCCACCCTAATAATTTTTAATATATTGGTAGATTTCTCAATAAGGTATACAAAAATTATTATACCTGTGATATATGTTGTACTAGAAAATGGGAAAACCACAAAGCCATAAATGATTTTTTAAGAGATTTTTTTGTATTTTAAGCCATTTCTTTAAGAATTCCCTGTTGTTTATCTTAAATATCTTTTGAATTACTTTTCTCAATTTTTTTCCTTTTAATCTGAACAAAACTGATGTGCTCGCCAAGTGAATATTCTTTACACAAGCATATAAACAGAAAACCTAACAATAGAAGAGCGTTTTCTAGAGGCTAGCTATCTTTGTACAATATGAATGGGTTGACTGTAAAAACAATTTCCACTTGAATAACCACAAGACTTGATGTGATACCTGGCTGACCAAATTGAATACCTTATTGCGCAATCTAGCAAGCTATTAAAACCCTTACTATAATTCTGTATTTCAAAAGATGAAAATTCATTAATTAACAGATTTACAAATGACCTTGACCTTTGACCTTTATGTCATTTTGTTCTGTTAAGATAGACGCTCCCATCCCAAGTAGTCCGAAGTCTCTATGATAGATAGTAAAAACGTTGGAAGTGATTTTATCGAAATTTCAAAACTTTCAGGGGCAATAACTGCTAGAAGGGGGCCTCAGATCCATTTGGTATGAATAGATTGAAGAACCCTCTAAGTGTACTGAAGACATTGGTAAAAGTTCCAAATCTCTATCTCTTATGGTTTCAGAGGAGTAGCGATAACAAGCATTTCGTACAATAGGGGCAATAACTCTGTAAGTTCTGGGAGTTTTTTGACACGGGGTCAATTGGTACCTTAACGTTTAATGAGCAATTACATAAAGTTTAAAATTGTTTGGATAACCCTAATAACAAAAAAGTCACCCCGAGCTAAATAGAAAAAAAGAAGAAGAATAAAAAACATAAAGAAAACAAGAGGTCTTTCACCTGAAAGGTGGAAAGACCTAAATAACGACCTCTCTGTCTGAAATCTTTCAAAACAAACTATGAAACCTATAATTTTAGCTAAAAATTTGAAAATTATATAAGAGTCCATGACCTGATATTGGAAAGGTGCAAGACTCTGATAAGAAAAAAAAAATCCCCATATTTGGTAAGGTTTAAGTGTATATGTTTTCATAGATAAACTAAAATAAGATGGCTAGTGTACATGTTTTATTTAAAACATCCTCCTATCCCCCACTTCCAGACAGAAACTCTCCCCGTGGGGCATTTAAACGAAAAAAACATAAATATCTATAATTAATTCTCATTTTCCAACTTTTCAATATCCAACCATTGATATTTTGTCAACATCTGGCATTGATCCTAAAGTCATTTGACATGAACCGCTTAACAGTGATTTTGGCTAGCCAATTATAACTTTACTATTAAAAAGTCTTTTTATTTATATAGAGAGTTTGGAAACTGTTTTGGTTGTTCTGTTTTAAATAATGAAAATACTTGTATAACTCTTTTAATTATACAACTTCTTAATTACATTATTTATAATGATTAAATACTAATTAAAATATGAACAAGCAATGGAAGATAACTCCATTAAGAACAGGCAAAAGAAGATAACTCCATTAACTGTTACAACTCCCGCCCCTTGAACTATTCCCAAATGATTTTACAATATCTTAACATCGATAGACAGCCTTATTCTTTCTAAATATGTAAATTTACTCATTTCTTTCATTGAAATTCCAGACAGAGTAAAATAGTATTACAAATATACACACACACAAACGCACACCCCAGCCATAACCCTTGCCTTACATGAAGTTGACATGAAATATAATTAAAGATGACATTTAATGGGGTTTTTCCCTAGTAAATATGCAGTCAGTTTATATTCTGTGTCAGTAGACATTTTAAACATCATATACATTAAAACTACATCACCGGTTTGGTCACACCTTGCAATAAGTACCCCTACCTTTTACAATGTATGACTGTTTGGCCCCGCACTAGATTCAAAATCCTTACCTTGGGGGATATGGAATTTACAATTTTGGTAGATGGCTTTATTTTTTTTTCTTAATAATTATGCAGTCATGTTTTTTAAGTATCAGTAGAAGTTAAGAAGACGGTTTTTGTTTTAACATAAAATGATTAACATTATATGACCATTTTGGCCCCAACCTAGAGTTAGAACCCCTATCTCGGGGACATGAAATTTACAATTTTGGTAGAGGGCTTCCTGGTCTACAAAATTATGAATTCAGTTTTCCTTACGTGTGTGGGAGTAGAGATGATTTTTAAACATTATATGCATTAACATACGACTGCCGTCACGAGAAAAGGGCCCTTAAGGTCAAAATTTCACAAACTCACTTTTTTGTCAATTCCGATTAGTCAACTCTTTCTGAATACAAATATACAAAGATATCCAAGATCTTGTGTGTTTTAAGCATTTTATGACAATTTTAGTAAGACATGTTAACACGACTTTGACGTAGCTGGTCGAAAACGTCACGACGTCACGAACGTGAAATTTTGTTTTGCATTAATTTTTTTCTTCTTTTCATCGTCTTTTATTGTTTGAAGTAGAATTATTTAATAATTTTCTACAATTCAATTCTAGATTTCTTACAATTTTAACAAAAGAGAAAAAAACATTTTGAATACCCAGATCTAGTCAAAGTTCTGCAGCTAATCCAGATACACTTCCGATGAATCCAACTGCAATAACCCCCCCCCCCCTCCGAAAATAAGATAGATAGATAAAGGATATTTAAAAACAAAATATCAAACTTCTCCCCAACCTTTAAATACATCAAAGTATTTTAAGCTGCCGAGAAGCAAATAAGCATACATGTAACAAACATAGATAAAGATGGTCAAATTCGATGCTTATGTTTCCACAATTTTGGGGCATTGTTAAAATGACATACACGAGTTTATTTTCAAAAAGAGAAATATTTATTCCTTTTGCTCAACCTTTTGCACGGAAATTTTATCGCATATTTACTGTTATTACTTTTTTAGTATCTTTCAAGTTCTGAAGCAAGTTTAAAATCAATAGCTGTTTTTGAAACTCGGTAGTTATATGGTGTTAAATTAACTTCCTGATTTCTCTTTTCTTTTATACGTTATCAAAATATTATAAAATATTCGTGAAAAAAAAAATCGGCTTTGACTGTCTCACTGAAAAGTTACAACTACAAAAATATGGACGGATGATTTGAGAGAAAAGATTTTAACAAAAAAGCATTTTATATATCCACTAATTAAGTATGATTCCCTCTATTTCTTACAAAAATTGATTGTAATTCACAGCTGTATAGAAACTGACAGGACTGAAATCTACTCGGTCCAGTTCTAACCATGCAGTTTATGGATCGGTCGAAATTTTCAGCAACCTATGAAAAATTACGGATTGCACGAACTAATCATGATGATGCCAAACTCAAATTCCCATATAAGACGCTTTGGCTACAGCTTTCATTAAAAGAAAGATGTAAATATAAACAATAAAATGCTTTCTTCGGTGATACATGCGGGCTATAAAGATAGCCACATTACAGAACGCGGGTTACGTTAATTTTTTCGGTATTGATCGCTACCTTTAGTTTATTTTTATTGTTTAAGTATACTCGTACACACCTATAATTAAGTGTATCAAATACGACAGACCAACAAAATACGAAAGCCAACCTACGTGCTGAATCTACACTTCTATTCAGTAAAGTCATCGCCTTACATGTATGCATGTTTTAGACTTTTCAGATTTGTTCAAGCTCGCCCATTCTTTGCACAAATTGTTTATAAAATATATTTTTGGAATTTCATAAGTTAAAGAGACAATCACAGTTTCTTTGTATTAGCGTATTGACTTTCACTTATACACCGTGTCTATACCACTGTTTTGTGGTATTACTTGATTCGTAATGTGTCTTATATACACATGTATGTATATATTTCGGAGGTTTTTTTACAACATTAATATCGATTAGTAAGTTCACACGTACCGTTGTATTTTTGTGATACGATTTTTATAAACCACAATCGTTGAAATAATTAATTATTATATAAGCATTATCCACATTTTTTTTTCAAAATGCAAGATTGCATGTAACTTTCAATAAGACTTCTGCATTAATTATGCCTATTTTTTGCATTAATCGATAGTACAGTGCCGATAGACGTAGCTTATACTCAGTGTGTAGTAACATTGTTACATGTTGACTAAATTTAATTTTCTTATTATCGATGTTACACGATGAATGAATCTCTCTCTCTCTCTCTCTCTCTCTCTCTCTCTCTCTCTCTCTCTCTCTCATTGAATACAAATATCGGCCAAGTGATTATTGATTTTAAAAAAAGAAAAATTAAATAATAGTCGTTTATAGAGTGCATACAGTTGCATACGGTATTCCGAAGTTTTAAGAAATATCGTGATTCTCGGAGTTTTTGTTATTGCTGTACATTGTAACAAACCCACATAAACATTGACTTCAGTATCATCGAAATTTGTTTCTTGTATAAAAAAGAAAAGATGAGAAACATCATCTATGAAGATGTATTGTACGTCCATGCATGTTATTAATTGTAAATTTCGTACATGTAGTGTTTATATTTATCGATAAACATGAATTGTGTATTTATGAAACAGCGCTTGATATCAAACTCGACTTGATATCAAAAGTATAACACAGTGTAGTATAATGACTGCATTTACAAACCTGTTTAGTTTAAGGAATATTGAATCATGTACGTAACTGATTTGAGATGAATATAATTATTTAAAAATGCTATAAATCCATGAAAATGTCGTGAGTTTTCAGGCATATTATGACTGATTTTTGTTTTATTTTACGTAAAATAGCTCAAAAAGTACACACAACCTGTGGATTTGGGTTCTTAAATTGGACAAGAAAACAAAATATGTTGCGCTCAAATAAATAAACAAGTTTTTCATTCGTACAGGTATATACTTTTATGTTGTTTCATTAAAGGCAATTTACATGAAAATGTCACTAAGAATCAGATTTTTCCATGAAATCAAATGCGATATATCAGGGTAGATTTTTACGCTGTAAAAATATTTCTCAGACTCTTCGAATCCGTTAGTAACATGCGTTTTAATTAGTAAAATAATTTCAAAACTTGATCGCAAATTCTTTAGCAATAGAATTACCGGTATGCGAGAATTTATTTTGTATGTTGGCAGTAGCACTATAATTGAGACATAGCCGCTTCTCTCGTGTTCCTTTGGACTAATTTAAAAAGTGTAGAATCGTCTCCCGTGAGGTGAACTTCCAAACTTATGATTTAAAAAAGATCTTTTGAAATATTTGAACTTGTATTGTTTCACAGTAATTACTGCGCAGATAACTGCATGTTAGATTTGAAAAATACTGCTCTGCGTCGATTCGGTATGTCTCAGCCTTCAACCCCTCTTATCAACAACGAGTATGCAGTGTAGTTTTTTTTTTTTTACTTTAATAAATCATTCATTTATTGCTAATGCAAACTAAAGCTATACAAATTTACTTAGAATACTTTATAAATCATCATCGGAAATCCTCGACCAGTCTCGCATTCAATTATACGCAATAAGTAAGCGAGACGGGCCTTTGGTTTCCAACGATGATTTATAAAAAGGTGATTTCCCAGTAAGAGCATATTTTCATCACACATTAGAATGGAAAATGTGGTGTTTAAGTTTCATAGCGGATGCAAAAGCAGCATTTTTATGATATCTCAGCATCAACTTGTGTGCAATATTACGAGTTCAAAAGGTGTAGATATTGACGTTACATGTGTATATTTCATTTATTAAATGCTTATTTTTTAAATCAACATGTAATATTTGACTGAAAAATATTAATCACGGTATTTAAA
>WFKH01003881.1:24082271-24133844 GCA_016163765.1 Magallana hongkongensis | reverse complement strand
ACGTTCTTTCCCATATATCTCAAGAACGGTAACGAATTTCTAAACACGTGTTGAACAAAATGTGTCTAGAATTAAAGGACCTTTCATTTAATATAAAAAAAAAAGGGGCTGGCCCCTTAAATTAGGGGACCAGAATGCTGTAAAGTTTTTCATATGTAGCGCTTTACTGATAGATATTTTGTGAAATGTTATAGAAGCAAATATGTTTATCTCGCAGTTATTTATCCAAGCAATGTAATGATTTTATCATGTGTTACGTAATTAAGGGTTTTTAGGGGTCAAAAGTCCAAAATTTTTGATAACCCATATCTCAGAAAGGAAAAATATTTTGAAATGCAGCATAGAAGGAAAGATGCTCAAAATGATGTACTAAACAATATGCAATCTTCAAAATTTCGTTAAACGGCCCCTATAAGGAGATAAGGGATCGGCCCCTAAAACGTTCTTTCCCATATATCTCAAGAACGGTAACGAATTTCTAAACACTTGTTGAACAAAATGTGTCTAGATTTTGTGCACGCGATTTCTCAGAAATGGCTCGACCGATTTTCATGAAACTTTTAAATCTGATAGATAGTGATCTGAACCTTATATGTTTTTGATTTTATTGATGACGTCACTTCCGTTTTTGAGAAATCGACGTTTAAGCGATTTTTAGAGGGGTGGCTTGTCCCTCTAAGATCTCCTAAACTATAAAAGATATTGAGTTTAAACTTTCAGGGATAGTAGACGAAAGATTGTAGATTTGTAATTTTATTTTCATTTTGATCTAGCTTGAAAGGCACCGAAGCTCGCCTGGACCCGAAAATTAAGATTAAAAAAAACGTCGTAATTTGTTCTGGTTTTCTTTGTTTATCTCTTTTCTGAAAAATATTTTGTTAAAACAAGTAATGTAAAAAAAAGTTTTTATTTACAAGACGTTTCATTTGATATCAAGAAAAAGGGGCTGGCCCCTAGAATTAGGGGACCAGAGGTCTCTAAAGATTTTTATATGTAGCTCTTTACTGAGAGATATTTTGTGAAATGTTATAGAAGCAAATATGTTTATCTCACAGTTATGTATCCAGGTAATGTAATGATTTTATCATGTGTTATGTAATTAAGGGTTTTTAGGGGCCGAAAGTCCAAAATTTTGATCACCCATATCTCAGAAAGGAAAATTTTTTTGAAATGCAGTACAGAAGAAAAGTTGTTTAAAATGATGTTCTTAACAATATGCAACCTTCAAAATTTCGTTAAACGGTCCCTTAAAGGAGATGAGGGATCGGCCCCTAAAACCTTCTTTCTCACATATCTCAAGAACGGAAACAAATTTCTAAACACTTGTTGAACAAAATGTGTTTAGAATTAAGTGACCTTTCATTTGATATCAAGAAAAAGGGGCTGGCCCCTTAAATTAGGGAACCAAAGGGCTCTAAAGTCTTTAATCTATAGACCTTTACCGAGGGATATTTTGTGAAATGTTATAGAAGCAAATATGTTTATCTCACAGTTATTTATCCTAGCAATGTAATGATTTTATCATGTGTTACGTAATTAAGGGTTTTTAGGGGCCGAAAGTCCAAAATTTTGATCACCCATATCTCAGAAAGGAAAAATATTTTGAAATGCAGTACAGAGGAAAAGTTGTTCAAAATGATGTTCTTAACAATATGCAACCTTCAAAATTTCGTTAAACGGCCCCTATAAGGAGATAAGGGATCGTCACCTAAAACCTTCTTTCCCTTATATCTCAAGAACGGTAACCAATTTCTAAGCACTTTTTGACAAAATGTGTTCAGAATTAAATGACCATTCATTTGATTTCAAGAAAAAAGGGCTGGCCCCTTAAATTAGGGGATGAAAGGGCTCTAAAGTCTTTTATCTATAGCGTTTTACTAAGAGCTATTTTGTGAAAGGTTATTAAAATTGAATTAGGTATAATCCGTTTATATATCCTCACAATATAATGATTTTCTCTTGCGTAACCTAATTAGGGTTTTTAGGAGCCAGAGGTAAACAAGTTTAATCTTTTCTACCTTAATTGGAAGAAATGCAAGTATTTAAAAAAGCAATATAAGAGAACTTATAAAATTCGATACAAAAAAGCATTAGTTCTTCACTCTTTTTTCCATATCATGTTTTTTTGTCGAAAATCAAAGTCGATGATGTCATATTTCCTTCTAAAAATCGGACGGAAGACCTCCTCGTTGCTCGCAACGAGATCGTGTCTAGTTTTTTTATTATTATTACAATGGGGTTCGTTATCGGGTTCGGGCTGTTCATTAATAGAGGTTTGATTTCGGCAATTCGGGGTACAGAAACAGTAAGTAATGATATTGTGCATAACAGTGCATTGTTTTCACAAATTTCTACCAGCGAATACTTAATGGAGTTGGCGAATTACACGAGATGAAATAAAGAGTATTATTTTCACCACTTTGTTAATGTATATGTATTTAATTTCGATAGTAAACTTCATAGGAAGAATTTTGTGTTGTTTGAATCAAATGCTAATGGTGACTTACGTTTATTATACTTGTAAGGCCATTTGCATGTAATGGCTACGGATTCTTTCGTTTTTCGCGATCATGACAATGAGGACACTGCAGATTCAACCGGTAGGCAGGGTATGCTTATTCAGCCATATGGCACCTGATCCCACTTTTAATGTTTAGAATTCAGTGTTTGATTTGCTTGAAATATGTATTTTTAAGTGCATTTTCGAGATTTTTTCTGTTCATTATAATTATTTTTCATAATTTCATACTTCTTACAATGACTACATATATGATGGGGGATATCTTATATACAGGGTCTCAATATTTTGCCATTCTCAATCAAAGGGGTTACCGGTAGGGGACGTGTATTGCTTATGCAATACTCTCAGAATGCTTGTTATCTATATGTTAGCTTGTCACTTGATGGAAATATGATAGAAACCACAGGCTCGTAACATAAAGGTTATACAAATCTAAGACATTGTTCTAGTAGAACTTAGGTACATTTTAAAACTTCGGTCCGTAACTAGAAGAGTGCTTAGGTAGGACAATTTACACAGAACCTAGGCGGTCGGTAGGGGTGGCTTAAGCATGTCTTAAGTATTGTTTACGCACATGTAGAAGATTGCAATTCAGCATTTCAATTCAGTGCATTCATCACATAATTCACACAAAAATAATATCTAAATATTTATCAATATAAATTAAAGTTTTCGTTTAATTGATATCAATATTTACATAATTGTAATTTGCTGTAACATTTTCCACGTAGTATGCAAGTGCGGACTATGTATCAAAGATGAAATACAAAGAATGGGGAATTGCCCAAATGAATATAACTACACAGTATTTTATTTTAAGTTTTATTTGGCGATGATTGGCCATGGCTGCTCATAAATGTGGGAGCCAGGCATCAATTCTTCCGTAACAGGGCATCCTTATCTAACCAGCAAAGCAAAAACTTGAGCCCTGGGAACAGGGGCTCGTAACATAAAGCATGCTGAGATTTTAGGCGGAATTTTAGGACCTGCCTACATGTAAGTACTACTAAAGTATGTCATACCTTAACATAAAGCAAACTTAGAAATGTCTAAGTTACGTCATGCTCATTTTAAAAGTAAAAACGAATTATTCGTTTCTTTAATCGAATTTGATTGCATTGGTAGCATGTCATTATCTTGGGTTATTATATTGTTTATTTAAAGATACAAGTGCTTGATATCTTTGATATTAGATGGGGATAGGAGTAAATGAACTGACACAAAATTCAAGGTGGCATATATATATATATATATATATATATATATATATATATATATTGATCAAAATTTCCAACGCCCCACTTTTAATATTCTATTATTTAAGAAAATTTAACATCAGTTTTTAAGTCGTTAACATCATCGTCTCCTGTTTAAAATGTTCAACAGTTCATGTCAAAAAAATTGTAATCGAGTACGTATGTAATTACTCGACCAAAACTTAATTTGTTTAAAAGAGCACAATTCTCAAAATCTATCACAACTTTGCATATCGGTAAAGGGTGGGGGTAATATTATTTTTTCTGGCATAGCACGACAATTTTTTATTGTTACCAAAGAAAACACCTGCATTGCTTAGAGTAGGCATCTTCATGCGCGAATCTAGAGGAAAAGGGGGTCAGAGGGTTGGAGGGGGAAGGCCTCCGAACCCCCTTGGCAAACAAAATTATTTCTCAACCCCCCCCCCCCCCCCACCCGCAAAATCTTCTTGCACCTCGCCTGACGTTTCCAACTGATTTTGACTTTTCACATTTCCGTATCCATGATTATAATCCCCGTCTCTCTCTCTCTCTCTCTCTCTCTCTCTCTCTCTCTCTCTCTCTCTTATACCAATTAATGTACGTTAATGTACGTTTAACGACATTAAAACGACTTTTCTTAATTTATGCGCAATACCCTGCGCAGAAGGCGCAAACATTTAAACCTGCGATTGCCCTTAATAAAGCGTGATAAACAAAGGTAAAAGCAGTGACAAAAAAATTGTGTATTGGTGTACCTGCCAAAGAATTTGGCCACTGAAATTGGGCTCTCTGTCCTCTAAAATAGGAGAAAAGATGTAATCATGCATTCTCCTACCGCCATCTTGTTTGGGTTATACATCAATTTGATAAATACATAAATGATATTCATTGGTGGCCCTGAAAAGGCCTCCTGAAGCAGTCAATACTGTGGAATCATTTAAATTCGTGGAGGCCAGTTTTCGTGGATTGTGGAATTTTTTTTCTTACTCGTTGGAATGTAATTTCGTGGATGCGTAAGTTTTCAGATTCAGTAAGAAAACCAACTCTTTCAAAATTTGTTTTCGTCGAGGATGTAAATTCGTGGGGGAGGGCTACCCACGAATACCACGAAAATTGAGCCACCACGAATTTTAATGAGTCCACAGTATTTACCTCCTTATTCATCTAAATTTACAGAATAGCTCCATATTGACTAGGTTACACTAAATCAAATAAATGGAAATTGTTTGCCATCAGAATAGAACAATTTTACACATTTGAATCCAGTACATGAATATAAAACGAGCTCATTATGTGTCCAGGTAGTGTTGTAAGTACACGTGTGGTGATACTGACTTTTTGATAATTTATTTAATTCAGGGACCACAAGTGATTGTTGTTTATGGCATGTATAAAATTTTTTTGGGGGGGGGGGGGGTGTAGGTTACTGGGTTTGACTTTGGTATTGTGCAGTAAAACGAAATAGCTGATTTAATTTGTTGGCTTGTCCTGGCGAACCTTCAGAGAGTGTGTTGAATGAATGCATGCTGTTGCAGTGGATGCAAGGTGCTCTTGAGATAACTGCACATATTCTAAGACTGTTCTTGAATATGCGCTATTATCATAAATCTGCATCGCCCTCCCAAACGATTTTCAGAGCATGTGAACAATAAAAAAGTCTTTTTATTTGTACATGTTCCCTCATTTTTACAATTATTTCCATCACAATAACCTAAAAGTATGTATTCACAATAGTTTCCTCCCTATCTAGTTTGGCAATCACAGTGATATTCAGCTTCAACACACGAACCATTATTTTGACAAGAAAAACTTTCACATGGATGGTATGTGGCAACTCACTTTGAAAAAATTACGCACTGTGAAAATTTTTTTCAAAGTGCGTTAAATTTGGGACCATTTGCGTTATGAAGGTAAATCAAGATTTTTTATTATCGAGACATTTAACGTACTCTGACAAAAATATGTATGAATCACAAGTTCTGGAATCGAATTTCTAATTTGTTGATAGTATGATGATTTGTTAACACTAGTGAATCTCATTTACCGTCTTTCAGAACGGAGGTGGGGATGTGGGTTTACCTATGATGCAGGTCAATTACCAGTACATCATTTAATTGATTACAGGAAGAAGGTGTCTTACCCCTTATCTTTCCTTCCAAAACATATGAAAATCAGCAACTTGAAGTACACGTATAAAAACGGAAAAAGAAACACGATTTGTTGTAAATTACACATGTAAGTACAGTGATATTGAAAAAACGAGGTAGCCAAACAATAATTTCTCTAATGGTATGTTAAAGAATCTGGAAGTGTTTCAATATAAACACTCTTTTCAAATTCTAATCATATAAATCACTGCATTATTAAAATAAAAATTTACATGGACAACCATTAAAATTATTATAAACTAAAAAATAAGCATTTGGGTGTAGGGCTTTTTCCGCACTGATGTTCTAAAAGATCATATTGTTTTTGATAAACATGATTAACGTATCCCATTTTTACATCATGTTTGTTTATAAGCACATGCAACTGAAGCCAGTTGATGCATTGATCTCAGAAATCAATATATAAAAATTTATTTTCGTTTCTGGCATAGTCCAATGTACCAGATAAGAAGTATATTTGCTGCATACACAAAAAAGGAAAAGGCAGTTGCTAAGCGATGCAGTTTATGTTATATTTGGATAATTCAAATCTCCTGAGGGTTTTTTATGAGTCAAACTACGGAAGCTTATGAGAAAAGAAAAAATTCTAATCAAGAAACTGTTTATCAAGTAAGCTGAGAATGCATTGGGTTCTTTAATAAATAATTCCCATTGAGCTAAAGGTCTCACAACACTATTTTTCCGAAGGTTCACGTCAAAACATGGCTGAGGCAAAATAATTCCCGAATTCCCCTTCGTTTTAGCGGGTTTTCCGCCAGCGACAGGGGCTGTACTTTTTTATGAGATGAAAAACAACGTGTTAAATGCCTGATTTTCCCACTTCTGTAAAAATACGAGGTCACTTGAATTTTTGATGCCAGTTGTTTCGGCCGGGGGGGGGGGGGGGGGGGAGGCTCGGACATGATTTTCAAGCACATGTGTAACTTTGATGTAAACAAACTCTCGTGCCTTTGTGGATGGCTGTGTGTTTTTTGCTACTAAATTGGTTAGGAACGATTGTTTTAAAAGTTGTAAAGAGGGATTTTCCCAGAAGTCTGTTTTAAACTCGCTACCCGTGTCTAAAGTTGCGTAATTTTGGTAAGAATATATAATAAAAATTAATAGTGGTATGCAACCTAAACAAGGTTAAAACAATCATTTATTGCATATAGAAGTATCAATCATTTCGACTAAACCCTGAACAATTTTATTTCAAAGTGCGTTAATATCGACGATATCCAGGCACTTTGAAAAAAATATATTTTTTTAAAGCGCGTTTAAATGGTCCCAAAATTAACGCACTTTAAAAAAAATTTCAAAGTGCGTAATTTTTCAAAGTGCGTTGTAACAATGGTATTCACAGCTGTATGTACATGTATGTACATCGAGGATATATAGGATGTAAGGACATCATATTATGATATTAGTACCCATGGCGCATTGTTTGTGCGCTGATGCTAAAGACCAACGAGTCCCGACATTTTTTCCTTCGTTTTTCTAAGAGTTTAAACCCTTCTGATTACTTTTTTGCATAAGAATCATTGGTATCCGCGACAAAACATGTATAACTTAACTACCTCTGGATTTCTTAGTTTGTCCGATAATCCCAAGAAAAACTTTTAATATTAAACCCAAAAATGCACTACCTATTAAATTAACTGATTTATTTTTTAATCAAATTATAAGATATGCATTCTGTTTCTCAATTCTAATTACTTCTAGATATTATGCTAGCATGTACAGATGTAAATTTAAAGATGGTCATTTATCATGTTCTCGCAATTAAAACCAGTTGTTTGCCCAGAGCATTTGCAGACGTATGACCCATGTGTATTTAAACAACTGCCGCCATTTTTACAAGGAGACAATAAACACTCATCAATATCAATGTCGCAATGTCTACCTTGGAATCTATAGTCACAATTACAGTAATATGTGTCCTCAAGTTCAATGCAAGTACCGTTATTTTTGCATGGCATAAAAGAACATAATTTGACACGATTTTCACAGTGTCTACCTGTCCACAAAGTGTCACATAAACACGAAAAGTTACCTTCACTGTTCACACAGGTCCCGTATAATCCGCATGGAAGGTACCTACATTCATTAACATCCTTCTGGCATAACTCCCCTTCCCAATACTCTGAGCATGAACAATGATAACCGTTTATCTTATCAACGCACGTACCATTATTCTTGCAAGGGTTTGATAGACATTCGTTGATATTTTCCTCGCATTGTAATCCTTGCCATCCGTTTTCGCATAAACATGTATAATTTCTTTTATTATTTACACAAATTCCATGTCCGTTACACATATCAATAGAGCAATTATTTCGTGTTTGACAATGATTTCCAAAGAAACCATCAACACATTTGCACTTATAGCTAGAGTTTCCATTGAGACATGTTGCACCATTCTGACACCTATTATTTGTACAATAAGTGTGTTCACAATTTGTCCCAGTAAATCCTGAATTACATGTACATTGGTATGTATTGTGGTTGTTGAGACATGTGCCGTGATTAGAACAGTTCTGTTTGTAGCAGTGGTCTGTTATTTCACAGTTGTTACCTATATAACCACCATTACACCGACATTCGTAATTAGTATTGTTGTTATGACAAGTACCGTGATGTGAGCAATGTTGGCTATAGCAATGATCAACCACATCACAATTTGTTCCTGTGTATCCTCCAGAACATGAACATTTATAGCCGGTATTCGTGTTTGTACACGTACCATGTGTACACGGTTTACTATGACAATGGTTTCTTAGTTCACAGTGCGTTCCGCGGTATTCCGGTTGACACTGACAGGTATAATTAGTTTTTCCATTCTGACATTGGCCATGGTTGCTGCAGTTTTGAATGTAACAAAAATCGTGTGATTGACAATGATTCCCCAAAAAACCGCGAGCACATTTACACGTATAGCTAGAGTTTCCATTGAGACACGTTGCGCTATTCCGACAACTATTATTGGAACAATAAGTGTGTTCACAATTTGTCCCAGTATATCCCGGATTACATGTACAGCTGTACGTATTGTTGTTGTTGTTGTTGTTACAAGTTCCACGATTAGAACAGTTCCTATCATAACAATGATTAACTGTTTCACAATCTTTGCCCATTAAAATTTCACTGCAATTGCATGCAAAGTCATGAGTTCCACTAATGCACGTCGCATTATTGCTACAAAGCTTACCAAAACAGTTATCGGTAGTTTCGCAATCCTTGCCAATGTATCCTTGAGAACAGTTGCAAGTGTACCCATTGTCTTGCGGCAAACAGACTCCGTGTCCGTTACAACTTTTACCAATGCAGGGTTTGTAGGTTTTGCAGTGTGGTCCTACAAAATTATCTATGCAACTGCATGAGAAACCTGACGCATTATTGACACAGATTCCAGCATTTTCGCACGGACTGCTGACACAATAGTCAATTTGCTCACAATATTCTCCAGTATAACCCTTTGGACATTGACAGGTATAATTTGATCGATAAATAACACATGTTGAATTATGTTTACATACATTGTGGAAACAAACATTTCTGACAGAACAGTCTGTTCCAGAGTAACCGGGATTGCAATGACACATAGGTTTTCCTTTACTAATGGTACAATTTCCATGATTGCTACAAGAAACACCGTCACAGTTAGTGCCAATCAACGTTTCACAGTCTTCCCCCAATATTCCATTTAGACAACGGCATTCATAACTACCGACTTTATTAAAACATTCCCCTCCATTACAAGGGTGTAACATACACTCATCCTCATCAAGCTGACACTTTAAACCGTATACAGAAGGCGGACAGGTACAGTAAAAACTACCAACAGTGTTTGTACAGTTACCGCGGCCACAAAACGTTTTACTATTGCATTCATTGATATCATGGTCACAGTTGTTTCCTGTCCAGCCTGTTAAGTACAATTAACTAGATTTTTATATATCTATATAAAGTTACTACAAATATTAAATAATACTTGATTGCATATAAAAACTTACCCATTTTACAGTAGGTATGTCCATTAACAACACATTTTCTTGGATTACCGGGACAGTGAACTGAGCAGTCTGGTCCATAGTAACCTTCAGAACAGTAAGCCTTGTATGTGATCTGAATGCTGGAATTTAGTAAAAAATAATTGCATGACAAAATATGCAGTATTATTGAAATGGAAAAATGCAAAACAATTTTATTTGCAATTACACGCCGTAGTCTATGCAAAGTATTCTCGCGAAGATGACTTAATTCATTCAACCAAATACTATTTATAAATGATATCTTTATTCATAATTAGTTTTATTTGATATTAATTACAAATTATAATTTATAGAATTTAAATATATACAGTCGCACCTGTTTTAAGCGGCCACTTGTGGGACAATGACAAATTGGCCGCTTAAGACAGGTGACCTCTTATTCCAGGTTTCAAATTAATGAAGAAAAAACACCGAGTATATTCATTTTGGCTCTATTGCACAGATTTATTAATAGGATCTGTAATGGCGGCGTACACGGAGATGGTGAATGCACAGCTCGGATTGCTGAATAAACAGTTGATATTAATTTTAAATGGCCGTTTTAATTTAATTTATCTATCAAGGGATTAAGAGCAAAACATTTTCTGCAAAATACGCCCAAACAATAATTCTCAATTGATTAAATGCGGTAAAAAATCAGAAATAGCGTTCCCGTACAAAGGCTATGCACTGAACTACGATAGCCAATGTTTAACCTCTTAAACATGTCAAAATTCCATTGGGGTGTATAATAAGCACCCCTTCATTTCTCTCAAAAAATTTTTCTAGAAAAAAGGTGCGTATTATCGGCAAATTGCTGTACCTGTTAAGCTGTTAAGCGCAAGACTGGCCATTTATTAACTTTATAATGAAATATATAAGTACATGTAGATATATAAACAACACAAAACAGGTGTTATAATCAATTATCTCATTAAATTTCAGCAGACTTCAAATTACAAACTCAATTATTTATCATTAACTCATTATCAGCTGTCGAAGTTTGGCTTCTTTCGATACGGGGTCACATGTCAGAGTCAGAAGTCATGTGACAAAACAGACAAAATGGCCGTTGAAAACAGGCATGTTGAAACCACGGGACCTAAAACACTGGCCGCTGGCCGCGTTAGACAGGTGGCCGCTTAAATCAGTTAAAATATAGTGAAAAACTAAACGGGCGGGATTGAAACTGGCCGCTCATGGCGAGTGGCCGCTGATTAAAGGTGGCCGTAACAGCAGGTGCGACTGTAATAACTCCCATTTTCAACCCCCTTTTAGCAATTAAATTTTCATAATATTGTATGGATATGTTTTGTTTATTCCATCTTCAACTTGATTATAACTCACTTTTTTCATCTATACTTTTTTTTACCCCCTGAGAATTTGTTAGTTTCATTAAGATCCTAGAATTCTATAGCATCTGTTATTTCTTTTTAAATATCCTCTAGCTTTTTCCATCCTATGTACCCTTTATACTTACATTTTGGTTTAAAATGACATTGGCATTTCATTTGAATTCTATAAATACATTATGATGATGGACCCCTTCGTGGAAATAATTGGAAAGATAAACTGTACTTAACTTTTTCTGGAAACATTTTAATCTATCATTTGTTAACTTAAAGAAGATAGTATCTACAATTCGTACTGTTAACGACTTCTATCCTGCACTAGTTAATAAACTTATAGTATGAAATGTGGTGATAACGAACAGTGTTCAAAATCAAAAGTCCAATGAAAAAATTCAAAACAGAAGCAGAGCAAACACGGACCACTACAAAAATTAGAGGTAAGATCAGGTGCCATGGAGGAGTGAGCATCCTCTGCTGACGGAGAAATCCGTAGATAATTCTGTGATTAATAATGGCCTAACAATAAGTCTGAAAAACGCCAGTCAGCATTCGACCTAACGGAAGATTGTATTTTTTGACAAGGTCGTTGTATCGACCATAGAACTTACGAAATGATGACTTCAATCGAGACTGTTGATAATCTTGTTTCATCAACTTATTTGTCAGTAGCTTGCTTCGTTATAGGAATTGTTCATACGTACATAGAGCATACCCTTGCGTACCAAATCAACTGAGAGACAGAAACTCCACATGCAGGTGATAAAGGTATATTGCTACATAAGTAAGGAAAGTTGACGGTAGAACAATTGAAGTCATCACGTTTAACATAAGGTTTTGTTGTTATGTTATTTCAATGTCTTTTACTAGTAAAATACATGTATTTAAATGTGAAACAGATGACCAAGACTCTGTGGTATCTTTTATTTTAAGTTCACTGGGATATATCGAGTCGATGTAAGAATGGAACAGGTTAATTAACATACGTTGTCGATATACCCAAATGTCGAGTCGAGGGCCACGGCGATTAATTCCTTTTTTTCATGTACAAGTCTTTGAATAAATTCTGCTTCATAAGAATATAGAAATAGGTCTGCTAACAATGGAGCATTAATGGATTTTTATCAACTATATTCGAATTTATTTTTATATATTTGAATTGATACGATAAAATTAATAACCATCAGCTAATTTTAATAAGAAAAAATAAAACAACAAACTGAAAAAAAATCCCCAGAATTTCGAATATAAATAAAACTTAAACAAAGGTACCTAAAACCGTTTTCGTCGCTGAAATAATTTGCCGTTAACTTCTTCTGCAGCCAGTTTTGAGACAGTATGTTGTCTCCTATCTTAAGGTTGACATCAGAGAACTCTGTTTGGTAGATGATTGGCAGAGAGGAGGTCTGTAGGTCTACCACGGTAATTGAGATCTTGTCTATATATTTACTCTTCGAAAAAATAATTGATATAAGCTCATTTTAATAAAAGGTTTAATAACTTCAGTGTTTCCTACTGGCGTAGGCATGATGCAGACATTTTATAATCTTAGATTGCAAATGATTTATTTAATAGCTTATAAATCCATTTAAAATGTACCCAGCTATTGACTTCAAGAAATTCAGGATTTGTTATATTGCCAACTTTAGATCCATAGACAACATCAGCTCGTTTCATATCAAGTGTCGTGGTAAAGCTGGTCAGACAAGGATGAATTCTGTTCCTGTCATAGAAAAAGAAAAAAACTGAAGCAAAACTGGTTGCAAAGCAACGAGTGGGTCTTCCGTTGGTGTTTAAAGTAAAAGTTTAAAGATCCCGTCGAAAAAAAACGGAACTATGAAATCAATAAAGTTCTAACAAGCAAACGAAGAAAAACAGAAAAAAACAAAAGATTCTTGGTATGACTTAACAAATCTGATAACTAGCAGGTAAAGATTAACAAATTTATTTAAATACAAATGCTCGACTTAATAATTTCAAATAACTACGGGTACACTTTAGCACTTTAAGCGAATCAGTTCTTGTACGAGTTAACTTTACCATTCACATTGAACTTCTTTTTTTTTGGGGGGGGGGGGGGGGAATCAACGCTGCACTGTCAAAATATCAAGAAAACATCTTTTAAACAATTATTGTTCTATATGTTATAACAAAATATTTACAAAAACAAAGGTCTAACTCAAAGTGACATTTAGGGGCTGGCCCCATAACTTCTCAAAGGAATGTTTTACCAAAATTTAATACATTGAATATTGTCAGTAGCAGTATTTGAAACATCTTTTGTTCAATAGCCCATAGAGTTAGTCTACCAGAAAACTATGCAAAAAAAGGTAGCAAGGTACTCTGATCAACTTTATTTTTGTGTGTAATAGTGTACATATAAATGAATCAAATTGCCACACAAATATTTTGGTGTGGTTAATCAAAACTAGGTTCTGCAGCTCTGTTACTTAAAATAGCATTTTTGTCGCTTTTAAGAATAAAAATGTGCATTATAAATCAAATTCTTGTTAAAAATTCTAAGTTAAGTTTAATTATAAAGGATGACTGCACTTAAGGACATGCGATATTTGCGAGAAAATAAACTTTTAAAAGAAGAATTTTTCTTTCAATTGCAGAAATGGTCAACATCTAAACTGCAACTTTACGTAATTGCGTTAAATAAAAGTATGTTGTTACCAAGTACGACTTCATACATAGTCAGCGCATGTTTGTCTATTGTTCTCCGTTTAACAGTAGTTGTATATTTGCATTATCAAAGTTATGTCAAAGGGAGATTAATAGACAAACATGCGCTCATGGTTTAAATGAGAAAAAACTGCTTCTTCTTACTTTCGCTTTCCCTGTTGTAACCAAGGGTTGATGCATGTTGAGTATTATAATTCACCACGTGATTTCTCACCTCAGGTAACTTTGTGAATACACAATTCTATCACGTGACGTGTAAGGTAGCATGTTATGTGCTAACTAGGACAATGTTTTCGAACACGTTAAGTTGTCAAGCATTGATTTAAAGTCTTCTGTACTTACATGGGCGTGGTCTAATTGTTGAAACCATATAGTAAATACATGTAGTATACTTGTACCATACATGTATAGAATAGATAGGGTTATGGTGAAAGAGTGATCACATAAATTTTTATACATGGCATTGTTATTCATGCTAGTCTAATTTTAGTACCATTCTGATAATCTCAGCTCCACCTCTCATGCATATTAATATCAATCTTATGTTTGATCAAGGGCAGATAAGCGAAAATTCTTCTTTTTTCGAAAGTTGTAAGGAGAAAAACATAAGAATGAACGTATTGTATCACAGTCTAAAATCTTAATTCATGTTGGAAATTGACTAGACTCTTTAAAAAATTTAACAAAAGTGATATTAGGTTAAGAAATAAACGCAACAGAAGCGACCGAAAAGGGCCCAAAACCCGGCGCTAAGTGCAGTCATCCTTTAAAAAGTCATTTAAAGTTAGTAGTAACAAGATACACTAGTTTAAGTCATTATTCTTTTTGTTAAGAGCAGATACGTCACGAATCTGGCATGTTTCCAACTTTTTGTAAAATTGTGAAAAAAGGCATTTTAAAAGGGTAAAATGCAGAAAGTGGCACTTTAAATTCATTAAATCAGCTTTCAGTTATAAAAGAACATGCATATTTCCAAATAGCAAAAATCTGCTTTTGGACCCTGAATAATATTGCAAATATGTTGTCTTTAAGTTGAACATTTTTCTACTTTTAAAACTCTCCAGAACCTGTAGTTCTGTATTGGAATTACTGTGTCACATGTATATTAAGGCTGACATGAATTCATAAAAGCATTTGGCCGCCATATTAGTTTCGATCGCTCCTCTACTGCCACTGGGGTATATATACCGGTCGAGAAAGTTACGGTCGGTTGCTTTCCGATCGAGGCATTCAGGTTGCACGGACTTCTAAATGCATGAACTACACATTATAGTAAAATGTTTGTACAAAAGAATAAAGGAAACTACAATCAATAAAACACAAAATATATTTATTCTTTGAAAGAATTTCCAAGGTATCCATATCATTTTGCACAGATAGTGCTGCCTTACTTCGCATGCACATCAAACACGTTTGTCGTTCATACAGAGTGTATAACGTCTGCTTCTTTTTGACGACCACAGTAATGCATCCAACACAGTAATTCCAAGAAAGTAACAACGTAACATCGTTTCCATAAGTTTCTACAAAAACACCCCGTTTCTAAAATCCATGCGATCATTGACATTGCTCGGTCGGCCACGGTGTGTAATTTGCGCATGTCCGATGTTATAGCTTGCGCAGGAAAACGTTCTACAATTATCGAGGATTTTAAAATTTGTGTTCCTGGGATTTCAGTCTGCCTTGTTTCGTAGTTCTTTGGATATTCCTTACCAGTGCAGTGGTTGTCATAATATTTTTGTTCAAAACGCGTTTCTACAAGTCTTTTTGTCCAATGTAACGTGTTCGGGTGAATGAAATACCCGAATGCGGTGAAGCATGAATAGTGCTATCGGCCTTATATAGGGGGTGTGTAGCGATGAGCAGTACAATAGAAATCGACAACTAATATGGCGGTAGTCCGAGATAAAAGGGAAATAATGCGTATTTATGAATTCATGTCAGCTTTAAAGGAAAAACCCGACATATAAGCAAGGCAAGCAATATTTTTCTGAATGTAGGGTTGCTTCAACACATTTCACGCTTTCTTTAAACCAATGCCATTAAATCACGAGTAATCATGAGAAAATGGGAATTTAAATATAAGCTTCTGTGGAATAAACGTAACCATTTTTTTTTAATTTATATATGTATATTACCATTAATTAAAGAAAATGTAAGCGAGCTCACATACCCCACACACCCCATTACTTGACAATGCTAAACATAATGAGTGGCAGAGTACCCATTAATTACACAAAATGAATACTTACAGGGACATAACTGCACAAGTAATATTCAAATCAAAACTTCCAGCATATATGCCTTTAACAGCAACAACATTCTAATAATAAAATAAAAAAATCCTGATAATATGCACATCTACACGTTTGTCCTAAATACCTACAATGTTTTACGAAATTCTGTGCAGCAGTTTAGGAGGTGTTGTGCATACAAAGTGTTCACTTCTATGTCAAATATACATGTATGGCCATAATTGTAAGTCCAGAAAGGCCAATTTTCACAGAAAAATAATGCAACCTCTCTCTCTCTCTCTCTCTCTCTCTCTCTCTCTCTCTCTGCTTATCCGAATCTTCGCTCATTAAAATAACAGTTCACAAGCGAAAGGGTATATTTAACATTGATAGTTGATTTTCATCTGACAATCTTCTAACTGTGGGAATGGAACCAATAATTTTATAAATAAACACAATGCGCTTCTCGTTGAAATACTGGTTTTGATTAAACAGGAAGAGTACTTCATACATATTAATACATGTATGGATCTTTTGATATACTTGATCTAGTGGTCTTTTGATTTAGGAGGTAGACCCAATTTCATAGCCCCCCCCCCCCCCCCCAATCCAAAAAGATTACCTCCATTGAAAAAAAATTATTAAACATAGATTTGTAAATTCATTCAATTTTATCAGGGGTATGGAACCCATTTCAAATGTATATCCATCACATTAAATAATTATAAAATAATGTAAATTTGGTAATTATAATTGTCTGGTGGTATGAGTTATTGAACTTTTAGTATCTAAGGGGTGCGGCACCCGATATTAAGCCCGTAAAAAGACCATTAGGCCTGTAAGGAAAGTAGTTTAAAAGTTTATTTTGTTATTTGCAATATTCATTTTCAGCAAGCCTTGTTATGGTGGGTTATGAATAAGTAAAGTCCAACAAAAAACAAGCTATGATGTATATACTGATATTTGAGACAACCTGATATATCTATATGCAGGTGTAGCAGATTGAGATCCAGGGAAGGGGGTAACCGTAACACCACCTTTTTACCCTTACAACCTCTAAATTTACATTTTAACAAAAAGTACAATTTTAATCTTTGCCCAGAGAAGGTAAATTGCTAAAAGAGGGGTAGGGAGTAGAGCTCTTTTTCATTTTAGATGTAATTACATTCTCGGGTTCTAACTCATAACTCCGGCCCCCCCCCCCCCACAACCCCTTTATCCATTCTAAATTCACCAATATTATAATCTACAAAAATGTCTGATTCATATAAAAAAATCATATTATGTAAAATGAAGAATCGAAGAATTGAGCACATCTTTCCTTTGGGTGGATCAAAAATAGCAATAATTATGCTTACAGGTATCGTTATCCATGTAATTGTATTATTAATGAATAATTGATAAAATGATTTGGGATTTTAAACGCGTATCACATTGAAAAGATGTGCAAAAAGCACACTTTTACAATAAATTCTTTACTAAATAAATTCAAATTGTCAAATAGTTAAATAAGTCTACCCCTAACACCTGCAGGGTTGTTTGTAGATGGTTAATTAAATGTACACTTAAACAAGAAGCAAAGAGGAAAATTACCAATCCAAAACAAGAATAAAATATGCAAAGAACATATAAAAATCCTGTGACATATAAAAAAAATAATACCTTGTACTCATGTAACAAAAATACATGATTAGTTATAGGTGTCTTATTGTTGTATTTTTTCTTTCTTTCAATCTCTTTTTTTTTCTTGTGAAAAATGACAATAAAAAACCGCCAACAATCTCAAAAATCCGTAAAGCAAAATACAAATTCAAAGCAGAGCAACACGGACCCCTAAAAGATAGAGATGGGATCAGGTGCCTAGGAGGAGCAAGCATCCCCTGCCGACCGGTCGCACCCGCCGTGTGCTCATTGTCAAGGTCATGAAAAACGGAAGAAACTGTAGTCAGTCTGATATATAAATAATGGTCTAACAAGTATGAAAAACGTCAGTCAGAATGTCTCTTAATGAAACATTGTACTTGCTGACAAGGTCATTGTATCGACCATAGAACTTGCGTAAAGATGATTTTAGTCGAGGTTTCTGATATTCTTGTTCCAACAACTTGTTTGTTAGTAGCTTGCCTCGTTTAAGAATTGTTCGTTTGTAGAGCATGCTCTCGCATAACGAATAAGCTGAGAGACATAAACCCCATAAGCAGGTGATGATGGTATATTGCTACATAAGTAAGAGAAGATGACGATGGAAAAATTAAAATCATCACATTTATTATATAGTTTCGTTGTTAGGTTACCATTGACGTCTTTTTCTAGTAACATATCCAATTATGAAACAGATAATCTGTCTCAGCATCTGTGGTATCTTTTATTTCAAGCTCATTGGGATATATTGAGTTATTATAAGAGTGAAAGTAACTGTTGTTAATGGATAAAACACCATCAATATATCTAAATGTCGAGTTGAAGGCCACAGCAAGTGTTTTATTTTTTTCTTGCACAAGCTTCGGAATAAATTCTGGTTTATATGAATATAAAAATAAGTCAGCCAATTAAGGAGCACAATTCGTGCACATGGGAATTCCTACTGATTGTTGAAAGACCTGGTCTCCAAAAACTACAACTAGATTTTGTCTATCAGAAATTCAAGCATCTTTTGAGTGTCAACTGCAGAGTACTTGTGTGTGCAACCAAAATGGTATTTAACAAAATAATTTTGTAGATTTCCAATGGCAAGGTAAGAAAACTTACAAGTTTCATTTTTCTTGAAGAAACATCTAGCTGTCGATGATATCAAAATGCCTAGATTTTAAATTGTCATGAAGAATGGTTTTATAAAGCGATGAGAAATCGTACGTTTTGATGCTATTGATTTTGAAGATTTTGTGGCCTGAAAGTTTCTAATAATTCTTAGAGTTTTTAATTATCCGCATCTGATTCAAACCACTTCTGGAGTATATTGTTGTACAGTACTCTTGAAGTTTCTCCTTCACTACTGTAAGAATTTTAGTAAGGAGTAAAGAAAGAGGCTTGGTAAACATTTACTGGAACCTGCTATAAATCTTTGTTTGTAAGGATTTTTGTGAAGCTTTGGAATCCAGTATAAATAGGGTAAATCAAATTCATTCTGTTTATTGGGGATATTAAAGGTATCCAAAACCGATTTATGATTTTGAAGTATTTCCTGCTTGGAAAGGCTGCTTTGGGTGTAAGTAGGATTACAACATGTAGAATTGATACCCAGTTCTTTTAAAATGCAATTAACATATGTGTTTTACAAACAAAGACAATGTTGTTACCTGCCTTGACAGCAGGGACCAGTACATACTGATCGTACAATCAATCTAGTTCTTTTCTTACTTCTGCTTTATTAAAAACAGAAGGATAGATGGTTTTCATTTGGCCTCTCAGTCGTTTAATACGAGATTTTAATATGTATCTGATGCTTTTAACCCACTCTGACAAGGTGTCAAGGCCTTTTTTTCAAATTTGGCCCATCGCTTGGCGTAATCTTTAACAGAATTCATGATATGCATAAAATTACGACCCCAGGTGAAGGATCTAGGCTCCCTAAATTTTGGTCCTTTCATGATAAGTGATCTTAGGTATTCGTTGTTTACTATATTAACATCACCAGTGATGACGCGTCCGAAAGGACTATAGTTGTAGGGTGAAGAAGAACATTACAAATTGGAGGAATATTTTTCAGATGTTTAATATTATGGCCTTAAAGAGTTTGTTTGTAATTGAAGAGTTTGGAAGCAATGGTTGAAGTATAATTGAAGGAAATACAAGGGGTTGACTTTATCTTGAAATATGGCGGAATGCAGGACTGAACTTTTTGTGATTAAGAATATTAATATATTAACTTCATCGATTACCTTGTTGACATACTGCAGATTGGAAAATAAACGGGGTGTATGAGCAGTATTTTCTGTTTGTGTAGGTTTAAAAAGCCGATGATAAGCAAACTCCATAATCATGGGTAAGTCTAGTCAATCTAGCAATATTTTCGCCAAACCTCAAGAAAATTCCTACAAAGCTTATTACCATTGAAAACAAAAGTTTTTATATGTACATATTAAATACTAAAAATATATATTTCTAAAATTTGCGGAAAATAGGTTTTTTGGGGTTAAAAACTGGGTTTTCATTGAAAAATCGCTGAAAATGGGAAAATTTTAATAACTTCATGAAATAAATAGGTGTCAATTTATGCTGATCTAAAATGAAGGGTTGAATATGTACAACTGATTTAAAAACGTTGACAACAAATATTGAAGGATTTTGGGGTTAAAAATAGGATTTTCAAAGAAAAATTGCGGAAACCTGAAAATTTTATAAAACTAAATTAAATCAAATAGATATCAATTTATGTTGGACTAAAAGAAAGGACTGAATAGGTACAACCGATTTAAAAACTTTGACAATAAATATTCAAGGATTTTTTGTGATAAAAAATAAGGTTTTCATTTTAAAAAATCGCGGAAATCTGGAAAAATTTCATAATTGAATTAAATCAAATGGTTGTCAATTTATTATAAACTTAAGTGAGAGGATTGAATATGTAAAACTCATTTGAAAACTTTGACAACAAATATTGAAGAAATTTTGGGGTAAAAAAGGGGTTTTCATTTTAAAAATCGCGGAAATCTGGAAAAAAATACATAACTGAATTAAATCAAACGGTTGTCAATTTATTATGAACTTACGTGAAAGGATTGAATGTGTACAACTGATTTAAACACTCTGACAACAATTATTGAAGGAATTTCTGGATAAAATATAGGGTTTTCATTGAAAAATCGCGAAAGTCTGGAAACGTAAAGAGGCATGGTCACGATTTGGGCTAAATTTTTATTTTACTATTTTAATGGATACTAGTAATATGCATAACAAAGCTATTGTAAATTGTCAAACAAAATTAGAAAGTCAGTCGTCATGGCTGGGGTGAAATTCAGTGTAAACAAAACTTGTGCCATGGTTTTGTTCACATTTAGGTTGCGGAATGAAAAATAATGTGACAAGCAGTAGAAATTGCATAATTATGTGCAAAGTTAAGAAGCAAATAGAAAAAAATCTGATTTAAATGAAGTTTTTACAACTATTCAACGGATGTACTAGTAAACAAAAACATGGCACGAGCTTAGTTTTCAAAACAAAGAATTGCGAAGCCTGTTTCTCATTTATTAGTGGACAGCCGACATTCAAATATATTAGCATACCTATATAAAACATTATTAACAATAAAAATTACATTTTAGATCAAATCGTGACCATGCCTCTTAAATAAATTGGTACTAATATATTCTAGACTCGAATTTCATAATTTATTGAGAATTGTCCGAGTTATATAACAATTACATAAGAAATATTAAAGAAACTTTTGGGTCAAATATTTCTTTTTTAATTAATATTGTCATTAAAACTTGTTGAAATGTGGAACAATGTAACGATGTCAAATCATTTCATTTACTAAACGCTTTTTCAAACTTTAGAATACAGAATTACTTGTTCAATTGAAATAAGAACTTTCAACATTGAAAAAATTAGAGTTATTTTTTTTAATGACGAGAATCTGGAAATATTCAATAACCTTATCGAATCAGTTGGTATTAACTTATTTTGTAAGTTGATAACATGATTAGATTTGCAGAATTGATGCAAATAGTTTACAACATAAACATTATCAACAGGTAATAGATATGGAATTATTGGGGTATTACAAATTCTCAAATCTAGGTTTTGTTTCCAATGTCATCATTAAATTCTAGTGTATTACTTGAATTACATCGGTTGATTTCTCCATATCCACCTAAATACGCTATGTCATTCTTCTGACAGCAACATTTCTTACTGTCCCAGTAAGTTTTGTGAATGATTTTTTTAAAAAAATCAAGTTGTGTAGACATTTTATTAAGTAAGGTTTGCAAGTTTCAGAGTCCACTCTATTATGTAAGAGCGAAATCTGCAACTGTTGTGCTTTTCCAGTTGTGAGACTGTGAGTAAGTGCGCATTGAATATACACATGGCAGCATCAAAAGTTGGTAAAAGTGACTGCACTTGGACCACAACATGCCTCTGTTTTGGTCGTAAACTATCTCCACCTGAGAATGTGTATACCCTATATATATATGTCTTCAGGTGCCCCACCATACGCACTGACTAATGCTTTTTCTCTCGCATTGATTATATTTTTTGCTAGCATTTTCTTGTAGAAATGCAAATCCTTGCGATTTTAGATGAATTCCAAGAAAGATTTCAAGGCAGCAGGTTTTCTTATGCCATAAAAACGACTAGTTGTGTCTCACCATGTTAAAGCATAAATAAAAAGGAATTGAAGAGAAGAATCAATTCCAAGAACTGACTGTGTTTTAGATATATCAGAAATTTGTGTTGACAACTGTTTGTTAGAAGTAAAAAACAAAATGCTGCGTCAGCCTTCTTTCGCATAATCGCACAGTAGAACCAGTGTCTTCTCCACTACTATCACTGTGTGGTATCGTCTGCCTTATCAACGGTTTTTTTTTAAATCAGCATCACCACCCGAACTCTGTGAGCTTCAATATTGCTTTCGTGTAATTTCGTACAAGAAGTTCAATTAAGCGTTGCTTGTTTATTCATTAAAAAGAAACGCTTCCTTTTTGATAATGGCATGTTTTAAGTAACTTCTGATTCCTTAATTATAGAAACTATGCAACATGTTTACGGTATTCTGACAAAATATAACCACATTTTTTTGCCGTTTGGTTGAGTTATTATGATGGACATACCATATGCCTCTCTCCAGAGAATTCAGCAGACAAAACTTTGCCCTTTTTTGATTCTGTACTTTGATTTTTAAAAATTATATTGCAAATTTAGAATATCATCTAAATTAATGTTTTAATTAACCTCTGAGAAAAAAACTTAATTTTTTAAATTAAAAAATAAAATCAAAACCAGATTTTAAAAATTGCCTTGAAAGTTGTTTTACCTATTATGCGTAAAGAATGCTATAAAAGCCCCATATGGCTCACCATAGATTTTTTTCCAAGCTAATGAAGGCGACTGCCACCTCAGTAAGACAATTTGATTTGGATATCTGTTTTATCAATTTTCGATTTTAGATTTTTGCGAATGTATTTCTGCTGGCAAATATCTGGAATTGGGCAATGAGCGATTGTTTTGATTTAACGAGTCTCCCTACTTGGCTTGAATTCATGTTATTTTATACTTTCACCTAGCATCAAATAAACATTAAGAGACATTAAGAGACCCCCAGAAAACCCATAAAAAATGATTATGTGACATAAATGATTATTGCAGTTTCTTAAAATATCTTTCTTAACTAATAATGACTAAATTGTAACAACTTGTGTAAAATTGACTCATATTTTCTGTGTATGGAGGACGAATCGCAGCATAAATGAAATTAAATTTTTACGGTTCCTGATTACAAACAGAGCCCCTTTTTTACGTCTTCCGCAAATTATATTTTTGTATATTTTTAATATGTTGTTTAGACGGTATTGTAGTATAACTTAAATCAATGAAACCTTTTGTAGCAATTTTCTTGAGGTCATTCTGTATATTGACTAGACTAGGACACAACCTGAACAATTCATGCCATAGCATGTTACCGTATATGCTTAAGCCCTGCTTAAAGTGAATTACAAAATAATACCTTTTATCTTGTAACAAAATACTCAAAATTGAAAAGATAGAAATAACGCCATTGGGCCAACCCTGGGTTTTTATGTAAGGCGATTCTTTTTTTTACGAGGTGGCCCTATTTAGTGCAAATATGGACCCAAACTTTTAACACTACAACCCCATTTTACAAGGTAGACCTTTTATAAAACAAGATAGAGCAGGTAACATTTCCTCATGATGATGATATATCTGAGCTATTTAGACTAAATACAAGTATCCTGTAATCTCAAATATGTTATAAATAATGAATAACAGTCACAGGGTGGGACTTTTGTGCAATTAAAATCATTCAGTGACATAATACTCAGTTGACTTAAAAACACTCACAGCATTTCTTAATTTTCTGCCTAAACTTGAACTTCTATGCCAACATTGTGACTAGTTTACCTTCTCTACAGAAGAGCACAACAGGGGAGACAATTTTATTTTATCCTGCCAACATTTGCGCCCTTGGGATATCATTGTGTATAAAGAAATATGACACAATATTTGGAAAAATTAATTGTTAAAACTTCCTCTTTAAGAATATAGTCTTCTTTCCTTCAAATGTTGTTTATACATTTTATGATTAATTACTGAAATTGACAATTGTTTCCTTAAATTTTTCTGTATTTTAGAGGCATATTAACCAGAATACAATATTGGCTGTTACTATAAATAGAAACAACCAGTGCAATAACAAACATCATATATCTGACTCTAAAAATATATCATTTAAAACTATGATAAAATTCTCTTCATTCTTGAGACTTGATACCACAACTTTTTCCATATTTGCATGATTTTCTCGTAGACATGCTCTTAAAGAATCATGTTACATGTTCTCAGTTTAAAGATAAAGCGCTCTGGCCCCTTGAAACCCTACCTACGTAGTACATGAGTTACGAAAGGTACCGAATAGGTAGATAAGCTCCATTGAACATTTTTGCTTCTATAATTGATAACAAATTACTGCTCAGTAAAGAGTTATTATATAACAAAATGATCCAAGAGCCCTCCTGGCCCCTAATTGAAGTAGTAAGTCTCTTTTTCTTGATATCAAATGGAAGTTCTTGTAAATATAAACGTATTTTGTTCAAGAAGTGTTTAAAAATTGTTAACCGTTCTGAAAATATCTCATGTACAGTGTTTTAGTGGCCGACCCTTTAATTTTTTTCCGGGGCCATGAACCAAAACTTCAAAGTAACATATTGTGCAGAACATTATTATGAGCAATTTTTTTCTACATTGCTTTTCCAAATAGTTTTTATTTTTTCAGATCTTGATGATCAAAGTGTTGGACTTTTGGCCCCTTGAAACCCCTAATTACGTTACATATGATTTTTTTTTATGGAAATGTATAGATAAACAGCTAAACAATGAGCATTTTTACTTCCATAATTAGTAACAAATAATTGCTCAGTAAAGAGTTATTGTAAAAAGTCTTTAGAGCCCTCTTGACCCCTAATTGAAATTACCAGCCTCTTTTTCTTAATATTAATGAAAGGTCTCATAAATATAAACATATTTTATTCAACAAAAGAACAAATTGTTAACCGTTATGGAGTTATCTGAACAACAGTATTTTAGAGGCTGACCCTTTAACTCCTTTCCGGGCCATGAACCAAAAATGTTAAGGTAGCATATTGTTAAGAACATTATTTTGAGCATTGAGCATTGATATTCAGATATCAATGATCGAAGTATTGGACTTTTATCTGTCAAAAGATTTCTATAAACATTCTGATAAAAAAGAGATTTAGCTAATGTCATATAAGAGGATTCACCTTAGACATACAGTGAGGACAGGTTCACACAGTTTGGTACAGTTTGTCCCAGATACCCCCTGACAACAGGCACCACCGTGAAGTCGTCCATCGCTCTTCACTTTATCAACGTGGAAAAAGAACGTAATCTTTCCTTGCAATACCTACAATCGTGAAAACACAATTTGTCTATATTTTTGTTTAATAATTTATATTGGTACCTGAAGATTATCGAAATGAACCTTCATGTATAGACACCGTTACTGTGACTGCCGTAAACATGTACTTAGATACTTGGTTTGCTGTTGACGACATTAAAAAATCTCATAAAATTGTTCTCATTTTCTCTCATTTTGTTACGTTTAAGGTTCATTTCAATTGTTTTATTACGAGTGTTATCAATCATACTGATTGATCTCATTAAATAAGGTATTATACAGTTTTTGAAATAAAGAAATAATAAAAATAGTTAATTCAAAATCCCACACACAGTAAAAGTGAAAAATAAGAAACTAACTTTTCAAATAAAAAGATTTCTTTTAATTGCGGTGGCAAAGTTGTCCTTATACTGATTATAAAACCAAAAATTAAATAAATATCGTTAAAAGTTGTAATTAACCAGAAGATTATGTTATGTTAAGTATATTCAAATCAAATGCGGAGCTTAAGTCAAAAAAAAATATTTCACTTGAAAAACGTTTGTGACAAAGTACCGGTGTTGGTGCATAGACCCCCCCCCCCCCCTCGCTTTTTTTTTTTACACGGGAAAACAGGCCTAATTTTACCAAAATTGCCATTAATAAAATCGAAAAAATAAACGAAACGTATTTGCTATTTGGTTTATAGTTAAATGAAAGTGACAAGCGTTCAATTATTATGTGATATTCAGAATAAACAAATTGGTATTATTGAAAAGTTGCTAGGTTTACGCGCGAGAACATTTATATTGCATATCTAGTCGCATTGCAGTTTATCATTAAAAGACGTTACAACAGAGGCATGGTCACGATTTTGGTCAAATTTAATTTCTATTTTTATTGTTTACAATGCTTTAGAAATGCATTTCTAATGATTAACAAAAATTTAAGTGTCAGTCATGTTTTTGTTTACCTTGTTTCAATATACTGATAAACGTTCTTTTTCGAGTTGATTTTTTTCTATCTGCTAATTCGTTTTGAAATGCCTTACTGAAGCATTGTGAACATAAAAACGGAAAAATAAATTTTGACCAAAATCGTGACCTGTCCATTTATGTCAGTAAATAAACATTTCAAAAACATCACAAAGATGTTTCGTAACAAGTCTACTACATATTAGAAATAAACAAGAGGCCAACAGGCCTTAACGGTCACCTGAGTACCATAGCCCATACACAGATCTGTCGAGGAATCTCGTGCATTTAATTAAGTTCAGGAGTAAAAAAAAAATGACAAGCGTTCAATAATTATGTGATATTCAGAATAAACAAATTGGTATTATTGAAAAGTTGCTAGGTTTACACACGAGAACATTTATATTGCATATCTAGTTGCATTGCAGTTTATCATTAAAAGACGTTATAACAGAGGCATGTTCACAATTTTGGTCAAATTTATTTTCTATTTTTATTGTTTAATTAACATAAAGACCAAGTGCAATAGGTCACCTTAATGACCTTAATGACTCAGGTGACCTAAAAAAAACCATTACATATGTGAAAAAATAGACACACTTTCTGTATATAAAAAAAAGGCACACTTTTTTCATCTGTTACACAGTATAATTTAATGGCATAAAATTTGTGTTTGGTGCATTTTGGTTCATAATTCTAAGATTTGAATTATTACCCCTCTTAATTAAGCAAATGCATCTAGATATCATCGCCAAAGCTGCGGAATTATACAATGTACTTACCGATATTTAACACAAATTTCATTAATGTATACTTATAGCGAGCGAAGCGATCTCTAAGAACCAGTACGCGCGGGGAAAAGAACGAGCTAAACCTACAGATTCATCAAGAATTTTTTTGTCTAGGTCCCATAGTGCTCTCTAATGTTTACTCCCGTGGTGCTATGCCAAAAATGGCTAACATTTAACTCGTAATTTACGTTGCCTTGAGGTTTGAATACACGTTTTGAGTACCGCACAAGCTTTGTTGAGACCCAAGAGATTTTTTACATGTTTCCATTCCTTCGAATTGAGTTGAGATACGTAAACAAATGATTCTAGATTTTAACGTATGACGTCACAGTGATCTCGCGCTATATTTCCTGCGATAAATTTAGAGGTGGATCAAACATCTGTAATGCGTGTACTAGCAATTTAAGTATAGACTGCGATATCTGCCTCAGATGATGTTTTTGATTTTTTTTTTTTTTTTGGTGTTGATAGAGAGATTATATATATACCAGCAAGAGCAATACTTAACTGTCATATCGATTTTAACATCCAATTTTAAGCTAATTTTGCATGCATGTACAGTAAGTGTACGTACGGGAAGATTTTAAAAAAAATAGGTCATTTTGAACTAAATAAAAAAGAATAAAGAGAAAAAATAAACAGTTAAAAAATCTATACAGATATTGCATATTGTCAAACCATTAAATTGGTAAATGGGAAATTACACACCTACAAACAGGGACCGGGGGCACGGATACAACGTATGTGATTAGAATGCAAAAATAAACAAATTAAAAAAATTATGAACCAGGAAAAAAATAAAATTCAGATAACAACAAGGTACAAAAAAAATAATTCTGTATTTATCGTTTACAATTTTGACCAAATTAAACACAAATTACATACTGATCAATTCTCTCCAAAAGTAAAGAACGGTTTTAGGTGGAAGCAAGTCTATGTATTTTGTAAGAATTATTTTAAACTTAGAAATCTTATAATTCTCTCTCTATCCCCTCTCTCTCTCTCAAAATTTTTTTGATGTTAGTTGATAACTAAATAACACTAAGTTAACAATGATGCAAGGTATGTGTAATTCTTGCTGTGCTCGCCACAACGGTAGCACCGTTCAACATATTATATATATATATGATATATGTTGAGATGACCTACAGGTTAACAAAACATTTCTTCTATAATCAGAAATATTTAATACTAGCCAAGAACCATTCTATTTTTCTTTTTAATTTTATCAAACCTTATTAGTTTGAGTATCAACAAAACAGAAGTATACATTAACAAACTACAAATTAGAATACATAAAAATGGGTTATTTGATACATATATTACTAAAACGCAG
Source organism: Magallana hongkongensis (assembly GCA_016163765.1). Taxonomy (NCBI): domain Eukaryota; kingdom Metazoa; phylum Mollusca; class Bivalvia; order Ostreida; family Ostreidae; genus Magallana; species Magallana hongkongensis. The sequence goes on along the minus strand of WFKH01003881.1, from coordinate 24,104,961 downwards.
CAAGAGAGAACTTGCTCTCATTTTTAAAATTAAAATACAACTGTTTCTGTTCACTTGTATATTTGTATAACGTCTTATTCTACTTTACCTCAACCTGTAAAACAAAACAGAATAACATCAATAACAAGGGAGATCCATTCATTTTTCCGAGAACTTTTCACCAACAGACGTAAAATATATATATCTTTAAACAATCAGGCCTAAATAAGATAAATTTCACACAGTAATCGATTGAACCAGTTATTTTGTTTGCTCTGATACAGTGGTTTTATCAGTTATTGTACATGTCAAGATAAAATGCTTATATATGTAAATTTCAAAATAAAAAAACACCAGATTATGATGGATCTTAAGTAAACTTTTTGTTCATTTCCACCTCAATTCGGAAAAGGTAACTTCATCATCTGCTCAGCGATATAATGTTATTTATAACATAGATTTTCAGATGTTTTATTTCGTCGGTAACAGAAAATTAAAATAAATGCCCTTAAATATATTTGACCCCTCTTTCAATTTTAAGTCATAAAACTTGTAATCAAATATATTTGATTCATTAGAGGAAAGTTAATTAGATGGAAACTGTTAAGAATTATTCACGAAAGACTTACATGACTGTAATGCTATAATATTTTGAAAACAATACTTTGAATAGAATCACTGGTACTTTTACCCTCTCATCTTTAAATATAAATTATAATTGATATGATAGAAAATATCCATGTTAGTTGTGAACCATATAATCTAGTTTAGTACGAGTTCCAGATTGCTGTCATTTTAATTTTGCAGACATATATTTTAAAACATTTCTAGTTTTAAGATCACCTGAGATAAGAACTTAGTTGAGCTATTCTGATCACTTTTTGACCGGCGCCCGTCTGTCTGCCCGTCCGTCTGTCTGTAAACTTTTCACATTTTTACTTCTTCTCCAAAGCCATTAGTACTGAACCAATTTAAACACATGTAGCACGAAGCATCTTTTGGAAAAGGAGATTCAAGATTTTAAAAATAGGTTAATACCTTTTTATAAAAGGAGATAATTAAGAATTAAGAAAAAAATACTGACATTTCTTTTACCATTTGGCCACAAATGTTACAACTGGTTTGGAAGCATTCTTGCGTGTTTATTTAAATCATGATCCCTAGGCGTAAAATAGGGTCACAATTAGGGTTGAATTTTGACATAACTATAAATAAAGAAAATCATTAAAATTGAAGGGTTAAAATGATGGACAAAAGAATAATGTTTTAAAATCCTCAAATACAAGACGTATCCTCCTTTACTCTCCAGATAATTTGTATTTGATACCATCAAGCTGATTTAATCGTACTGGCTAGTGTTGCTTAGTTGAACGATGTAACCCCTGAGCCTATTTTTTTTTAGTTAGTTTGTAATTTGGTTTTACATATGAACATCCATGTTACGAAACACAGTGTGTGAAATACTTTCTTAATACACTTAATGACTCGTTTAACAATTGTGTTGATCGAGTTTTTTCCTGTTTAAACCAATTTAATACTCTAATCGATTATAAATCAATTGTTTGATAAAAAAAAATATTTGAATTATAAATACTTCAACTATGCAAAGACTAAATCAATCCTTATCAATATCCAAAAAAAAAACATTTTATAAATCCAGAATATTTTGCTTTCATGGGTAAATGTTGCAAAAAGCTGCTAAGCTAAATATTTCTTATCCATATTGTATGAATATATTGTATAAAAACATATGATAAAAATTGTATAAATGGTTTTAGGAAAAACCATAACAATAAAAACATTTTTAGTTCCAATATTATATTATCTAATCTTTTTTGAAAATCATATCAAAATTGAAAGGATATTATATAATATATTATAGTAGGAGGCAATTAAATTAAAAGTGATGAATTTTAAGATTTTTTTTGTTGTTGTCAGTAGTTATCAATAGTTGTCGATAGTTATCTTCTGTAAGAATTCTTTTAGTATGTTTCTAGTTTCAACATAATATAAAAGTTGGTATTTGGGTTAAAGGGTTTTATTGTACGGAACTACCTTGTTTTACATCTATATGTTGATAATACTTTGTTTTTACATGTGTATATTAATGTTTCTTTATTGCATAATGATCGTTTCATATTATTGGTTGATATTCAGCATGTACATTAACGTAACTAAATACAAACTCATCTGCAACTATAGGTACCTGTGTGTTGACTCATTTGATGCTTATTTGTAAACAACAATTGTGAGCTATCCTTGCGAGATTCTTGTCAATTCAAGTAATATACTTTAAATATTAAAATCATCAATGGGTAGTTTATTAAAAAAAAAAAACATGTACATGTTGTTTTAAAAAGCATGATAGAACGTCAAATTATTATAATGATAGCAAAGAGAGAGACCATCCAAATAATGAAATTTTGTGTAAAGAACACACATCCTTACCGATTAAGTAAATTTGTCTCAATTAAACGATTGATACGGCTCGCACTAAAAAATCCCAAAAGTATTAAGATTAATTAAAAGCATGTAACGGTTTTAAACAAAAATCAGTTTATTATAACAAAACATCATAGTTTAATGAGGTATCATGATTTAATAACGGGGAACAGTAGTACAAATTCATCAGCAAATAAAAACACAATTTCAGCATAATTAATATATCAAAAAAGTATCAGTATATAATAAAAAAAAAGGGGGGGGGGGGGTAATAGCACGAACAGTATCTATCAATTACTGTGGAATCATTAAAACTCGTGGGGCCCAATTTTCGTGGATTGCTTTAATTTTACAGGTTCGTTTGGACGTAATTCCGTGTACTCTCTTACACCTACAAAGGTAAATATGACTTAAGTTTATAACCCTAATTCATTAATACGTGGTGGATATTAATTCGTAGATGAAAGGTACATGTACCCACGAATCCCATGAAAACTGAGCCACCACGAAAACTAATGATTTCATAGTACGGCCTAAAAGAAAACGGGACCAAACCGAGCCCCCAGTTCATTTTTCGTGTCAAATAAAATGTTCGTTTTGAGTTTGCAAGGGCGGGACCAAATTTAAATGTTATCAATTCACATTCCTATGTTATCTCAACTACATGTTCAAAGACAGATGTGCTAAAACAAACATCCATGTGATATATTGCTAAGTTTTACAATTTAGGTCAAATTAAAAACAATTTTGCAAAAAAAATCGATTCGATCTGTTAAAATATCAATTATTGTAACATGATATTACTTATTAGACTTGGGGTGCCAATTTTCGTTTTTTGTTGTAATTTGTTTTGTGCATTATTAAACCATCGGGTTTTTATGCGTCTTAGAATATAGTCTTGAAACAAATGATGACATCGAACATAATCAACAAATAAACCAAATTTTAAAAATAAAAATAAACCAATTTTTTATCTTAACATTGTACCATCTTACATAAAATAAACACTTATAAGAGATCTTTGAGACACATTTGAGACAAGAGTTTAAATAAATGTAAAAGTATCTTGTAAATTTTCTACAGTGGGATTAGAGATTTTAAACTTACATGACCTCTTGTTGTTTATGGTCGTCTGCTATCAAAGAAATTAAAATATAATTAATTTATTAGTGTCCATTTTTTAGTTCCTGGAGTCTGAAACCGTTTACTTCGATTGTCAAAAACTTGCCAGTAGATTCTAATTCGAGTAATCGATTGTGAATTTGCTTTGTTCTATCGAGTAACAAAATTTGGACCTTCTTCATGATAATTGTGCTTTATAAGATTCTCATTTCTATACATTAGTAATTTTCATTTATATATAAACATACCATACTTTAAAAATTCATTTTTCGTTGACCTAGGTTTGCAAATTTGTTCTTTGGGAATACTTGTAACAATCATAACGTAATATACAGTATCAATTTTATGCAAATTATCTTTCACAATTCATTTTTATGATTTTTCTTAAATCACATTAAAATTTGAACACGCAAATAGATGTGAAAGTGTATATTTATATAACATGTTTTGCTCCATTTCGTTTTACCTCTTTTAAAATAATAAAATGTGTTCAAATACAATATGAATCTGATCACATACCGTTGCAAATTGTTTATCGTATTCTAATATCATATTATCTGTGCAAATGACATGTGGTGATAACGAACAGTGTTCAAAATCAAAAGTCCAAAGGAAAAACAGGAGCAGAGCAAACGCGGACCACACAAAAATTAGAGTAGGATCAGGTGCCATGGAGGAGTAAGCATCCTCTGCTGACGTCACACCCACTGTGTGCTTATTGTCGTAATCGGGGAAAGTGGAAATATCCGTAGATAATTAGGTAATTAATTATGGTCTAGCAATAAGTATAAAAAAAAAAGTCAGTCAGCATGCGACCCAGTGGAAGATTGTATTTGCTGACAAGGTTGTTGTATCGACCATTACACTTACAAAAAGATGACTTTAATCGAGACTATTGATAGTCCTGTTTTATCAACTTGTTTATCAGTATCTTGCCTCGTCTTAGAAACTGTTCATACGTAGAGCATGCTCTTGCGTATCAAATTAACTGAGAGACAAAAACTCCATATGCAGGTGATGAAGGTACATCTATATTGCTACATAAGTAAGGAAAGTTAACTATAGAAAAATTGAAGTCATCACGTTTATCATAAAGTTTTGTTGTTAGGTTAAAATCAATGCCCCTTTCCAGTAACGAGTTTTTGAATAAATTCTGCTTCATATAAATACAAAATAAGGTTTGCTAACAATGGGGCGCATTGAATAAAATCAGGATTTATTTTATCAAGATTATCTTTGTTTTCGTTGGCTTTAGTCAGATAATAAATCTGGAATAAACTGTCCTGGGGAAAACCGTGGACTATAACACAAACAGAACAAAGCCGCAAGATTTATCAACGTGACCAAGAGGACACGCATTTTATTTAACTTTTCGGGGTAAAGTACACATGGAAATCAAAATGTATGATAAAAGTTGTTAGTAAATGTGGATAATGTTTTAATTATCATTAGTGAGCATGACGCGGGTGATGTATTTTTTACTGCCACCTTTATATCCCGCATGAATCACCAAAGAAAGCATTTTATTGTTTAAATAGGTACATGTGATGCGTTCCGAATGTAACATAGTCTGACAAGGTCCCTCTTCAGCATGGACACTTAAAATTGTATGTTACATGATATTTGTTCTTACCCACCATAGTATCATTGCTGCCTTTTTAATATAAAACAAACATTTTGTAAACAGAAAAGCTTATTGTGAACTTTTGTAGGATAAATTTGAATGGATCAGTGTTCTAAATATACTGTCTTAGCTTTTGGTGTTACCTTACTTACAGGGTAAAAGATTTTTTTTTAATTTAGAAAATGGTATGATATTCGCTAAACACCTTTTATATTCTTTTCATGATTCAGACTTCACATCCATCTTTACAACATTAGACCTGATAGTTTTTATATTATTTCATTATTTGTACGCATTTTTAATATCATCTTAAAGATGCGAAAAATCACATTGCTTATGATATACCAGCATGAGTTTTCTTAATATATTCAAATCTTAAGTCTATCGTGTTTTATCTGAGTCTACCAATATAAATCGAAGTTTACTGCCTAACAAAACAATTTTGTTGATCTAGTTTTCTGCTTCGTTCTTTTGGGGATTTATAGGGTTTGATTAGGAAGGGGGTCTGAAAAATATGCATTTCCTTAAAATAAAACAATACAACTACTAGTAATTTGTGACTCACAATACCTCTTGATAATCCTTCTTGAATTTACAATTACTTTTCTGTTAAACTTTTCATTGTATTAATGACGGTGTTACTTAATTGATACTTAAATAATAGAGACGTTGAGATTCCAAACGTGTACGGGTACGTGTATGTGTACTAGGGGAATCACCTAAATTCTTCGCGTAGTACGTCATCATTTTTTGTGGCGACAAGGTTTCTACGCTGTAGAGTGCCGTCTACACGTAAGTACAAACTTGTAGCTTTTACATCATAAGTAATCTAATTTATGAGTAAATATGTTCTTGTGATTCATTAAATAGATTTTTAAACTTCATTTGCATGCAGATTGATTAGAAATTCACCATTTATTTGAAGTTATTTAAGTAAATCCAAGTCACAAAACTGCGTGATTAATTTTGTATCCGTTATGTTGCTGGAATCTGTATCTGCGATTTTTTAAAGTGTGAATTGGGACATGTAGTTGGAAGGGGGAGGGAGGAGGGGACAGGTGGTCAGACCATATTAATTGACACATACATTTTTTTTTTTTAAACCATTTAACTAAATAAAATTTGATATAATTTTAAAGACTATCTAACTAATTGTTTTAAATAATATAAATATTACTTGCAGAATATTGATTCTGGGAGAAAAAAAAACAATTTAGGTTTTCTGAACAGGACGACATAAAAATGGTACGGTAAGAATGCAAGAATGCATTTGAACATTAGATTTTGTAAGCATTAGCTAAGTTAAATAATCATTTTATAGTTAATTGCTGCCATCTTAAAACAATAGAACGGGTCAAAATTTAAACCTTCTAGGACAATTCACAATTTCAAAAAAAAATCTTTAAATAAAACTTTCATCAAAAAGTAATAAAGTATAGCACGTTTTTCAACCTAAATTCATGTACTTATGTATGAGCTTCCATCTCTAAATAGAAGGAGGTTGTAAAGCGATCGCGACTTTATATGGTGTATTTTCCCTACTGCTGAATGTTGAAATAAGATTTTTTTTTCACATATAGCAATACTATCTGCTCCTTTGTAGAGAGGTCATTAAGTAGAAGAAACCCATTTAAGGACAGAGGAAAATGGCTAGAAATATTGTTGGCTTTACCTATGAGTGTTGATGCGAGAAGAGTGAGGGAGAGGACCGTTCTACTAATGGAACAAAGAAAAAAGGCGAATAGTTCATCGCTTAAAAAGTATAATTATCGGAATTACAATGGATTTTGTTTGTTTGATTTTTTTTTGGGGGGGGGGGTGAGGAAAATTACTACTCATTTTGTCAAGTAACAAAAATTTGACTTGAGGTAAATGACATTTTAAAATATTTACTTAGATAAGATGTACATGAAATGTATGGGGAAAAGGAAATTCTCCTTGACCTTGACAAAATCTTAGACCTGGCAAATGATGAAGTGGAAAAAAGAAAGATGACAAATCAAAAGCTACCAAAGATAAGGCTCAGTGCAAAGATATCAGAAAATTTGACACACTTAAAAAGTGGTAAGTGGTATTATGAAAGAAAGAGAGAAGAGAGAGAGAGAGATAGAGAGAGATAGAGAGAGAGAGAGAGAGAGAGAGAGAGAGATTACTTAATCAGTTATCATTCAGCGTAATACATGTATAAGTTCAGTATATATTATATCTTTGCTTGATCTAGGTTTAGTACATTGTATTGATTATCTTTGCTTTTATTCAAATAATTACAAATAAACTGTTATTTCAGACGAAAACCTGAAGAAAATGCCAAAGAAATCAGTATCGGTTATGTCATTTTTGAACGAAAACTTTAAGGCTGAACTTGAAAGAAAGATGAGCTTGCGCTTCGTCGCGAATAGTTAAATTTAGAAAAAGAGCGGTTTAAGCTTGAAAACCAGGAAAGGCTTCAAAAGCTTGAAATGGAAAAACAGCAGTCAAAATTAATGTTTGAGCTGTTTTCCAAATGTCTGAATAAGTAAATTACATGCAAGTTTATTACTTTTAAAGCTATACCCACGGCCAAAATACATAATTTTTGAAAAGTAAAATAGAATGAAAACAAAATAACTAATATAATCAGAAAGTTAAAAAACGTGTTTGTATCGATTGTCGTGAGGAGAAACCTTGTGTTCAATTACAATGTTTATTTTGTTTTTTCTTTATTTTGATATTTAAAGTTTACATAATCGAAGACTGTGTGCTTTTGTAAGCTTATTCATTTATAATCGAAGACTGTGTTTTTGTAAGCATATTCATTTTTTAGCACTCCGTAATTTTTTGCCATATTTTATTAGTCAATTAAAAAGAAAGCTGCAAACATCTCGACGCGGGGCCAATCTTTTGCGATTTTCCCGATGCCCCGTGACTAAATGAAGGGCGGTGTTTTTAAAAATTGGTACTTACTAGGGGAGTCCAAAGATAAATATTTAATTATAATATAAAGATAATAACTTTTAAACGGAATTGAACAAAACAAAAAGTGTTAATTTTATGTGTTTTGTTTTTTTCTCTAAACATTTTAATTTAACTTGATATAGTAAAATGGCAGCGTGTATAGCTTTAAACAATTAATTAATTGACTGACAGATGTATAATTGTGTCTCAACACAAATTCAAAAACAATAAATTTCACAATGTTTATTGTTTTTACTTATATTACATGTATTTTAATGCAAGAATCTATTACGCATGTTACAGTCAACATGAAAAATTGTTACAACAATTTGGATTCAAGCTATCATCCAATCTCCTTTCACACCGGAATGGCAAAATATACAGATCGTGACATGTATTCCTCGAGTGTAGCGGGTGAAAGATAAAAATATTCACCGGTCACACTGCCATACAAACAAGTATGGCAGTTGGTAAGCAACGAGACCACTAGATAATATTTCGCCACAAGTTGTAAGAACAGCTCTTGGTTTTTTTTATAATCTACAAAAGCAAATAGAGAGAGAATTTTTCCAAAAGTCCACTCAACACTTGAGCAAAGTTTTGACATTCTTCCGTTAAAAATCCTCTCCTGGTTGCTGAGTATGGCTCCTTTGAATGGCGTAATAAGGTGTACACGCAAAGGATAGGCAAGGTCGCCGTATAGAGAGAAAACTGTGCCGTCGGGCATTGTCATGTACTGCTCAAGTTTAGGCAGAAGTTCGCTCATTCTCAACATTGCAGAATCATGACGTTTTGCCTCTATTGGGCCATACATATTGGCAATCAACCCGTTTAGTATTACAACGGAATTAAATATAAGGTCATGCACCCGTTTGTGTCAACTGTAGACGAGGATTTGGTTGACAGAAGATCTACATATTGGCCTTAAAGTCCCGTCTATGAAGCCCCAGCAACGTTGGAGCGGCCCGCCGATATCCGATATAGCATCTGCGTACTGTCGCAGGTGTTCCTCATCCAGCCAACTCTGATTCAGATTACTTAACTTCCCAAAGAGTTTAATGTACAAGTAATTTAGAACAGTGTAAGAAATGTACGACAGTTCAGAATTTGAACGGATCAATAATGGTTTCATGTCCTCCTCTAACCTTTTCGAATATGACAAACGTCTGAGCAAAATCAACATACCCTCATGTGCAGTCACCCGAGTACAATTTGGACACAGGAACTTCAATGGCAGAGACAACGCATTGCAAGGACGAGAAATGTCATTCCTATGAAAGCGGAAAAATGAGTAAAACTGCTCATCAGATAAATCATCAAGATTGAAACATGGACCTTTTACGTCGTCTTCTGTTAAAAGATTAGATAAAAGCAACAAATCATCGTCTTTACATGAAGAAGAAATATCTAAAGCATCTGCCATGTTTTACGTAAACGCAATGAACGTAAATGACGTCATTTCTGAGGTCACAATAACAAAGTGCTCGAAATTTACGTACACGTTTACATCCTACAAGTTATGAAGTCTCAACTGATAAATTACATAAACGTGTACGTGTTCGTGTAGTTATGACACACGTACAAGTTTTAAATCTCAACCTACTTAATATTATGTTGCAAATATCCATATTGTCTTGAAAGAAATATCTGTGTTGATTGTTTTCTTTTAAAATCACTTAGCTCTTAGTTATGAATTCAGAGTTACTATAATATTACAAGCTAAAAATACTGGGAGCGGGCGGAGGGTTCATTATGAATCACAACGATATTTGTAACAGGACAATGTAACGATATGATAGACCTGATAACCTAATTACAATTTTACCGACGTCTTTATCACTTATTTCAACAGTCGCTATGTAATTTCAAAATATGATCAATCTCTTATTTATTTAGTGTAAAGTTCAATTTATCATTGATAGCTATTATCTATTAGAGCAACATTCAAAGCTGATATTTATTTTGATAAAAAAAATTCATTTAACCGGGTTATTAGAACTTCCCTAATGATAACGGTATTTTGATAACTGAGATAGGTATTAGCGCAATTTTTATTTATGATGATGCATGCACAATTTTTTAACAATTGGACACAAATAATTTGTACTTGATTGCCCTGTCCTGCTCTAAATCGTTTGGATCATATGATGAGATATGTATTACTATTATTTATTTTCGTTTAGCGATCTATCTGTGTACAACATCTGAACAGTTACTACGTTTAGATTGTAACAAATTCTTATACTCGAATATTTAAAAACAAGTTGTGTTTTAACACACTAAATAAATAGATTTCTATATTTGCAAGATATATTAAAAATTTTACATACCTAAAAAAATTCAAACAAAAAGCGTGTTACTTAGATCTTTTTTATTCAAAAAATATTGATAATTATAAGATCATTATGCATTTTCCCGAAATTGTTCCAGGTAATAAGATCGTTGGTTGATCTGTAGTAGATAAAATATTGCCAATATTCGTCACTTTGAACAAGTCTTAATGGGACTGAGATAAACTTTAGAGAGGATTATGTAAAGATTCGCTTAATTAAAACAGCAGTTAAATTATATATAAATGCATTAATTGAGATTGCCAACTCACGTTGACTGGTTTCTGAAATAAGTAAAACTGTACCAAATATGAAATCTAAAATTTAAATGAAGGTCGATTCTGTGTCCCAAATCTTTTTGGTCAAAATAACTTTAATGTTTATAATTATATGCAAATATTAATTTATATTCTCTTCAAATAATAGGGTTCAACAATTTAATTTTCAATAAAATATAACATTACTTTTTCATGTTAAATTCTGATGTTCCTTGAGAAAATTAAACAAAAATTATGACTCAAAAGATGTGAATGTTTAACAAATAATTTATTCATAATATGTTTACATACTTTGAATTGATTAGTTATGACAGAGAAAGAAATAGTTAATTGTGTATTGCTAAATATATGAGTATTCTCGACCCAATTAAATATATACATATTCGCTAATATAACCAAAGAGCAAATAAAACCGCCGATGTATCTTTTAAATGTAAATCACATCCTTTAAAACACAATATCATTGGGGAATATGAACTATGAGAAATCATTTAAAAATGTTATTGGAAAACCAACAGATATCAAAATAATGTTTCATAATCGTTTACATCTATTCGAATGTTTTCAATGGAAACTGTCAATCTTTTTATCTTCAGATTTGTAACATGCACCAAATATTAAAATAAAGGAATATGCCGCCATCCCTGTGAAAATATAATAAAGATAATTTCTTATAATTTTACTGTATTAATCAAAACGCAAAACCTGAATTTGTCAATATTGTGCAAAATAATTTTACAAACCCTTGGTTTGCATTTCATTGATTCGCATTGATAAACGTTTTTGTTTTTAAAATCAAATGAAACATACATTTTACAAGATTATGTTTTTAAAATAAGCTATTCAATGATGCCACAAATCTCAGTTTTCATAGATTTAACTTAAACTTTATGAAACTTCATAATAAATAAAGACTATTAAGAAAATATCTCCGAGTTTTATACTATTACAACACGAGCATGTTCTACACTCTATTCCACTAATACTTTTAATTACTCCTGTTTAAACGTCATCCAACGGTACTCTGCAAAGTAATGTGATTAATAATTGATCTCTTAATCAATGCATATTGAGTACATTCAAGATTTTTATTCCTTAGGTTGTTTGTTAAATACTTCAAAAATATATGAAGTTAAAAATAAAGTACCCAAAATGTCAATACCTTTCGAAAGATAACGATGTTGGCTCAAAAATTGATGTTTTCGAGTTACACGTTGCTTTTTCAATCAGATGTCGAGCTGTGGCAATGTTTTCCGTCAAATTTTCCTGAGTGTTGAACTTTGATAGCTCTAAAACACCACTTTTTGTCTCTGCAAAAAAATGGTTCTATAGTACCTTTGCTATTAAATTGGGAAATTGGGGTAAAACAATTTCATTACCAACCTCTTATGATCGTTTCCCTCCTTCGTCTTCGTTCCCATATACACCTGTATCCACCATCTTCATTATAGCAGGTGGATTTTGCTGGACAAACATCTGTTGTGCATTCGTCACGGTCTTTCTCGCAGTGTTCTCCAACAAAACCGCCATGACATTTGCAAACGTAACTAGACGCCGTTATATTTAAAAGACAAGTGCCATTGTTTTGACAAGGTCCAGATAAACACTGATCGACAATATTGCAAGAGTGTCCCAAGAATCCCGATGGGCACAAACAAGAAAAGGAGTTTCTACCATTGAAACAAGTTCCATTATTATGGCATGGAGAATTATAGCAATAGTTATATTCCTCACAGTCCTTTCCTTTCCAATATTGTGGACAGGTACACGTATATGTGGAATTTAGATTATTACAAACGCCGTCATTCATGCAAGGCAAATCATTGCAATAGTTGAATTTGTTACAAGTTTTACCCTCCCAACCTTGTTGACAGATACATATGTAGTCATCTTGTACGTTTTTACAATATCCTTTGTTTGTGCAAGGATCGCTATGGCAGTGATTATAAATTTCACATCGGTCTCCGAACCAATTTCCGGAGCATGCACAAAAGAAGGAAGAATTTTCATTTCTACATGTTCCGTTATTTTCACATTTATTTCCAGCACAATAATCTATTTCTTCGCAAAATTTTCCTTTCCATCCAGTCTGACACTCACAGAGATATTCAGCTCCATGTTCAACACACAAACCATTATTTTGACAAGGGAAACTTTGACAGGGATGGTATTCACAGCTGTATGTATATTTTTTGTTGACACAAAGCTGAAGAGCTCCACATGGTCCATCTTTACAGAAATTCTTTTGACTGCAATTGTCACCAACCCAGTCATCAGTGCAATTACAAATGGGACCAATATTTGAGTCATGACATATACCACCGTTCATACAAAGAAACTTTGAACAATTTTGACAATCAAATCCATTATTTTTATTTACGCACGTTGTATTTAGTGGACATGGGTTACTAATGCATTCATTGATGTCAGTCTCACATAATTCCCCTTCCCATCCAATTGGACAAATGCAGTCATAGGAACCATACGTATTGATACATGTTGCACCATTCCTGCAAAATGAATGTGTTTTGCACTCGTTGATGTCTATATCGCAATGTCTTCCAGTAAACCGATTGTCACACAAACAAAAATAAGTGTCATCGACATCAAAACAGGTTCCATTGTTTTTACAAGGTTGAACAGAACACGAACTAACGTGAACTTCACAATGACGACCTACCCAGTTTGGTTCACACGTACAACTATAATTACCAAACATGTTTCTACAAGATCCATGGGAACCACACACAAAATACTGACACTCATCGACATCCTTTTCACACCTTTCTCCATCGAAATAAGAAGGACACGAACAGCTGAAATCACCAATTCTGTCAATACAGGTAGCATTGTTAAAACACGGGCTTGATAAACACTTATCAATGTTAGTTTTGCATTTTAAACCAGTAAACCCATTAAAACAGTCACACGAAAATCCACCTAGGCTGTTATTACAAATCCCATGCCCATGACAAGTGTCATTCTTTAGACACTCATCTATATCAATACTGCACTGATCTCCTTTCCAACCTTTTGAACAACTGCAAAAAGCAGTAGCATTATAAATAGTGTTGGTTTCGCTTACATATGGAGTTGATGTTGAATTATTTGGATAAATTATAGATTTACACCTTCCTCCATTTTCGCAAGTCAGATTTTTACAAGGGTCTGGAACATCACAATTGGGACCTATCCAATCTCTTGTACAATTGCAGTCAAATAAATCATCATTTGAAGCTAGGCAATAACCGTTAACGCAAGTGCTATTCTCACACGCAAATGTTTCACAATTCCTACCTGTCCACTGTGGATCACAGATACATAAAAAGGAGTCATCAAAGTTATGACAAGTCCCCATTTTACCACACGGCGAATGATAACAATTATCATTTATAGTACAGTTTTTCCCCATCCAACCATCAAAACAGGAACATTTTGCTTCTGAATCAATTTGAAGACAGTGACCATGATCTACACAAAGATTAGATGTAAAGCAAATATTTTCAGTTTCACAATGTTGTCCAATCCACTCTTTTTGACACAAACAGGTAAAGTGTGTTACATGATTGAGGCATGATCCATTATGTCTGCAAGGACTGGTATGGCAGTGATCAACGTTCTCGCACGATGATCCGAAAAAACCTGGTTTACAAGAGCATGTGTAATTGAACTTGCTGCTGTGACAAGTGGCACCATTTTGACACGGATTATTAAAACAATGGTTAATTTCAGTACAGTTGTTCCCTGTCCATCCATCATTGCAAAAACAGTTGTATCCAATGTTATTGTCTTCGCAACTGCCGTGGCGTCCACATGGATTTCTCAGGCAGTGACTGACTCGATCACAATTTTCTCCTGCAAGTCCATATGGACATTTACATTTAAATCCTTCGTGTGATTCAATGCAAACATATGGATCAATGCAAGAGGATGCTTTACAAAACTGAACTATTTCGCAAAGCTGGCCCAAGTAACCTGAATTGCACACACAATTAAATTCTGTTGGACCATTAAAGCAAGTTCCATGGTTAGAACAAGTCACATTGTGACAAAAATTGTAAGACTGACACAACGAACCTGACCATCCACTGTCACATTTACAAACAAAACCCAATGCAACGTTTATACAAACACCTGAATTTTCGCATGGACTACTGGCACAGTAATCGGCTTGCTCGCAATATTTTCCCGACAACCATTTTGGACATTTACACGTATAACTAGATTCACCATTAACACATGTAGATCCGTTAAGGCACAAATTAGCAAGACAGAAATCTCTGACAGAACAGTCTGTTCCAGAGTACTCATGGTTGCAATGGCATATAGGTTTTCCATCGCTGATTCTACAATTACCCCGATTGTTACACTGTATTCCTTGGCAGGTGTTTCCAATTAACGATTCACAATTATTTCCTGACGTTCCACTTCGACAGTGACATTCATAACTACCGACTTTGTTGACACACTCTCCTCCGTTACAAGGCTCTAACTGACACTCGTCCTCGTCTAACTGACATTTCAGACCGTACACAGAAGGAGGACAGGTACAGTGAAAACTACCAGCAGTATTTGTACATTTTCCATGGCTGCAGAAACTTCTAATATTGCATTCATTGACATCCTGGTCACAATTTCTACCTGTCCATCCTGTTTAATACAACAAACTATATTTTTTTATATTTTTTTATTAAGAAACATGAACTATTTGATAGTATTTTGCTTGTATATAAAACGTACCCATTTTACAGTAGGTATGTCCGTTAAAAACACATTTGTTTGGATTCCCGGGACAGTGAGCTGAGCAGTCTGATCCATAGTAACCGTCAGAACAATAAGCCTTGTATGTGATTTGAATGCTGCAATGCACACAATAGGGATAAGATATATTTATATTCAAATAAACATAACTATATGACCTAAATTAAAAAAAATGAATACCTTATATGAAAAATTTGATATTTGGATCCATGTTGCTAAAGTTGCATGATGATTATTTTAAAATATTTTTAAAATGCTTATACCTTTTGTTGCCAGTACAAAAAATAATATAGGATATCGGACATTTCACTCCTTGATTCTTCCAAAATCAGGATTTGTCATATGCCATTATAACATTTTTCTTTTAAGAAACGATGCTTTAATTTATGATTTTGTGACGTTAGGTATTTAATTGTTTGTAAATCAGTCGATTTAGTTGTATTCACTGTCTTTGAAGAAAATTTATATGCAGAACATAAACAACGATGATTTGCACCCTGTACAAATTTTACTTTTTTGCCTCTGATGAAATTGGAATGAAGGATTGGAACTTATGACTAAGCAATAAAATCTCAACTTAAACTTCGTATATGTGTTAAAGAAGTGTAATCGAATATGCAGGTAAGAAGAGTTGACACTAAAGCCTAGTAATTTATTACAAGCTCCAATAAGTACATGAAAACTCTATGGAATTATGATCAGGAAAAAAGTTAAAAGTAATATTTTTACTTCATTTAGAATATATATGTTACATTAATGTTTTAAAATTCAGAGAATTTAAAACTATCTAAAACAATTTTTTTCAGCATATGTCAATTTTTCTATTTTTAGCATTTCATAGTTACAATTCTGATTTCAAAATCATTTAAATTTTACTTATTTCAATTGTTTTATTTTTTCACGGTTAAAAGAGATATTTTTTTTCTTAACAGAGAAAATTTGTTGGTAACGTTTTACTTTTTATTTTAATAACCATGGCATCTAAACAATTTGACACTTTTCTGGAAATCATTAAGTTACGACAGATAGTCTGACAATAAGTTAATTTTTTAAATAAACTGACAAATTCTTCGTTCGGGAAAACCTTTGAAGATAAATTCTTCGCGCTGAGTGACACTTCAGCGACTCGCGAAGATTATTTTATTTTCATTACGTCAGAAAACTTATTTACTCGTTTCGACTTTACTTAATCTTTTCTTTGTTAACATACGCACATCGAAAATTCATCTAAATGACTTTATCACCTTTTTTCGGCCTTTAGTAATCAGTGTCAGCTCGCAGAGGAAATTCAGTGAAATTAGCCCGCGAGCATCTAAATCAAGCATCCTGATTGGTCAATGAGAGCAATTCTAAATTAAGCCGGATGGTGGGTGAATTTACTTAATTCACTCTCCATCCGACGCTTACAGAATAAAGAACTTGTTTAATTTTATGGAATTGTTTCTCTTTTCCATTAGGTAAGCTTAAATGAAATTTTATATATTTTCAGTAATTTAGGTTTTCATTACATAATTTATTATCTTTTTCTGTTGCTAATTTTGATAAATCTTAGTTTTGTTTTGTTTAAAATACTAAATACTTTAAATTGATTAACTATATATATTTTTTTTAATGCGGAAATATGAATTTGTCATTTATAATCTAGAATTTTAGTTTTCATCTTCTATAAAGGATATTTCACTTCATTGTTTTTTACGCCATGCTACTTACTTAATTTTTCTTCATTTCATTTAAATGTGTGATTTTTATTATTGAACTTCTATGCACTGTTAAATGCTGGGGTTTTTTTTATATAAAATCTGAATTCGCCGCGTAAATATTGTAAACCTGTAGTGAACTCTTCAGTGTGAGAAGGTAAATTTAAGAATCGGTAGAAATTCGTCGGCTATTATTTAATGTCAACAGTTAACGTTTTGTTTTCTAGTTTACTTGCATTTTATAAGCGTTATGCATTTGCATACTTTTGTGGAATTATCGATCCTTAGATTATCAGCGTAAAAACAATCTCGCCTTCTCGCATTGCTGTGTTTTACTACATGGGTGTTTCGAAATTTGTTATGTTTTAATTTACTCACCATCCGATGTTTACAGAATAAAGAACTGTTTTAATTTTACGGAATTGTTTCTCTTTTCCATTAGCAACCAGTATAAAGCCGAGTGGCATCCTACCGAGCTATTCGTCAACTTAATATTTCACAGAGAAAATGTTTATGTGAAAAATAGAGCTATATCTGCATATTAATTTTTTTGTCAAAGCAGATAAAATACTGTAAACATCAGAGAAAGGAAATTACAATAAAATCAACATAAATTACTTTCCAATCAAATCTGTGTTTCTTTACAAGAACTGTAAACATGATGCATATAAACACAACAAACAGTATGTAAATATATTTTTTCGAAGAAATAATTTGCTTGTAATTTCTTCTGCGGCTTCATTATTCTATAAGAATGCTTTAAATAAACTCTCTTTGATTAAACTATACTAATTTCAATTGAAAATCATTCATTTACGAGAAAGAATACAGAATAAAATCGTAAACATACGTAAATGTATTTTTGTCGCTGAAATAATTTGCTGCTAACTTCTTCAGCCGCCAGTGTTGAGACAGTATGTTGTCTCCTATCCTCAGGTTGTAGTCGAATAACTCTGTCTGGTAGATGATTGGCAGGGAGGATGCCTGTAGATCTCCAACGGTGATTGAAATCTTGTCAATATATTTACTCTTTAAAGAAAATATTTAATAGGTGTTCATTATATGTTTTAATAACTTGTTTAATATTTAACATATAGGGTACGTTGACTTGTTACAGGTTTACCGTCAACAGTCATTTTTTTTCTCCGTCCCAAGATATTTATGCAGATATTTTTTTTTAATTATTCTATATCAATACATGTAAATATATCAGGGTCCCTGCGAGTCCCTCTACCTTGTTAGGTAGCAATACACATTAAAAACTAGAAAGGGGATCCTGCATTGCATAATATAATAATACCCGGATTTTATTGTTGAAAAATTGAACAAAGTGTATCATGTGACGTTGAAATGACAAAAGATCTCATAATCTCATTATAAAGCTTCCAAGTTTTTTTCCTTCCTGTAAATTTCTCCAGGTAAAAAAAGATGAAAAGTCAGGAAAGAAATCATGATATGTTGGTTCTCATAATCTCATTATAAAGCTTCACGGGTTTTTTTTTTTTTTTTTTTCGTTCCTGTAAATTTCTCCATGTAAAAAAAAAAGATGTAGAGTCATTAAAGAAATCATGATATGTATTTTCTCTATCAGCGATTTATAGTGTACTTGTGTGTGGTATTTTTGTTGAAAATCGTTCAAAGTAGGAAAACAGTAACTTGGGATATACTTTAATATATTATTAGCATGCAATTTAATGATCATTTAGCATGTTACCCAACTCTCGACTTCAAGGAATTGGGGATTTGTTGTATTGCCCACTTTAGATCCGTACACAACATCTTTTTGTCTCATATCAAGTGTTGTGGTAAAGCTAGTCAGACAAGAATGGCTTCTGTTCCTAATATAAAAAAAATAGTGACAAGTACTTTTACTTTGTTAATATCTACTGATATAGACAAGAACTCTTAAAGTTTTATTGATATTTCTGAAATATAAAGATAGCTTATATCATAAATTATTACTTGAGGCATACAGTGAGGACCGGTTTACACGGTTTGGTACAGTGTGTTCCAGCTACGCCCTGACAACAGGCACCACTGTGGAGTCGTCCATCGCTACTCACTTCATCTATGTGAATAAAAAATGTGATCCTTCCTTGCAATACCTACAATTGTTACAAAAGGCTTTGTCTAGATCGAACGCTTTTAATGATATTCATTATTATCCCCCATGTCTTGATGGAAGAGATAAATGGGGGAGAAATGATGGATTCTCCAGCTGATATTATATGCGTTTCGAAACAACTTTTAAATGTTACGTACCTACGTTACAGTAAACGTTTTGCTTCTAAATACTCATAATGAATTAATTTGAAGACATTTACTCTTTAAAAAAATATATTAATTATTGTCGAAATTGAGTGCCGTATTGAAAATGTAAAATTATTTAAGTTTTTGGATTTTAATTTAGAGTCTATGATTCTATGTAGAGTAAAATGAGAAACGTCATTTGTAATTCAACCAAATTTAGACATTTGATAAAGGTCTGAAGACTTAAAAACAACGTTGAAACGATATTAACGTTCAAAATTGAAATGAAGTCAACTCTGATCTTCATTTTATTGTTAAGATACGAATTGGATTCAACGTTGAGATAAGTCACGTAATTACCGTGATTATTTTCCAATACAAATTGGCTCTATTTCAAAAACTGTGCATTCTGGTAACAACATTACTATGCTAACTAGTGGTATTCTTTATATAAAGATTGTTGAAGTTTGTAATTGACAAGAAGGCCCTCTTGTTCATTAAATTTGAATCAGATGTCAAATGCGTAACGCGAGTCTTTAAAAAAAGCTGTTCTAAAAGTAAAAATTAATTTTGACAAACTGTATTTGATGGCCCATATAATAACTTTCTATTATCATGTTTTTATATGATTGGTTGAAAGAGTTATAATAAAAACAAACAAACCTTCTGTGATGAGATACAAAAGAAGTCAGCAAATTCTTATATAAGCCACAACAAAGACTATGAAATTTTCTGCAATACATTTGTAAAGTACCAATTTTCCTCAGAAATCTTAATTAGATAAGTAATATATTACAAAGTTAATAAATCATTTGGATGAGCAAAGACTGAGAAATATTTTCAAAATTCTTTTTAAAAAGGTATTATCTACGAAGTAAAATGCCACTGTTGGTTTAATGTTTAAATAAGCTAATTTGTTTAACAATCGCTATATTTTTTCAAATACAATTATATGTAAAGAGAATATAAGTAAAGATGAATTTTTAAAAAAGCAAAACATATTTATATCCTGAAAGATACCGTCCGGTACAACATTGTCTATAATTTTATCTATATAACGCTTTCTGTGTACAAATCCTAATTCTACTTTACCTTAACTTGGAAAACACAACACAATAACATTAATACAAAGGTCGATCCAGTCATTTTTCAGAGAACCTTCCACCAACAGACTTAAAATACTTGATATCTTGCACCATTCAGGCCAAAAAAACCGATAACATTAACAGCGTTATCAAATAAACATGTTATTTTGTTTGCTCTGATAAAGCTATTCGTACCAGTTTCTGTGTCTTGTTTTGATATATTTTCGAATGACTATAGATAACGGTATACTATATTCAGTTTTAAAAAAACGGTCACATGGGTTTACGGTCACATTAGAATTAAGGCGTGGATATTTACAAGATCATGATGATGGGCACAGGCAGTGTTAACCTGTTAATTTTAAAAGAAATTGATCGAATGCATTTTCAAATAATTAACCCTCGTTTTGCAACAAGGCGTTTTGTAGAAAAATATGTATCATATCGTGCGGTAAACGCTACAATAAATCCTTTAAAAATTGATACTTCGATTTTAATTTCAATATTGCACAATTTGTTATAATTTAACGGACATTGCATTTCATTTCTGGTGCACGTGTTTGTATATAGTGCATATGTAATGTTAAGCCCCCAAATTTTTGCAAATCAAGTAGTTTTGAGTGTTTCGGTGTGAACTTTCAAATACTGAAAAAGGTTAGGAGTGAATTCCATAAATCAAATTACTACAAAGCTTGCGATAAATGTAACTTCTTTATCGATACGTTATAAAAGCAATTAATTGTTAATCACAGTAAATTGTCGAGGTTCTTGAAATATTGAACTTCTTTCGAACCCTAAGATTTCTTATCAATTGTGTCATACATCTAATATTATCTGGAGGCCTCCTTTATTTAAAAAAAATTAATTCGCTTGAAAACAGAAACACCTATAACTTAAAAGAATATCGTGTTGTAATTTTAAAAAATCATATTATTATTTAGGCCCTAGATTTGAGATCAAGAAAAGTAGTTTTGTTATATTTATAAACACGTATAACACACAAACAAAATTTCCTTTCATTTCAACATGCATATGGACCTTACAAAAACTTTAATAAAAACAAAAGAAAATCCTTTTCTTACAAAAAATACATTGTTAACATAGTTGTATGATATTTGATTTATCCAAGATACCTGATGAATAAACTAATAGAGATTGATTAGGACTAAATACTTTATTATGGTTTGGCGTTACTGGCCGCAGTGACTTTAGGCTACCAATGGGCTGCCTCACAACAATTCAAACAATACAACAATACGTGACGGCCCATCAATAGGCTCATTGCGCAGTGGGTGAGCGCAAATGCACAAACGTCACAAAATATAATATTCTGTACAGTGGGTAAGCGCAAATGCACAGACATACAAATGACAAAGTTATACACAAGGTTTGAGCGAATGGGTAAACGCAAATGCACAAGTTTCAAAGTTCAAAACACATTAAAATTGTCAAAGTTCTTGTGCAGCAAGTATGTGCGCGAATGCACAAGCATGAATACACAGCATTTTAAACACATTAACAGCATTATAAACACATTATATTGACAGTAAAAAACTGTATCCTATGATAATTTGAATGATTGCACTCTTCCTTTGGAGTTGGGGTGCGACGATAGCGCAACTTGAAGGGTCATACACGTTTGTTTATGACACTGCAACCGCCATCAATGGAGTGCGCCACTTTCCAAAAGTAACATTGATGACGGCGGCAGGACCGCAACTCCAATGGTCACCACGAGCCAGTAGTAGTAAATTGTGATGTGGTTAGTCCGGAAGGCCAACACCGCCACAATTTAATAAATCTTGCAACGCACCTTTGATGGTATTTAAAAGGATATCATTACCCAGCTGGGACAGGTGAACTCCATCAGGGTAAAACAACGTAGGTGGTTTTGGGGAAAACTGAGGGTATTTGATGTAATGACCGCCCCTGGATGTTACAAATTTTATCGCTTCTCTATTCATTCGTCCCCTTATTTCATTCATTGCTTTAACATTCTCTGAAAAGCGCCAAGCTAATCTAGGCAGGACAGAAGACCAAACTATCGTTGTGGTAGGGAACATGTCACAAATTCGGGACAAGGTTGTGGAAAGGAGCTCCAGCAGCTCTTCAGTGGTTTTCTGGCCAATATTGTTTGCTCCGCAATGAATGATGAGAAACTCAGGACGATCTTCTAACGTTAGCAATG
>WFKH01003881.1:24060872-24072208 GCA_016163765.1 Magallana hongkongensis | reverse complement strand
ATTATATCCTTTATTACAAGAGCACACAGCATGACCATCAATAACTTGACATGTTCCATGATGATGACAGGTCCGAGCATTACATGTTGTTGACGTTAAAAACTCACAATCTTTTCCTGTCATCTCCGGCTTGCATAAACATTTATAACTCCCAGCTGTATTCACGCAAACGCCACCGTTGCAAGATTTATTAAGACATTCGTCTTCATCTAGTTGACATTTGATACCATAAACAAAGGGTGGACACGAGCAGTGAAAACTACCGATTGTATTGGTACAGTTCCCATGTCCACAAAAGCCCCTTACAGAGCATTCGTCTATATCTTCATCGCAATTTGTACCCGTCCAACCTATTATAAATGATTTTAAAATGTAATAAAACAGCAGTTTAAAAAAAAGAGTGTAAAATAAAGTTAGGTGGTACCTGTCTTACCCATTTTGCAATAAGTATTGCCATTCGCAACACACTTTCTTATGTTGCCTGGACAAAGAACATTACAGTATGGCCCAAAGTATCCCTCGGAGCAATATGCTTTGTAAGTGAGTTTGATGCTTGTAATGAAAAAAGCAGAAAAATTGACATAGCCACTCGTAGTATACTAATAAAAGAATATGCAGTAATCATTAACATGAATTATGTTCATAACTTTCAAAGGTGTCTTCAATTAGAATTCAAAAGTCCATTAAACAATGGTTTTTGTCAACATTCTTTTAGACAGTCATTTTCAGGAAACATAAACAAACTTAATGTAAAACAAAATACAAATGTATTCTGTCGACAGGTGAGATAAAGCTACAAAAATATTATTGTCTCAATGTTTGATCACATTTTTCATAATTTTTTACCTATGCATACCTAAACAAATTTTTGTTCAGGAAATAGTTGTTCTGTAAAACCTTCTGGATCCAGTGCTGCGACAATATATTTTCTCCAATCAAAAGATTTTTGTCATGAATTTCCTGTCTTATCAGCAATTTTTGTTCAGATTGTTGCATGTCGTAAACCTCTACGGATATCCGGTCATGTTCGCTGTCCTAAGTTGTCGATATTAAGTAAACAATTACAAGAGTCATATTCATCGACTTGTCGACTGAAAGAAAGCTGTTGGAATCAATTTAATTTTTACTGTCTATAGTTTTATGCACATGTAATAAAAAAATGACAAATATCTGATTAATTTTTTAATAAAATATTGAAATTGTCGTTGCATTAAACTGTTTTGTTTGATCATGTACCTTGAGGACTTAGAATTATTATAAGATAAGAACTTGTGAATAAAATTTCTCAGTTATTTACCCAATGATCAACTTCAAGCATCAGAGGATTGGTTGTGTTTCCAATTACTGAACCGTAAATAACATCATTCATTTCCATGTGGAGAGTTGTGATCACTTCATTCAAACAGTTATTCGCTCCGTCTCTGAAAAACTTCTCTTGTTAATAAAATTCATCCATCAAATCTAAGACCTACATCATTAAAACTGAACTTTTTACGTAAAAAGCTTTCTAAAGTAAAAATACGAAATATTATTTAATATATATATTAATAAAATATTTCGGATGATTGATTGATTGATTGATTGGTTATTTGATTCATTCATTCATTTATTCATTCATTTATTCATTCATTTGTTGATTAAGGGAAGTAATGACTCATATTAAATGTTAAAGAAGCGATTCTTCTGAATTTCTTTGGACTTAATTCTCGAGTATATTACCATGAAACTATCCGGTAGCCGAAAGTCCAGCATACATCTGATATGTTAAAGATGTTTATACATAGAGAACGGGACAATGTGGGGGTTATCAGCATTTTTAAATTTTGTATTTGGATTATGATAGAGTGATTTGTTTTCCTATCTTTAACATCATGACATTTCACGTACTACATGTATAGCCGACGTACTTGTTTACATTGTCCCAAATGATTGTTAATATTTCTGTATATTTAGATGAATTAATTAAAAAAAATAATAATAAATATATCGGAACATATTTGTTTAACAATAATAAACACTTGACACTCAAATAGCAATATATGAAGGAGATAAATGACAGGACATGTACAGTGTATATTGTGGATGCTTCAGTAGGGAGCATCAATTTTCGTGGATTTGGTGAAACTCGCAGATTCAGGCAAAAGTAATTCGTAGACATTGGTGGTATCGATACAATATCGATACAATATGTTATCAGATACCTTACTTCAATAACATTTGATTTCGTTGGTCAACTAGACAACGAAATTTACAAAAAATTGTGTTCAGCAAATATGGGTAAAACAAAAGTATCAAGTAAATGTTTAACATTTTCAAACATATTGGTATTCTATGGTACATTTATAACTTTTTCTCGATTTGTGAATGTCTGTGCATTAATTTATTTCATTATTTCATGCATTTGTAAAGTAGTGAGGACCAGTTAACAAACCTTTTTATAAAACATTCAAATGTTTACCTACTTGAGACATATTTTCAGAAGAGGTTTGCAAAGTTCCGGACATGAAAGATTTCCATTTGCCCCTTGACAGCAGCCTCCACCATTCACAAGGTTTTGGGGATTTTTCACCTCATCGACGTGGATGAAAAATGTTATCTTTGCAGTGGTACTCTTTTAAAGAGGAAAGACAAAGATGTTATAAATTATATGACCAATCAATAAAATAAACCCAAAATGTTATCATTCAGGAACTGACCATTATGATCACGGCGGTGCCTTACATAAAAATAAAACGTGGTAAATTATTAATTTTATAAATAATTTGGGTTTTTTCCAAAAATCTCTCTTTTATTTCTCTCAACACTTGAGAATTTTTCACTTAATGTATTTATCCCAGAAAAACCTTTTATCATAGAGTTTTGAAGTTTAACTTGAATCTTACCGAAATCAATACCGAATTCAGGAATAATATTTTGATAAATCCATCCATTGTTTGTGACCAGTTAACCTACATTTGAGATTACATTTGGACAAATTTGTTTTAAAGGTAGAGAGAGAGATAACATCAATTGATAAAATCAATATCCAGTCACAATAACAGGATCCGTTTTTGACATCGTTGTTTTATAAATGAGCAAATTCATTTGTATTTCAACGTAAGGTTCATTTCCCTACTTGTTCGCTATTTTTTCTGTACGATCACATGCTATATATCATTTATATATCTTTTCTCATTGTTTCTTTTTCAAAATTTGCATTCTAATTTTCACCGATTTTTTAAAAAAAACTGTTTTGGAAGAACTTTTTTGAAATATGATATCGAAACTTTTTACATGATGCATTGTATAATTATATCGGACATTTATGGATGAACTTTGAAAAAGAAGAGACGCCATAAGATTGTCAAGACTTATGGAAATATATCAATAAATGAAAAAAAATATTCAACATTCATATTTTCAATTCAATTGGTTGAGTTAAATGATGACTACAATTTTAAAATAATGAATCGAAGACATTGATTTGGTTATTATTTCTAACTTTACTAGTGTTCCATTTATTGTAGATTTGCCTTGTATTAAACTTCCAAAACAGGTTCCAGTGAATGAATGTGTACCTGATGAAATCTATTATTAATTGGGCTGCATCTATATCATACATTGCAGATATGGACATACTGTTACACTGTGTATGATCACCGTTATCACTCGCTTTTGATAAAAATGACGCTACGTCCCCCTTTCTTAGCTTGTTACAATTTCACATTCATTAAAACCGAAAGAAGTTAAGAATGAAGTTATTATTTTGCTTTTTATTTCCCCTTTTAATGTGGATTTCTTTCATCCAGGTAAATATATAAACATTTTCTTGCATACAGTCGTGAAGAAATAACTTTACATTCACCTAAACGTCAGAATGTTAATCTTAATAAAAATAAATTTCGTAAATGATATACAATAGTTAAAAAGCAGTCTGTATTAACATATGAAAGAAAAATACCGTTACAAAAGTTCTATCAAACATCGCAAATTGTTTTTTGTGTGAGTGTAATTTTATCCTCTCCGGTTATGGTTAATAATTATACTATTCTAACAAAGTTGTCATCATCATAAATTGTGCAGATAACAAAAGGCAAGATAACGTTTTTCATCGAAGTTAGTGAGATAAAGAATAACGGAAGCAGAATTTATGGCGGAGCTTGTTGTCAAGGTATCAATGGAAGTCAGTGTTCAGTTCTCTGCAAACCTCTCCTGGCGATTTCCTTGAGGTAAGTTTTAATATTATAAACATATTAATCTAAATCGACAGCGCTGCTAGTGAAAACGATAGTTACCTCATTCTCTTAACATTTTCTAAATACGGCTCAAAATAATCAGTGATGATGTATTCTGTATATAGGTTAAGTTGATTTGTTCGTCATTTACATCTGGTTCAAAATTGTGTGCATTTTGTATATTTTATAAAACTATTATAAAACTCTTTATACCAATCGTTTCAAGTGATTTTAGCTCTCAAGTTATTTGTTAAATATATATTGGTACAGAAACCATAGTGACCAACGCTACGATTTCTTAAAGACAACTGTCAACATGAGGAAAGAAGATGTTGTCCTTGGATCTAGAATTGGAAATTCAAGTAACCCGGTAGTTCTGGAAGCAAATTCGTGGGTAAGATATGCGTGGCTTTGAAATAAAACTATTCTCATTAAAATGTATCTCCCCTTTTTACACACTCCGCTGTATATACAAGGTAATTGGGTTTGCTATAAAGCTCTATTTTCATAAATATTTTTTTTTTCTAAAAAGCATTAAGTCTTTGCATTTTTGGGATTTTTTTCTTTCCAACACTGTCTTAAAGTATTGCACTATGTTGTCTCCTTTTAATACAGGACAAGTTTTGGGACCAAATACATGTAGAGGTCAGAGATTTTCGGTACTATGTACAACCGCTAATATTCCAAGAATCATTCTATGATTACAACCTACAGATTGGAGACAATATCCTTTCCCAAAACTGGAGGCAACAAAGACTGACATCACGATTCAATAGTAGCAATGATTTTAGGTCTAGTTTTTTTATAATTTATTCATTCAAATACTTCAACGATTGAAAGCAATATGAGCTGTATTAGGAGAAATTTATTTTGCTGTCAAAACATGCTGATATGATAATTCTTTGTGTAACGTAAAACTTTTTTATGGTAATTAAGATGAAAACACATTGTTAAATCTGATCAAACTAAAGATTTCTGTACATTGGAATACTGCGGAATCATTTCCTATCCGTGGTGGTCAATGTTCGTGGGTAGGCAAGATTTTCCTTGTATGTGGCGACGTAATTTCGTTGGTAGCAAGTTCGGGATAATTTTAAAAAATATAAAACAAATGCTTGTATATACGTTCGTGGGGATTCGTGGGCAAGGTTTACCAACGAAAGTCACAAACATTGCCCCCCCCCCCCCCCCCAAAAAAAATGATGATTTTACAGTATATAGCAAACCATTTTGTGCACATGATGTTTGCTCCTATCAGAGCCTCTTAAAAGCTTTTTCAACAAAAATTTGACTAACATAAGTTTATAAACCACAATTTTGTTGGTCATTGTACTAGATTATTACAATTCTAATTCAAAAATTTCTATTAATAAAACCCCAGCTTAATTAGTTTTAAAACAATATTTGCAGTGTATAATGTCCTATGTATCGTGGTCTGTCGCTTATAATTTGATTTAGTTTAAAGATTTAAATATTCATATCTTCAGGGATATCAATATACTTTCTTACTTTTAGCCATTCCAGATAACTCGTTTATAGCGAATTTCAAGGGACCATAGAAAACACTTCGTCATAATCGTAATCCGTTATACGTATATTGCGAACTCGTAAGAAATTTTACAGCGAATTCGTTATAAAATAATCAGCTGACAGTAGGTTGACAACAATTGTGAATGTAAATTGTAAACAATCTTAAGTCATGAAATCAATATTATTGCCATTTTAAAAAGTCAATATAACTTTTTTACTTCAATTTTTTTAACAATTCTATATAATTTTTGAATTTAAGCATTTAATTATTATACATTTAAAATTTCATGTATCCTCAATGAAATTTGTAATTGAAAATATTCAATTATATAATTAAGTTGAATTTTTTCAAGCGGAGGTCTTAAAAATTACTTCTTTAGAGCCGTAAATTTGTTACAGCCGTGTTCGTTATTTACGGCAATTTTCTAGAGCTTTGCTTTGAATAAGAATTCGTTATAGCCGTAAATTCGCTATATCCGTGTTCGTTATATTCAAGTTTTGCTGCATATGATAAACTTGTATGTCACAATAATAATGTTAAATTTTGATATCTTTTTGATTAATCACATAATTTTTACAGCATAACATTGACTTACAAGGCATATTGCTCTGAGGGTTACTATGGCAATGACTGCAACGACCACTGTCCTGGAAATCCAAAAAAGTGTGTTGTCAACGGAACAACGTATTGTAAAACCGGTAATCTGACGAAAAACGCTCTTCCGTTTTATAACATCTTGAAAGAATTGTCACATTATTGAAAAATAGCGTTGATCTTTGGTTATCTTCACTTACACTTACGAAAAACACAATTCATAGACTGTTCATATTCATATTTAAAACTCAAAGAAAAAGTATTTTACCTAAGTGCAATACAAACAGAAATTAGAAAATCTGTAGAAATTTTACCTTTACAGTTGATTTAAGATTATAATCACTTCAAAATCTGCATGACACTAACGGATCATCCGGTATTACTAATTTAAACAAACAGTTCATGTTTGACACTATTGCAATTGCCATTTAAAAATTGAGAAGAATGAGATTAACGTACAAACAAAAATGAAATTTGGGGCAATTTATAACTGATAATACTTGTCCTAAAATAGTTCATGTAATATGTATGTTTATTTACCTTAAATGAAGTGTGAATATTCTTCTGTTTCGTAATACAGTATATTCAAAACAATTCTGAGGATTTCTAATTTTTCAGGATGGTTTGGTGCTGACTGCAACAAAGACGTAAACGAATGTGCCACACCTAAATTCTGTAACCACGGCATATGTAGAAACACTATTGGAAGTTTTCATTGCACTTGTCCTCCATCTTTCTATGGTTTGAGATGCCAGTTAGATGAGGATGAATGTCTCCTTAACCCTTGCAATGGAGAAGAATGTATTAATAAAATCGGAAGCTATGAATGCGTGTGTGGTAATTCTACAACTGGTACAAACTGCGAGAGGTTGGTTGCATCTAATTGCACCAACGGAACGTGCCATAATCATGGAACATGTAACAATCAAACTGGGGAAGCAAGTTGTAACTGTAGTTCCGAGTACTCCGGAACTGCTTGCGCGAAGATTAATCATTGTTTCGAAAAGAATTGTTCTGACAATGGTGTCTGTATAAACGGCATTGATGCTTATGTTTGCGATTGTAGTTATGGTTACACAGGAAACGATTGCGAGAACACGTATTGTTACCGACACCATTGCCGAAATGGTGCCACTTGTGTCACCAGAGAGACGGGTTATGCGTGCATATGTGCTCCAGGTTACACTGGAAATTACTGCGAAATGCGTGATCACTGCTACTTGTACAGCCGGAACTGTAGTGGACACGGAATCTGTAGCAACGGACCATATAATTACACATGTATATGCGATTGGGGCTATTACGGAAGTGAATGTGATATTTTCAAATCTGATTTAAATATAACAACCATACCCCCTAAAACATCTAATACATCTTGGACTACAAAGCCCATTTGTGCCCTTTCTTCTTGTAACAATCACGGTAAATGTTATCTAGAAAATAATTCAAAGGGATACCTTTGTGATTGTGAAGAAGCATGGTCTGGTTCAGAATGCGAACGTTTTGATTACTGCCATAACGTTGTTTGTTCTAATTACGGGGAATGTTTCACTGGGCTTGCTGATTTCTTTTGCATGTGTGAAAAGGACCATTTTGGAAAATTATGCAATGTTACGCACTTTTGTAAAAACATTAACTGTTCATATCCTCGTATTTGTAAAGAACATTTGAATGGATACTCCTGTGAGTGCCCAGATGGGTTATTTGGCGCTTACTGTGAAAGAGTCAACCATTGCTTTCATAATCCATGCGGGGTACATGGCAAATGCAACAATACAAACAATGGATTTGAGTGTATATGTGAAGATGGATGGATAGGAGAAAATTGTTCTCAAGTGGATCATTGCTATGGTCGGCCGTGTGGACAACATGGGCGATGTCAAAACAACTATCATAACTTTACATGCCTATGCGACGCAGGTTTCTTTGGGAACCAATGCAATAAAGTTGATTATTGTTTTCAGAAGCCGTGCAAAAACAATGGAACTTGCTTATCAGATTCTGGCGGTTATATCTGCAATTGTCCAGAGGTTTGGACGGGACAAAACTGTAGTAATAGAAATGTATGTCTTTTAGACAATCCGTGCAATTCTCATGGAAACTGTTCTCAATCCGAGTCTGGTTTTAACTGTTCCTGTTTACCGAGTTGGTTGGGTTTGTCTTGCAATGTATTTGATTATTGTTACAGCTCGCCGTGTGGAGAACATGGAACGTGTCAGGACAAACCTGATTCATATCACTGCCTTTGTGATCCACAGTGGTCAGGAGAAAACTGTTCAATCAATGCTTGTGAAAATATTACATGTAGCTACAAAGGAAACTGTTCGGCACTGAATTCAACATATCACTGCGAATGCAAAAATGGATGGGTGGGAAAGGACTGTGGTATACCAGATCCATGTCAAAATTACACTTGTGAACATAGTGGTACATGCCACCCTTTAATCATATACAACACTGGTGCTTTAGATCCGCTAGCCTTATTCAACAGGCAGAATGACACAAACCATAATGCAACAGCAATCGCCGAGTGCAAATGTAGGAGGGAATGGGAGGGATCTCGATGTGAAAAAGACGTCAATGAGTGTTCGAAGAGTAATGCGTGTGAAGGACATGGCTACTGTATAAATAATGTAGGAAATCATACATGTCTGTGTGAACACGGTTGGCGAGGATTGGATTGCGAGGAAAATATTAACGAATGTCTATCACAGCCTTGCAAAAATAATGGCACATGCAACGACAAAATAAACAGTTTTACGTGTTCATGTTCAGATAATTGGGAAGGTGATTTGTGTCAGAAAGATGTTGATGAATGTAGGTACTTTCCTTGTGGCGTACATGGGACGTGTTTAAATCTTCAAGGAAACTATTCGTGTCTCTGTGAAACATCTTGGACTGGTAGACACTGTGAAACTCACATGAGATCGTGCTCTTTTGAGCCATGCAAATATAACGCTACTTGCGTCGACTTAGAGGAGACGTATTTTTGTAGATGTGACGACAGATTCACTGGCCGACACTGCGACACAGATATCAACGAGTGTAACTCTTCTCCCTGTAAAAATGGTGCCACTTGTTTGAATACATACGGATCCTACAACTGTAAATGTAGGAAGGAATGGACTGGCATTTATTGCGAAAAAGACGTGAATGAATGTTTAAATAATCCGTGTCCTCAAAATACCACGTGCACTAACAGAGAAAATGGCTATCTCTGTCAAGACTGTACCACATTTGTTTGTGCAAACGGAGGTCAGTGTGTTGATACTCAAAATGGACCACAGTGTAATTGTTCAGAGAATTGGGTTGGATCTACATGCCAGCAGAGAGACTACTGTTTCAATGACCCATGTGGTCCTTTGGAGGTTTGTATCAACACACGCACAGCCTACGCTTGCGAGTATCACCCTTGTATTAGCTCTCCTTGTCAAAATAATGGCCAGTGTCACGAGGCTGGTACGGGCTACTTTTGCAATTGCTCATATGGTTGGATTGGCTTAACTTGTTCAGAGAGAGATTTCTGTGCCTTTACGAATTGTCATAACAATGGAACATGTACAAATACGAACAATTCTTCTTTATGTCAATGCACGAACAAGTGGTATGGTGAAAAGTGCGAGAACTTCAACTATTGCAATTCGTCTCCCTGTTTGAATGGTGGTTTATGTAGAAATATGAAGGATCATTATATATGTGAATGTCTCCAGGCTTGGAAAGGCTCTAACTGTGAAATTCGTGATTATTGCTATAATATGCCATGTTTAAACAATGGCATCTGCCTAAATCATAACACTTCGTATTCCTGTTCTTGCCCAGAGGAATGGACAGGAAGAAATTGCGAGTCATACAACTACTGCCGTGTTCATCCATGCAATGGTAGGGGTATATGTCACAATAACGATACGGGATATGAATGTATGTGTAACCGAGGCTACACGGGTAAGAAATGTGACATCATCGACTACTGTGCATCCAATCCGTGCTTGAATAACGGAAAGTGTGTTACAGAACCATACGGGTATATCTGTCACTGTCATGCGGGGTACGTCGGGAAAAGATGTGAACGCGACATGGATGAATGTGCTTTTGATCTATGTCCTGCGAGATCAACCTGTTATAACAATCATGGTGGCTATACTTGCGTTTGGAACGATAGACGACGTAGGGCCAGCTTTTTTAAAGGTAATTATGCATGGACTTTTCTCCCTCTTTTGTTGTCAAATTGCATTAACATTGCTTCATTTAATTTTTCTTATTGTCCTTCTTGTTTTATTTTTTATTTTATTCCAAAAACTTTAACAACCTTTACATTTTTAACAGCAACGTGTTTCTCTACATAATATATAGCAAATTAACTATTTAAGTATCTAGCTTAACTATATTTTATTTACTTGAAAAGGAAAGACAACTCATACAGTCACACTGCCTTATACATCAAGTGCCCTAAACTTGGTCAAAAATCAGTCGTTACTTGGGTCATACCTATCGCAAGGAGTCTGTAAAGATCCACAGCAGTTCTTTATTCAACCTAGGAATATGACAGTTTTGGCAAGGTATTAACTAAGCGTTAAAAAGGCTCGTTACTTTTTAAGGTGGTATGGGACACCTATCGATATTGATATAGATAAAAGTACATTATAATCAAAATACTCTCACCTTTATAAAATCTTCAAAATTTTACAGTATTTGACCAAAAAAAGTGTTTAAAAATTTTTTAGAAAGGGAAAATTTTTAAAAGGCCCAGCGGAATTCGAACTCATGACTGACAACTTGGTAGGTAACGTTAAAACCCATTCCGCTACGCTGTTAGGTAACAATTTCAGGGGTAAACAATTATATACAATTACACTTGATTTTATTGTTAATTTTGATAGGAAGTACGTCACAATATGGAGGTGTTCCATACCACCTTAAAATAAAAATTTGAAGATGGTCAAAATAACGCATATAGTCATTTTCTCTGTGCGTGGCCATACCTAAAGTATTGCTATTTA
>WFKH01003881.1:24035954-24053070 GCA_016163765.1 Magallana hongkongensis | reverse complement strand
TGGGAAAGACTATAGATACCTGGTAATAAGCGTCCCTTTACAAATCATGGAAGCTAGATTTATTTTTATCATCTTTTTTCCCATTCTTATCTATATGTCATCATTGGATAGTCTATAAGGAGATGCAAAAGATGCTGAAAAGATGTTGACATGTCATTTTGTCAGCATCATACAAAATCCATTGTGACATCATGATGTGATGTATCAAAAGTTTATTACAGCATGGAAAAAAGTTGCATTTTTAGCAATGCAGTGATATGAAATGCCCTTTATAATAATTATAGGTGCATCTTGCAGTTTATAGGCTTTAACAAACAACTTTATCTTGATCATTGAGTTGTTTGATATACCTGGTACATGTATATACAGGTATTGCAATGTGTACCGGGTATTACATCACACACAGTACATCACATTATATTTTTATTAGCATGCTAGCTTGGTTGATAAGGCACAGACAGAATTTAAAAAGATGTTTTAATAGCTGTATTATTGAGTATTGACATCGTCATTAAAATGGATTTAAGCCACACATACATTATCGTATTCTTCAATAATCTAGTTAAAAATTTGTTTCCTTCCTTTTATTCAATTAATGCTTAACTCAGATATACATGTATTGGTGTATTTTTCTTAAAGGAATCACCTAGATTTTGTACTCTTGCAGTATTTGGTTTGAGAATAATATGGTGTATTTTTTATGCAGGCAGAAAGTTTTGGAAATTCCTTTTGCTTGGAGAATTATGTCAGTGAAGAAGTTTTAAAGAATGTCACTCAATCTGTAAGTGTGGTGTTGAATTTTAGAAATATCTGTTGATTTTTTTGTTTGTTAAGACATTTTGTTTATTCAAATTAGAAATTGTACTTATATATTTGGTATGCATTAAGACCAAGTGTTAAAGTTCCTAGTCACACTTTTTAATACCTATTTCACCCTTGTAAAATCTGCTCTGACTCAATTGCATGTAAGTGGAGAAAACTCCCATCTCTGTATTTGCTCACAAACAACAAGAGAAAGAAAGGTCAACGATAAAGCAGAGTAAAAATAGCCCTGTATGTAGAAACCACGGATAAAGTTGACATGACTGTAACTGACTTTTTAGAGTACTTAGTATTTACATGTACTTGTAGGTAGCCGCTGCTCCCTGGTGGGTCCCAATAAATGGCGCTGACTGGAGGCACCCCCATGGACCGGATTCTTCCATCAAAGACATGTAAGTCTGCAAAAATATCTTGTATGGGTAAGTCAATGTGAGTTGGAAGTTCTAACCCTACTGGTTCTTATATGTTTTAACCTCTTTATCTCAAATCCTTAAAGCTATCTTGAAGATCAAGATACATGTATCAAGGTTTGTATGTATTACCCCCATCCATCTTACCTTTCACCTCTCTATTATTTTTCACACAAATATTGGTGACGTAAAAAATACTCAGACTTTGAATTCTGTATGGACTTTAGACTGAAAATTTTCAGATAATCTAATGGCATTTTCAAAAAATTTTGGTCTGATCTTTTGAATCTGCATGTATAAATGATGATATTTGACAGCAATTATGTCATTTTGAGATACATGTTTCTAGTTTTTGATTAAACAAAATTAATGTATTTCAGAATGGATCACCCTGTTGTACATGTGTCGTGGAATGATGCTGTCAAATACTGTGAGTGGGCGGGGAAACGACTGCCGACGGAAGCCGAGTTTGAGCGTGCTTGTAAAGGCAATCTCAAATCAAGGTCAGACAACTTCCCCCTTTATTGTTTATATCACCTTCACAATACAAAAGAACGAGGGAAATAATTGGGTTTTGGGGGGGGGGGGGTTAAAAGGATTGTTTTTTGCATTTTATTTTGATGTTGATATTTTTTAAAATATTGCCTCAACATGCAGACTTTTCCCGTGGGGAAATAAGGAAGAACCTAAAGGGAAACATTGGATGAATATCTGGCATGGGAAATTTCCCTCTGAAAACTCAGCAGATGATGGCTACCTTACCACAGCCCCAGTGAGTGATTTATACTAGACTGTTAGATGATTACATTGCACAATGTTTTGTCATCTGTAAATTATCTCTTCAGTAGACTTTAATGATACATTCACAACAAAATGACACATAAGAAGTGTGGCTGCTCAAAGACACAGTGATT
This sequence comes from Magallana hongkongensis, assembly GCA_016163765.1. NCBI lineage: Eukaryota > Metazoa > Mollusca > Bivalvia > Ostreida > Ostreidae > Magallana > Magallana hongkongensis. The sequence goes on along the minus strand of WFKH01003881.1, from coordinate 24,050,924 downwards.
ACATAGTTTATTGCTTGAAACAATCATTTACTGCTCATCAATCCATTGACTCTTGAACATCTCCTGGACACAGATAAATTGACATGTTATCTGGTATAAAATAATTCCAGTAAATCAGTTGTATGTTAAATGCTTGATTCTTTAAGCAGAGTGTGGGACAGTCATGAAAAATTTGAATTAATGTTAGAATATATGTACAAGTAATACATTTATTCATGTTACAAAGATCATGAATCATGAATTCCAAGGCTGTGTGCTGTGAGCAATCAAATGCATGAAAAAATTTAAAGTTGAGGTATTAAAATTCTATAAAAATGATTGACGTTGAATTTATGCTTGAAATTTTATGAAATCATATTTCAATTTACAGGTTACAGAATTTCCAGAACAAAATATATTTGGCGTTAAAAACATCATAGGAAATGTCTGGGAGTGGACGCAGGATTGGTGGGAGACCAAGTTTACCCCCACCCCGAAGAAAAACCCCGTAAGTGCCATCATACATTTCTTGGTGACATTATTGATGGAGCCATTCGTTGGTGGGCATTCTCAATACAAAATACACCAATTGCCAACAAAAAGTCCACCTGCAGCTAAGATAAAATATCATTGCATAAAAAAAAATTATTGAGCAGATATTTGTTTAAAAATAAGATAAATTGTTGTTAGGTCGAGATTTGTGGTATAGGAAATTAAAACCAGATTGAAAGCCCTTATACATGTTAAAGGTGGCAGCAGAATTTTAAAATTTCATTATGTGATGCCATGCAACTGCAAAAGAGGCTAAAATAAGAAATATACACCTCAATCAGAGTTGTTTGTTTGTACATGTACATTATTTTGATTCCTTGACATATAAGTGCTATGTGAATTTGACTTGTACCAAGCAAATTATGTACAAATATTTGTTGATATTACAGAAGGGACCACGCTTTGGAACAGACAAAGTAAAGAAAGGAGGATCTTATATGTGCCATAAAGTAAGACAAATGATATATATGTACTATAGTCGACATTAAGCATGCTAAGCATACTTTCATTTACACAATTTTTTAATTTCAATTTTACTATCTCCATAATTATTTGTTTTGAAAAAAATAGAAACAGAACTTTTTTTTTACAGGACTTGTTTTTGAAATGATTCTTTAGGTTATGAATTTCTGTCCTTTTATTTCCAGAACTACTGTTATCGCTATAGATGTGACGCTAGGAGTCAGAATACGCCGGACAGCTCGGCTGTCAATTTAGGTTTCCGCTGTGCAAGTGATACACTTCCGTCATATTTAAATGACATTAACTTGGTTCAAGAAGAAGTTTTATTAGATGAGGATAATATCATCAAAGAAGAACTCTGACCCAAATACTGTTACCGAAATTAAGTGCAATCAAATACTCAAAATGCACTGCCTCATAACATATTTGTTTTTTGTTTTAATCATCATTTAGGGTGTAATAAAATCATAAAACCTAGTTTTCCATTGTTCACTTTGATACCTTGTGTATTTTAGAGAAAATACGATATTATTCAATCAAGATGTTCATTTGTTTTAAATGTTAAAAATATTTCTACATGTATTTATGATAAGAAAATTTTCTGTACTATGATAATACATGGAATTATTATAAAAAAGGAAAAAAATTATGATAATTCCCTGTACTATAAAAATACGTGGAATTATTATAAACAGAAATAATCATTTCTGTTTATAATAAATCCATAACTAATAATAGTACAGGGAATTATGTTATCATAAATGGAAATATTTTCAAGGTTAGACGCCTGTGTCATAGTCCTATAGAAACTGACAGGGTTGAAATCTACACGATCCAGTTCTAACCAGTTTATTGATCCGTTGCAACCTTCAGCAACCTAATAGAATTCACGGACTGCTCGAAATAATCATGATGATGTCGGACTCAAATTCCAATAAAAGAAGACTTGCTATTTCTTTAATCAGACTTCCTGATGTACATTAACTTTACCTTCTCTTTATGATTAATTTAGTAATTTATTTAAAGAAAGATGTAAATATAAAAAATAAATGCTATCTTGATGATTCATGCGGGTTATGAAGGTAGCGATCATTGCAGAAAGAATTCACAGAACCCGCCGCTAACGCGGGTAATGTACTTTCCTGCAACGCTATCTACTTTTATACCCGCATGAATCCCCAAAAAAGCATTCTATTGTTTAAATATTGATATTTTTTTCGCATGTTGTGCAGCGCCTGTAATAGCATATATCTAATACATTATACAAATTTCTTTTCTTGATTTACCATTCAATGGCATCGGGTATATTCGGAGTAATTTTTTTCTGCTTATGCAAATTTTAGCGCTTTGTTTCACGAAGTAGTACAGTCAGCTTTTGTAAATTGATTTTATGCTTTTCTGAATTGATATCTGAAAATGAAAAAAAAATTCCGTTAGATATACGGTATTTATTTTTTAAAGTAGCGAAAAGAGCAGTTTTCTTTGATGTTTTAATCTGATTTTATCATCCATCCATCTGATTGATTTAAACACATAAAAGTATGGGAATTTTTTTTAATAAATTTTATTTTATTAGATCTAAAACTATCTGATTATTGAATTGATGTTTTTATTTATGATTTATTCATTTACTTTGGTTGAGAAATTCAACTTCTCGCGCGTGTATAAGTGCTGAGCAGACCTACACGCATTTTAAAAATGGCTCTAACTATTGGTTAAGACTAAATAACCCACCATATTTAAATGTCCGACTCCATTGGCAATTTTCAGCATGACTGATGGTCTTTAACATAAACAAATACTTCCAAACATAGAGACAAGCGATGTAAATATCCTACAAGTAAATATAACATCGTTGGTCTGTTTTTCATTTGGGACTAGAGGTAAAATATGTAATTTTTTCTTGATTTCCGATATGTATAATGCCCTTTTAATATATCAATCAAGGACAGATATTACTAGTGCGTGCCTGTAGGTTCCTGTTGTGTACATGTAGAATGTATGCCTAATTGCTTAAAGATCATGTATAATTCTGTTTTGATTTAGACCAGAAAACCAATCCCCTTTTTTGTAAAACATTACATATTAACGAATTCTCTTTATTTGTCAAAGAAATTGTACATCGAAAACAGAATTTCTTATGACATTGAATGATAATGTGGGGGGGGGGGGGGGGGGGGGGGGGGGGGGGGGGGGGGGGTAGACTATACATGTACATTTATCATTATCTGCATATAAGAATAACGTGTTTATTACAGATGAAGCAAATTGGGTTTAGGAACTATGTGTATTTGTTTAAAAGATTATCATCAAAAACTACTGAAGCAGTTTCATGTGTATTATTGGTATATCAAGGATTTAACGAAATCTTATAAAATGAAGAACTTGTCAGTTGATATTGATTTGACTCATTAACAGTGACCTAATGTGTACATGTAGTTCCATCTGGTGTATCTTCTTGGTTCTTTATTGACTTCATGTGTTATAGAGGTTGCTACAATGTACATGTAGTTTAAAATGTGTGATTGGAAAATACGAGGATAAATGATTAATGGTTACATAATAATTTCAGCCAGAAGCAGGAACCATGACATCATTTCAGTCCATTTTCCTGATAGTTTTAGTAGAGATTGGTAAGTTCTGTAACTTGTGAGCTTTTTATTCACAAGTATTACTTCCATGCAATTTGCGTACAGTGAGCTTATATGTTTATAAGCTTGATTTCCATTTTGTTTATACAGTGAGTTTTTCGGGGGTGGCAGCAAGAAGATTTTCCCGATCTAGTCGGTACAGCTCTTACTACTCTGGCTCAGGAGAGTGAGTGTCCCTAATATTATTAAGCTCTTATCGGCTAACGTTGAACAATTAAAGGGCAAGATGTCAACATATTAATTGCCTATCAGATTCATGCTAACATTTTAGAAGTAATTTTTCTCGCCATAGACTATTGTTTCGTAAAATAAAACTCCAAAATTTATAGTAAATATATATATTGCATTAAGAAAAAAAACATCAATTATATAATGATTTATTTTTTAGGGCCGATACAGAGGCGATCATAGCTGTTTGCTCAATTTTGGGGTTTTTCGCCATAATCGCCATTGCGTTGATTCTACGCGCCAAATGTTGCCCCTACTGGTCGCCAAAGGAAGCTATTTCAGATTGTACCAGCGACTGGAAATGCTGCAAGGCCAGTCAGAAAAACGAAACAAAAATGCACATCTCTACGGTGTCACCAACAGTACAACTCAAAGAAAGAGAAAAACGAAAGTTAACATGGGCACCAGTCAAAAGGCATATGTCAGACTTAAAAATACTCATGCAAACCCCTAAACCAGGTACATATGTAGAAGTGTACGATGACAGAATTTCTTCCAAGATGATTCAACTTACGTGCATGTTGTAAATGTGTATATTAGCACTTTTCTGAAGGGGGTTTTTTTGTAATTTTTAAAAAGCCTTTTTAAGGAATCCAATTTGTGTTTATCATTTTCTTTTTGGTATAACCTATCGATAAAAAAATGTCTGAACTAATTTAAAAAGAATTGAAATTTGAGTACATTAAGACTCAAAATATCATATGACGGGTAATTATCAGCAGCAAACTTTTCTTGGCTTTTGTAGTTCTTTTAAAGAGGGAGTCTAAGGAATTAGAAAAGAACATTGCCTTGTATGAATCGAATCCGATGCATTACCGTAATTTCATGGAACCTCCGCCCGCGTATGAATATCTCGACCCACCGCCTGAAACCAAGAAAGAAGACGAGTCAGAATTTCTTCAAAATCGCCAAAGAATCAGTAGAATCAGTAGAACGGTATCAGCGTTACGTATAGAAAAGGTCAAAGAAGCGGCGAAGAAATCACAAGAAAAATCCGTCCCAGAAGATCGGCGGTTGAAGCGCGTCCACTCAGCGATGTAAGCAGGAATGTTACGCCAGAGACATTGAGTTTAATTTGAGACCTTAACCAAACGGTAGCAAATCTCATACGTAGTTATTTAGATTATGGTATTTATAAATTATGTTATTAATGTGCTTCTGCTCATAACTATGATGCAAAGTGTGTACATGTGTACCTTTTATAAAAGTTTACACACACACACACACACACACACACACACACACACACACACACATATATATATATATGGAATATCCAAGTCTGACTACAAATTTTAACATGCGGGTACTTATATGAAATATGCAATTACGCGGTTGCTTCTTTTTATTAAAAAGCGAGGCAAAAACGGGCATATTAAATGAACTTATAAAGTTGATTTTGAAGAATTATTCTGCATACTTATGAATCAAAATGACATTTAATTGTTGACTTTCTGTTTGCCGATTTCACTGTCTGTATTCCTTATTTGTTGCATAATCGTTTGTTTCATATGCTTGTACATAATTTGTGTTTAAAATGTGAAATTAGAAATTCATACAATATATGCATGTTCCTTATAATACCGAAGAAAAACTTCTATTTTTTCAGTTCCATCTCATCCAACCCCCACCCCCGCCCTCGAACATACTTGACCATCCGATGAATATAAAAAAGTACTTCAAATTGCTGATATAAATACCAATTTTCTGTGCGCTGTAAAACTTGTCCAATATAACGTATGTATACATAAAACAGCGTAGAAGTAACAAAAATTAAAACGATCAATGTATTTATTAATGATCATTCTCTAATTTGTTCATACATGCAATCAAATACAACAAGTTTGGCCGGAGATACGTGACTGAACATAATATTGAATATTCAGTGCATTGTTAAACACATTGCAACAGTGTGCAGGTAGACAAGGGTAACAGGGGTCGATCACAACAACAACAAACGATATATATCACAACAGATAAAGATAGCACTACATTGGACGGGGAGCTGGACTATGTCAATTCAAACTAAATCATGTCTGAATCCAGAGTCCATATACCATAAAATTAAAAAGTCAAGATCTGAACAACATAAACAACATACATTGGTATATTTTTTCCTTCAAATTGGTGCCGAGACCAGGATTTTGTGAATGTATGAAAAATAAATAGGATGAATGGTTTAATATAAACCATTATCATTCATGGGTTACAATGTCTGTAACGGAAACCTACAAAATAAGCTCGATACAAAAAATATTTTTTCTAACCACCCGTACTTTCTTTACCACGCATTAATTTTGTAAAAAGTTATAGTGTATAGTATTTCAACCCCTCTTGTGCATATTCTAAATCAAATGATGAATTATCATGAAATCATACGAATCGTAACAGATTTTTAGCGCTTCAATATTTAAACAAAATTATGAATAAATATATACAGGAATAATTCCTATCACACTTTCTGTAATATGTTGAATGTTCTATCAGTTTTTCAACGGTCTTGTTTATAAACATTAAATCAATACAAATATAATCACTTTCGTCTGAATAACATTGTGTGGCTTGTGTTAAAAATAGCTTGACAACAAATACATTTATAATTCTATACGTTCTACGCATTAAAAGTTCTAAGATTAGAGAAAAAGTAAATGTTATATTCTACATTTACTATTACATAATTTATATCAGTACAGTATTATATCTGATCCTATCTATACCACCAAAAACATAAATGATAAACCGTGTATACTTATACTATTCACACATCAGATAAAGTAAATTATAAAATGTATTATGCTTTAACAATATATAATGCTGTTCAAAGAAAGCTGAACAATCCGACCCCAAAACCAGCCGGGGTTAGACGCCCAAAAACAGTCACTCGCCCCAAAAAAGAACAGAACAACCAGTTTGGATCTACCGAGGGACGTAGCCCGGGGGGTAGGCTGGGTCTGACGGCGGGGGGTACGCGGGCTGGTACTGGAACGCCCCTGGTGGCCCGTTTCCGTATGCGGGCGGTGGTGGTGCATAGGGATTGTAGCCACCGGACTGTCCGAAGTACTCCGGTCCCTTCCGGTCATGGAACTCCTGTCTCTTTTGAATGACTGTAATATATATTTATTTTTTATTACATTGGGGATACAGAGAGAGAGAGAGAGAGAGAGAGAGAGAGAGAGAGAGAGAGGAGACTGGAAGACTGAAATAGAGAAAGAAACAGAGAGAAGAAGAAGCATACGATTTACCTGAACTGGGTGTGTGGAGTGTGACTTTCACAGCTGGTGGTTTTGTGCTTGGGGTAGATGATCGACTCATGTACTTCTGTCTTATGATAAGCACCACAACGACTATGACAATGACCGCCACAATTCCGCCTACCACCGCGCCCGCAATAACTCCGCTCGAACTGAAAAATTTATCTTTTTTAATTAGAGATATTGGTACCTTCACAAATTTGAAAATCACAAAATCTATCGGTATATATCGCATATGATATAAACTTTAAAAAAAAAACCCACATACCTGGAGCTTCCGCCGGTACTGTAGCCATAGTAACTATAGTAATAATAGCGGGAGTAGTAGTAAGTTCTGTAGGAGCGGTAATATCTGGATCCGCCTCTCCGGTATGCGTCCACGTTGTCCGCTGCAACGATATGAACAATATTCGTTAGCGAATTATCATGCATTTTTAAGCCTTCATTTTTCTCTTTTTGTTTCTATACCAATAATTGGTAGGAACTTAATTATTTTTTTTTTCAAATCTAATTAAAAAAAACCCTCATCTTTAATCCGGGCCTGAAAAGGAGGATGCGGGTTTTCGTTATTTCGTTTTCTGGCTCCACCGTCAAAAACTTTTCTTAATTAAGCCAAAACCCAGCCTCAAGCCTAAGTATTGAAATTGGTGTACTTTGCTTTTAATGAGTTGAGTTGAGTGATTTGAAAATTTTGGTGACGGCGGGGCCTGATATATTTAAACTAAGGCAGTCTTGTACAAAGCAAAACGCTATAAAAATGTTTCGGAACTAAAAACATCGAATTCAAGTTGAGTAGAAACAAATGTAAAAGTATAAATGAAGGGTATATTTTAGAATTATTTAACACTATTCCATTGCGCAACACACGTGCACACTACATGTGGGATTTGCGCAATATAGTTTGCTTGGTGCGATCGCGTGCTGATCAAGGTTATTTTTACAGCCCTGTGCTAAACAATGTACTTTTCATTGAATATAAAATGTTGCAATCAACAAATTAAATCGCTTAAGGTATCCGACCCATAATAGCCCCAGATTCAATGAATCTGGATGCATAAAAGATATGTATGGGCTTCATACTTAGTATACTTCGACATAATTTTCATGTTTAAGTGTCAGTATGTAAGAGCAAAATGTGTCCTAATAAATGACCTTTTCCTTTTCTTGAAGAGTTGCTCCTCTTTGCTTTTAATTTATAAAAATTAATTTTAAAAAAATATATACGGTATGAAATTTATTTTTCATAGTTTTTGTATTCCTAATGATGAAATGCATCTTTCCACCGAAGCATTTATTGATATTCTTAATATTTAATTTTTTGTTTTATAAAATGTGTTTGTCCCCATAGACATTAATGCAATCTTCATTAATTAATTACTGCTTAGTTAATAATATTTTTGAAAATTTCTCTCGGTAAATCTTTTTCTACTCTAAAATGCTTTAAATTAATATCAGAGTATTTAATACATGATGGATATTCAAGGTTAGAAAAATTAGGTCCTAATATGGATCGGATACCTTAACAGTGCACAATGGACATGCTAAAAAAGAAAGTAGTTATATCACAATATTGCAAAATTTAAACCGCATCAAGTGTTGCATTTCGTCTATGAAACAGTAAATAAAGCTTTAAATTAAAAAATTTAAAATTAAACAAATTTTGAAGGTGGGGAGGGGGGTATAGTATGTTTCGTGGTGTACTAGTATGTACAATATTAGGGACCAGGAAAATGTATCCCTAGGCTTCAATCGGTGCAAAGTATGGTTAGAAACTTTTTAAGCACGGGCCGGGACAACAATTTTAAAAACTGAAAAGCCCAATTATTTCGACTGGACATGCATCTACATTTTTTCGATATAAAATATCCACAAATGAATGGAAAAGGTATAAAATAATTAGTATTCAACAAATTATAAATGCTATTAAAAATAATAGACAAAAAACAAAACAGTCTTGGATCTTATAAACTTCATGTCCCTTACAATAATCAGAGAAGCATATACATCATAATTATTTCATTTATTGACTATAAAATAATGTAAATGCTTACGAGACATAAGTATATACTTTTTTCATTCTAAAAAGTTTGTTACCAAGGCATTTATAATATTAATAAAAAGGTCCTGATGGTAAATAAATAGCATTTTCCGTGACAGGTTGTTCTTTAAGAACATTATCTTAATTTTTAAGACAATACGTCATAGAAAAGATACTGGGCGCGCTTGATTTAGCTTAACTGGGTGTACACCAGTGTACACCGGTGTAAACATTTTGTATTGTATATCAAGTGCACTTAAATGGTGTAGTGTACATGGTGTAGTGAAGAATAGAATAAATATGGTGGAAAAAGGATACAGTTTTAACAGAGAATCTGATGTTAAGCGACAATCCGAGGCTTTTTTCTGATATAAATGCAATAAAATAAACGTATTTCAAATTTAATGGCTTTCATACAAAAGACAACTTGTATGCGACTTCTAATCCGTGATATTACTTAAAATCAATTGTCAAGTTTCCAATCATAACATTCGTACGCCATATTCAGGTTTCAGTGCTACACCCAACAACACATGCCCCTGACTCGGTGTAGAAAAGTGTACACCCGGTGTACACCTTAACGCTACACCACTGCACTTGATTTACAAAAGTGTACACAGTGTACACCTTTTTGGAAAATCAAGCGCGCCCTTTGACAACATTCTCAATATTTGTCCCCGAGAACTATTCATTTTACAGAGTATGTTGCATTCTTGGCTACTACATCTTATATTTGAATCTAAGAATTCAAGGAATTTGATACCAGCAATTCATTTATGCAAAGTTGAATATCAATGTGAAATGACTGAGAGATATGGGTGCAACAGATTACCACAAGGATTTCATCTGTAAAAATTCACATGATATTCATCACATTAAAATCACGTAAAGTTAATTAATTATCGTGATTGCACGTGCCATTACGTTCACGCGAGGCACAATTTCAAGTATTGCTGCAATAATTTGCTGCAATACTTGAAATTGTACATACCGATATATTTATAAAATAAATGTGCTTAATATATAAGGCCAAACTGTTAGAAACAATCGTTTACGGTTTTTGCAGCAAGAAATCAGAAGAAATTTCCAACCTTACGAGGTGAAGTTTACAGTTCAATGAACAATCATGGTCAGATAATCCATTGAAAACGCACACTGTATTATAAACTCCGAATGTTTGCAAATAAATCGATCGTATCGTGCGAGGAAGACTTTGCTTTGTTTTTATTTCATGTGGTTCTTTTTTTTTCACCACAGGCTATGACCGATTTCTTTCTTTCACTTTTTCACCAACACAATACTGCAAAGAAATGAGTATATATGGATATGCAAATACCTATATATTATGTTTTATTAGAAATGCAATAAAGTCTTACCTGAGAATAACACCAGGGCAACAATTACCGATAGAAGTACGACAAAGATGCTGACTAGGCCTCGCGCCAGATTACCCATCGTTCCGGCTATAGACAGACAGACAGACACACAGAATCTACCCCGTCACCCAGTGAGTTGTGTTGTTGATACCAGCATTGCTATGCATTGAAACCATTGCGAAACCGGCGTCTATTGTTCACTTTTAAATCCCCCATACACGGTTTCGCTGTGACGTCGATTTGATATATAGATGGCTTGTTTTTTCGATACGTCAGAATAAACTGACCCAAATATTGGATTTAAACAAATCTAGACAGCAAGGGCTATAGAGCTCGTACCCGATTAATGAAATCTATGAAAAGGCAGGGATCAAAGATTTTATATCGGTGGAAAAACTTCAGAATTTGAATGATAAAAAAAGAATAAATTCAGCGCTCGAAGTAGTCTCAATATAGATTCTATTATTTGAATTTACATTTATGAATATTAAAATACATATTGTAACTAAAATGTAGAACATTATACATAATATTGAGTTAAGAAATGTATCTTCTTAAAGATATTTTATTAATCATGGGTGCCATGGACCATAATGCTAGCCAGCGCAATATTTATAATTCCTATATGTGACCTTCTATATATCACTTCAATATAAAACATTGTCTGATTAATTTCAAGTTGCCTTTATCGATTACTAGTAAATGGACGGTAGAATTTAAATTCTGCAAAATAATGGGGTTTTTAAATTATATTTCTTTAAATCTATATTTTCTAAATACATGTTATTTACGTGTATGTCTAAAAGTGTCAATCGCCATTCTATATCTAAAAACTCCTCGGTCATGTGTCTGAATTAACTCTTTTTTATCAATCAATTTTACCGACTTTCAATTTTTTTTAAAAGAAGAAAGTTCTACATTTCATTAAATAAGAAAGTAGATCCTTTAAAAAGGTAACTGTGTCCTCTTTTCGAAACCTTGCCATGTTTATAATATTTATTCACCGGAGTTATAAAGGTACTTAAAGTTCAATGGGATTACATAACAAAATCATCTGATTAGCAGTGACTATGACAGCTGATGAATTAGCTTCGAGTCAATTTAATTTGATACAAGTTTATTTCATACCAAAGACTCGGGGAGGTCCAGATAGAGACCAAGCTGGAGGTCAAAGGATTTTACAAAGAACCCTGTTTCAAAATTTTGTTTTATAGATCATATAATTTTTTGCAAAATTGATATGTAAGGTACATTTGTACTTTCAAATAAAGCTTTTTTTAACCATTGACTTTAAGGATCATTTTTCCATAATTGTAAGATGAATTAATTTTTGACATTTACTTCCACTAAAACAGGTAACTTTTCGTGTTTTCTTTTCTCTATTGTTGTACTAAAATTGAGCAACTCTTCGCAGATGGTACTAGTATTCGTTGACAACTTTTTTTTTCTTATCTATTTAATTATTCAATTAAAAGATGATGTTAATTTATATTTATATGGGGTTAAATTCCAAGAGGAGAGACCTTGTATGGTTTTAAATTGTGCAGAAATAATTTTTTGAGACTTGCATCAGTCTTTAATAGCTTTTATTCACGACATCTCATTGATGTCAAATCCATGGAAGATGAAGATCTCCAAGTCATATACATACATGTATCATGAATAAAAGTAAATCAAAACAATCATACATATATATATGTTTGCATTAAAACGGAACAAAAAGGGTATAACATATAGCAAGTGGTTTTTGAGGGCACTTATTAGATCAACAATGAAAGAAACAATTGTAAGAGATCGAGGTTTGTTGACAGTGTTACAAAGATGCATGGGACACCTCCAAATTATGACGAACTTGCAAAAAACTTGCAAAAATCTTATACATTATGATTTTTTGCACATTCAAACTGTGCAACATCCTAGAGCGAAATGTCAAAAGTCAGGCCATTCCAAGTTTTTTTCTATGTTTAGCGTATTATACTGTAACAAAAAATAAGCACATTAAAATCCAAATCTTTGGTAGATATGGTAAAACAAAACAATTCTAAATTCCTGGTATATTTTTTGTAAAAGATGAAGAGTACACATGTACATTTTTTATACAATATGTGGGTGTCTTTTAAATGTTCATGCTAAAAAACCAATCCTTCCGCGGACGCTAAATATAGAAAAATTAACTTGGAATGTCCTCAGCTATTGCAAAATGTTAAAGTGTCGGCTGCCGAAAACTCAAGGTGCTTTTACAATTTTGACCCCACTCATAATTTTTCAAAGGCATTATACGGTCAAAAATTACACAAACTGAAAATATTATAACGGCGGTTTTAATTTTACTTTAACAGTCTTTCATCCATTTTGATATCTCAAGATGTCCCATACCAGCAATATTCGGCGATCTCTTGAAAAGAGGACACGACTTTTGGCGTACTTATTACGTGCGTCAATGATAGAACCATTTTACAATGAAGCGCATTGAAGTGGTAAAAGTTTTCGTTTGAATGGAATGTTCTAAACTTTGTATCGACATAAGACACGCCCATTTCTTTTGAAACGAGGAAAACAGTAATCGTAACAATGCTTTCGGAACCGCTCCTTCTAAACAACACAAGCAGGGCTGCGTTCAAGATAGTAGCAGCTAGCGTAGCCGCTAGGTCGTAGATATCTAGGTCTATTGAATGGGCCGCTAGGTTAGCCGCTAGGTCTCTGATTTGAAGTTGGAAATATTCAACTAAAGACTAATTACATCGACAAGCGGAAATATACATGTTAAAATTCTCTGTAACTTATAGGATGAACAAAATATCACTAAATAATTAGATTTCATGTTTGTTACAAAGTGGTAACTAAGGAGGCCATCTTGAATTTGGTGCTTAGCATAAAATATTTAGGCTACGAATATCTACGTAGTGGCTAGGTTAGCTTACCGTTCAACATCGTAGCTGCTACGTAGCCATACGTAGCAGCTATGATCTTGAACGCAGTCCTGTTTTCCTTGTTTCAAAAGAAATGGGCGTGTCTTATGTAACAATTGACGTTCGATACAAAGTTTAGAACATTCCATTCAAGCGAAAACTTTTACCACTTCAATGCGCTTCATTGTAACAAGACCTTGGACTTTCAGTAGGGCGTAGCTATCTATTTCTTGCGTCAAAACAAGTTAAAAATGACGCGGTTTCAAGCGAAATATGCACCGATTGTGTAGTCTTAGCTCAAAAGCCAGACAAATCTTGCTGATTTCACAGAGCTATGGCCGAGTGGCCTACAATGAAATAGACAGGCCTACGTCACATTGCTGTTTGACACAACTACCCAAAGTCCAAGCTCTTGTTAAAATGGTTCTAAATGAAATCTACACATGTAGTTGTCTGAATGTCCAATAAGCTAGAGTCTAGTAAGCCGGCGGTAAAAAGTCGTCGTCCTCAACGTCATGGAAACCAATGCCGTGGTTTTGACCTGCAGACACAGAGACGGTCGCTGAGACAGTAGGGGGTGGGTGATTGAAGTTGTGGGAGTCGTAGGAGGGAGGGGCATACTCCGGCATAGACGGCGGAGGTGGGGGCATTGTAAACATGCCATACATCGGCATGCTCTCTGGCGGCATATGATCTGAAAGAGTAATGTTCACATGTTAACCAAAAGGGTATTTTTATTGCGAAGAGCTGATGAGAACAAAGGTACAGCAAAACTCGAACACAACGAGATTGTATGTAGCAAAATTCGAGCTAAAACGAATTTTAAGTGGGCTCGATGGCCGTGGCCATTTTTAGACTGTATTGATCTCCTTTAAAAGGAGGGCTCTATAATATAACAATATAGAAAATGCCCAAACTTAAAAGGTAAAAAATATGAACTTTTTCTTTATTACATGTAAATAATAGTTTATAGCTAAAGACATCATATCTAAAACTTTAAGGAGGATCTGATGGTTAATTTGTTGACCATCCAGCCTCCTTAATAGTACTGACCCGGCAAAATTCTAATATTGACCTATGGAAAATTATTGAACACAGGTATAACAAATTTACGACTATAAATACCGGTAATTAATTTTAAAATGTAAGAAAGATTATTTTTTTTTTGCAAATGACAGGCAGTTATATCAATCACAAAAGATATTAAGTCTAGCTTTATAACAAATTTTTAAATGAATTTGCTCTGTACGTACAATACATTACGGCTATAACGAAGTTTTATCGTCTGTCCCTTGAAATTAGCTATTATAAGCGAGTTTTGCTAAGCCCATAGATAATAACTCGAAAACTAAGTACCATATGTTATCTGTCAAAGAAATATTTCGATATGACTCGAAAAGTCAAAATAGTAATTTAAACGATTAAAAACATAGAAAAAAGGAGGGAATTCAATAAGAAAAAACAAACAAAATAGGAATACATTACTGACCCCGTCTGTTGGCCTCAGACACCTGCACTCTGGTA
>WFKH01003881.1:23993956-24024225 GCA_016163765.1 Magallana hongkongensis | reverse complement strand
TAATATCCATTACCGATAATAGATTGGAAAAGATTGCTGAAGAATATCTGAGCCTATGTCTTAACTTTTTACACAAAGACTTTTGTACACATATGAAATGGTTCCTATGAATTCACTGCATTCCTATCGACACATAAGTTCAACTTAGAGCTGCATGTATAGATAAATAAAATACTAAAATATTTCATATTCTAATGTCTAGTGCTAATCAAAATGTCACAGAGCTTAATATAAATAAATGTTCTTCCTCTTTCTTGATCCACCTTAGAAGTTTGTTTATGGCTGCTATGGCAACAGGTTTGGTAACTAGAGGTCCAAATACTGCATAGAGCTCAAAACCCTGAGTTAACTGTAAAGCAATAAAAACATTTCATTAACATTCTTTACAACATATACATCATGTTCATTTAATGCATGAAGAAAGTTTATGCTAAAAATTACTACTTTGTACTTAATAATTTGCTAGAGTAGCATACAACTCAGTTGGAATCACAACCTTATATGAAGAGAAAAACCCCAATTTACTGCAATTTTTCTAAACTCATCTAATAAGTTCAGAAAAGAGTAGATCAATGTAATTTGTAACCATTTTGCTGAGATAGCATTGAGATGAATGTAGTATTCATGTCAAAAACATGCCAGTAACATTCAACAGGTGAGCTACACTTTACGTATCCCCCTAACTGACTTTTGTGTAGTTGAACGACTAATCAATTAACAAAATCAACGAAAAGAACACTTGCCCATCCTAGTAGAGTCTCATGCTGCCCTACATGATACAGAATCTTCAGGGGCCGGTCCGTCATGTGAATTCTGTGATGGAGATACAGGTACAGGCCAAACAGCCTCTCCTGTTCCTCGGGTTTGAGGTATGGAGCCTCGATCTCGGGGCTGGTGAACTGAGCAGTGGACCGTGACTTGTACAGGAAGTGACGAAGGTCGGATATCCCGCACTGACGGATACCGTAGCTGGAGTTGGTGATCGAGTCACTGATAGCCCTGAGACCATTGTACTTGTTCAGTCTCTGAAATTGTAAATGCATCTTCAGTAATGTTGTTAATCAGCTAAAGTATACATTTTTATACGTATCTAAACACTTACAATTAATGTTTAAGCATGATATTTTTACTATTCAAGAAAATTTAACTGAATAAAAAAAAACCCAATTACACACACTCCAATGAAGTTTGACCTCTGATCTATTAGGAAACTTTGACCTTTGGTCTATTTGTGAACTTTGACCTCTGATCTATTTGTAAACTGTGAACTTTGACCTTCCATCTATTGCTTCATACCTCCAGTATCTTATTCTTGCATTCAGACAGTGTGAAGAAGGACTCCCTGTCCACAGAGAGCAGGAGGAGACAAGTCTGACAGCCCTCATCTAGGTACGAAATGTGGGCCTGAAGGTAGCCACTGGAAAATACAAAAATACAAGTGCAATACATCTCCTATACACACCATCAGGTAATCCAGTAAAAAATATTCATATAGGTATTTCAAGAAGCATTCCAAGTACAATCCCAAATATTTGTTTATTTGGTTTCTTTTATAGTTTTTTGTTCAGAAAATCTTTCAGAGGGGAACATTATTTTTTTAATTGATAAATTTTTCCCAACTGAATATATTTATCTAATTTACATGAAAGTATAAGACTACTTGATGGTATTTACCTGGAGTCAAACTTGGGAAGACAAATGGGTATCCAGGACTCTGCTGCTTTGAACGACTCGGAGGAGTTGACTAGGTTAATAATCAGATGGAGATCCATCGGGTGGAGGAAATACTTCTTCATCCGGACCAGTGTAACCAGCTGGTTGTTGGCCAGAATCAGGGCAAAAACCAGGTCCTGCAAAACCAACAAGCCATGTTGTGTAAAAATCTTAAAGTTTATCACGACTTGACCTTTCATTAAAAATTCTATGAAACTAGATAATATCCCGCGCAAGCGCGGCAATTAACACTTTAAACATTATAAAATATATGATGCAGTGCTTCATGTATATGGCCTCTATTCTTTTTGTTGCAGCTGACTGGGGGAAAAAATGCAAACTTTTTCATTTTATTTCAAACCAGGGAGTGGCTTTACAGTGCGTCGTTTCTCTTTTCTAAATTTTGTTCTTTAGGTCTTTAAGCCAAATTTCACTATAATAACTATTATCACTGTCTCAAAAAAGAATTTCAGATAAAAGACTGTAACCTTACCCGACCCGATTCAAATTCCTCGTTTTATGCATACATCATCTATTCATACAGACGTAGAGTTGTTAACACAATTTGTTTATGGTTCACAAATTAATGTAATGGTTTACATTACATTACACTACATCTGCAGTGGTATAAAAATGTTTGTAATTTAAAAATGCTAGATAAGTATAAACATATTTTTTGCATATCTTAAACTAAAGTTGTCAGATCCAAGATAACTGCTCGATGATTAACTCGCCCTACACTTTCCGCCATGATGTTGATTAGTCAACCCGCGTTCTTGGTTACCCCGTTCTGGAAAGTTCTATTCATCAAAACTAAAATCGTGCATTCAAGAAACGAATTGACTCATCTTATTTATTCAACATTTGTTGTATCTTAATTTCTATGTATACCCTAAATAGGTTCCCAGTAAATATACTCACTCTTTACGTAATCATTCAATATTATTTAATTGCAAGCATATATTTTGATGCAAATTCCCACTGACTTGGATCCGCCAAAGCGTGTCCACCACCTTACTCTCATTTTTGCTATTTCGGGCTGGTTTATCGAAAATGAAAGTAGGTTTTTAATTTATTTCTCAATAATTACTTATTAGGTAAAATTCAATTATAGCTTATGGACATTAAGTCACATGTGATGAAATACTTAAGGTGTAAGCAATTACTATGGTGCAGACATTTCGTAGTTTATTGGCAAAATGTTTTAATTTATAAGTATAGATATCTGTGATTTACAAAAGTTACTACATGTATTTATATGTAGTTATCATACATAAAAGAAAACACCAGACATTTAAATACCTTTTGTCTAATAAAAGTATTTTTTCCTATTTAAAATATGAACTATTTAGACCTATTAGCTAACTCCACACTTCACAGTCCATTCACTCAAGCAATATCAAATGATTTCCTGGTCATTGTTATCCAGCACACTGAATATGCAATCCATGATGGATGAGGACAAGACGACATTTATTCAATGAAATGCAATTAACAGGTTACCTTTACTTTGGCTTGCTGTACAACATTTTGAGCAATCTGGTCCCTAATCTGGCTGTCCAGGGGTAAACATCTCACCGCTCCCAGTAAAAAACTGGCATCCGTGTCAATCATGTGCAACAAATTGTCCAAGAATTTCTCAGCCCCACTCAACAGTCTTCGTAGATCATAGTTACGTCTCTGTTTGAATATTTTATTTAAGGTTGTATGTGTCAGTACACTAAGAATCTGATTGTATAGATATGAAAGCTGGTGTAGAATTTGATGAGGTGAGTCTTGGCTGCAACACACTCCCACTAAAATAAGATGATCCCGCACAAGAAAAACAAATTTATGGTCACCGGCCACAATGCATCGGATATTGTCTTTGTTTGAATCATGCACAAACGAGACCAACGCCTGAAGAAGTCCCATAATGGTGACAAGTTTGTCTTCATTGCCATATCTAGAAAGAAAATACAGGAAAACTATCAGCTTGTATTTTGTCTAAATATTTTAAAAGACAGTCAATACCCTAATGATTATGTACAATACTGTGGTAGAGTCAGGTAAATGGCATTTAGATATTTAGTAGGAAACCAGATTCTAATACCTTGCACAACAGAAAATGAAGATTCGGGAAAAAACATTTGATCATCATTTCTAACACTGACCTTGAATATACTGGTTTGCCAGATTCACTTAAGATGAAGATGTGCTTCTTTCTCTGTCTCCATTCTGCTGTCTGTGTCTCATCCAGTTCTTCTTCTGGCAGTTCTTGAGGTTTGAGTGACACCTTCTCCATATCACTGCTCGCCTATTGAAATATGATGAATAAATATAGGAACATTGCACATAATAATCTACCAGGTTCAACAAGAGATGACATATCTTGGATGATCAATGAAAATTTTCAAGTAACACATTGACCGTGCTTTGTTCTTTTATATTCAGTGTTTACGACCAATTTTATTAGTGTTTAAGAAACTAAATCCAAGTTTTTTTCTTTGAAAATCATTAACTAACATGGTATTTAAGAACAATGACAGCATTTAAAGCAAAAGTAACAATCTAGTGTACATTGGGGAAAAATCATATTTTTATATTTACTTACTGGATAATTATATCAAACTTTTACAATGACAGAAAAATTGGGATCTGGAGAAAAACTGGACTATTGAAGTACATTTACCAAAAGTATTGCCTCTAATCAATAATGCAACATTATAATAATTGAAGATTCGAAAACCAATCAAATACAATTTATACCTACATCTAATACGGAACTATAAGAATCATGTTCATGCTTCCATGTACATAGACTGACCTGCTCACTCTCCGACCGAGCCTCTTCACCTCCCGATATCTCATCGTTGGATGACAGATTTTTTCCGTCGTCATGTGAACATTGTCGAACGAGTTCGTGGATAACCCCACTTGGCTGGCTGTCATATTCTTCAAGTGCTTCATAATCTACATTAATAAAAGGCTCATCTGTGTCTTTGCGCCTTATCTCTGGCTCTATGAAGTCGCTTTGCTCCGATTCTGAGGTGGAAACATGTTCCGCCTCTCTGTTTTCAGCCATTTTTCATCCATCAACTTTCTACCTTCTTCATTAGAGAGCTCAACTTTCACTTTGTCGACGAATGGCGCCAAAACTTTAAGAGGTGATGGGCGACGGATGTTTTTTTTTTTATTCCGGGCTTTTGGAAAGTTGTCACATTGAATTGCTCATGAATTCGTATGTATTTGGTTAAAACCTATGAATGACTACTTACGAATTCATTTTCTTTTGTAAAAAGGTACCCTTCTTTTTTTTTTTTTTTACATGTTTAATATTGTTAAGTACGAGTATTGGTTAATTTCAGTTTTAATCTTTCCAATACGAGTTAAGAGTCCAAGTAAATATAAATCCTGCCTTCATATGACACCAAACACAAAATCCTTTTTTTTCTTGTTATCAATTTATAACACTGAACATTTTTTGTCTGGCACAAATATTAATAAATATTTTCATGTAACACCATAAGTGTCAACTTCTTAAGCAAAATAACAGATACATATACTACTTGTTTCTATATTTCAGGTCTTTGTTCTAACAAAAAGGCATTAAGATCCAATTTTGACCAAGATGGCAGAAGGAGGAGACGTACAAGCCCAGCATGCCAGCCAGTGTGAAAACTGTGACTGCCAGCCTGCTACACATTACTGCAAGACATGTCCAGGTCGACTATGTGAGCCGTGCAAAGTTCAGCATCTGCAGCGTAAAATATCAAACAGTCATCATATTGTATTACTCAGGGGCAACATCCAAGAGGATGTAACAAAGGATTATGGGTTTTGCCGCTTCCACCCAGAATCTAAGTATGAGGTCTGTTGCAAGTTATGTGAAGTTCCGGTCTGTGCCCGTTGCCTTACTAAAAATCACAATGGGCATGTTCTGGCGGAAATCCCAAAAGTTTATGAAGAGTCGAAGAAAAGCATGAAGGTTGACCTGCAGGATTTGGATGACATTATTCTACCAGAGCATGATGCTCTGTTGGATGATGCAACACAGCTTTTGACAACACTAAAACAGAAAATCGACGATCTGGAAAACGAGATGAAAACTCATGCTAACACAATGACCGATATGATTCAGAAAATTATGCAGGCAGGGGTTAAACAGATGGCCAAACTAAGCACTGGTCCATACGAGGGTCTTCAAATGCAGATTATATCCTTGGAAGAAAGAATACTCCAACTAACTAATCTTAAATCTGACATGACAAAGTTGCTGGACTCTAATAACATGGTGGAATTGCTGTGGTTCAGACAGGAGAACTCCATCTTCAGTGAGATGTACGGTATTCCTGACTCCTGTACCTGCAGCAAACCAACATTTACCCCAGGAAAGGTTGACATGAACCAGCTTTTGCAACAGTTTGGAGCTTTCACCTACCCAGTCCTGCAATATCATAGGGGACGGAGAGTACCTAGCAAGCATAGAGCAGTTAAAGCTAGCGGCCAGCAGAAGAAAGTCATAAAATCTCCCAAAAAGATCAGCACACTGAAGATTGACAAGAAACGGAAGGATCCCATCTCAACATTTTGTATGGACCACGATTCACTCTGGGCGATACATGTTGGGAAGAAGTTAATTCATTTTGACCTGGATACTGGAGAAGAGTTGGATTGTATAGATTTTAAAAGAGATTTTGCCCAAGGAGCTGGATTAGCCATTTTACGCACAGGAAATGTTCTGTACACAGATTGCGAAAGTAAATTAATATATGAAATTTTCCCAAACTTGGACCAGTTGAAAGTGGAGAAAATGTGCACTACAGAAAAACATCCCACTGGTTTGTATCTCTGCAGAAACGATGACATCCTTGTGTGCCAAGTTTCCCAAGTAATGTCCGCAGAGGATAAAACTCAAGAGAAAGGCTTCATTGCAAAGTACTCCAAAACTTGGAACCTGCTGTTGAAAATCTCCCATCATGACCACAAAGAACTGTTCTCGCGGCCGTACTTTGTGGCTGAGAATGTCAACATGGACATTTGTGTCTCGGATGTTGGGAAACAGCAGGTGATTGTCGTGAATCGAGATGGGAAGAAGAGGTTCTCATTGGGAGGAACGACACAGAAGTTTAACCCCCAGCAGTTAGATACCGACAGTTTAGGTAACATTGTGGTAGCTGACCACACCAATGCCTGCATTTACTTGTTCAACAAGGATGGCATGTATCTTTCCACCGTTGTGTCCAAACTCACTGAAGCTTTCGGACTGAGCGTAGACAGGAAAGATAATCTGTATGAACTGGGATTTGTGTCTCGAAAGATGAAAGTGTACAAGTACTTGGAGGAACACAGCTTATAAGTAAAGGGACATACCTGCCTGGTACAAGAAAGATATCCACCATCTATAGAATTCATCATGGTTTCTGAGCAGCTGTTGAATCTAGTCAATTATTGAGCAATTTCTCACTATATGTTAGGAACCTGACTTGATTACTGTACTTTGAATGAGAGCTTTTAAAAATTTCCTTTTTTTTTTTTTGTTTGTTGGCATTAAGTTGTTTGGGAGCATTTAAGATTTCCCCAGTACATAACTATTAAATAGAACTTAACAAGATTTTCAGAATTAAATTTAGGTATCAGGTTATATACTGTATTTTGAATCTTTCTTTATGAGCATTGTTTGAATAAATACAAATGTATATGCATGCATGATTATCGTGACTGAAATTGCCATTTGCAGAATAGTACACATGTAGTGCTTCTATTTTCCCCAATAATACAAACTTTTTTTTGGTTGCATCATTTTATTTTAAATTCATATACCTGGTTTTAGTAATATAATACTCATGTATGTATTTTTTGTTGATTTTTTTTGTTGCAGCACTTTTTTAAAAATCTTTTTATGGCTTGCTAGTTAAGCTTCTGTGGTACATGTACCGGTTTCTCTTGTTTCCAAATAAAAACAAGAAATGTTTTTCGTGTTACCTATCTAGACCTTATGAGATAAAACCACCCCATTCTTATGATTTAATAATAGGAAAGGGGCATAATAATCAAATTTACCAAGCATTATTTTTTTTATCAATTCACAGTAAATTGAATTTAAAAAAAGAATTCTTTTCCTGTGGCAAAAGCTTGAACAAAGTACAAAAATGTAATATTTTGTGGAAATACATGTATAGTGAATTGATAGGAAAGGACTCTGTAGACAATTAAATTAATCAGCATAATTACATATAACATACAGAGACCCAATACATTGACTGACAGTCCCCCACTTGTTAAACCATGCAGTTACAAACTATGTTACTATTATGATGTGATTATTTCCAATTATTAGTTGCAATAAAGAAATTTTGATTACCCATCAATAATATATACTGCATACATATTACAATGTTATTTCATATACAGAATTTTGCTATACCGGTAATTATGTTGTGTACCTAAAATTCCTGTCTTCCAAATTCATCAAAAGAATTTGCATTTTTAATGTCTCTTTATTTAGAAAAAAAATGCCAAGGTTTAATACATTGATTGACTCTGAGGAAAACATTTACAAGGCAACAGTTTCCAGTGAACACATTAGAATATCTAAATTGCACCAAAAAAACAATTGACAATGGTATGTACATATTTTCACAAAAATTAATTACTTCAAGAGCCTGAGACACAAGTAAAAATTAAAAATGAACAACCTGTCATTGTCACTTAAATTTCATAATTACAAATTAATAAATGGATCAGAAATTCATTACATCATAGAAATAATTATCTTAACAACATTTGTACAAAAGAGACATAAAAATGTCAATTTCTAAACAAACTTCTCTAATCAAAGACAAACCTTTCATTATCCTCATAATTATTAAATGTTACAAACAAACATGGAAAAATGAACGTGAATAAAATCCAAATTCAGAGAAATTTCAATGGCCAACTCTTACAACAGCTGCACGAAATGAAATTTTATGTCTCATAGAAATATCATAAACATTAAAATTTTTGTTTCACCAATCATTTCACCAGCACCAGACAAAGAAAATGTTCCGAGTTACTGCTGAGGATCTTTAGGTTCGTATTTTCTGTGTCCTGTCATTTCTTCCCAGACTTCTTAATACCTCCTGTTGCTGTTTAAAAGAAAAAAAATTATATTTATAATATATGTTGTATTAATATCATGACTTGAATACTTCTTTAAAGAGAAAGTGAATAAATGCCCAAAATTTAAAAGCATTGTCTGTAAAATTTACTATAAGGCCAAAAACCACTGGCAAAGACTTGCAAAACATGTGACTGGATTTCTAAAAGGTCATTAGGATGTGACTTATCATCAGTTTACTTTAGATTCAAATTGGGACAAACTATGTCTAGTTATTCCTCCTTATATACATACTTAGAGGGCCTTTCCCTGATGCCTTGGCTTGCATTTCTTTCAATGCTTTTTGCTCCTCCCTCTGTTTTTGTTTAAATGCCATTTCATCCTATAAAAGAAATTCAAATTGAAAGCTTCCCTTTGCCTCATTCAATGAGTATTATTCTATAAGACTAAGAAGTTGTAGTATGAATAGATAATACTTCAGCCTATATACACATCTATTACATTATGCATATTTTATTCTTATTTACTTTAGCTGGTACATTGATTAAAATACATATATTGAGATTTAATAGAGAGGTTAAGCATTTAAACGTGTACCTCTACGGGTACATGTAGAGCTACAAGTATGTTTACACGTACACATACCAAAATTTGGATTATGTTAAATAAACTGTACATGTAAGTGAAAGTGTAAAATAATTAGATTTATCATTTTCAACATGTTCAGTTTACTCTCACTGTTTATGAAATAATTCTATGAATTTGATGAAACCAAAAGCACAGTTGTCCTCAACTTATCGTCTGCTTTACATAAAACAACTTTTGATATACACAAAGTCTGTATTTCTTTTGAAAAAATGCTACAAGTATTCACCTCCATGTACTTTTGATTCTACACATTTTGTACAACTTGTAGAATTATGCGTAATGCAGAAATTATGACATAATACACACAAAATTAGGGGATTCCCCTTGTTACACGTACTCGTACACGTTCAAATGCTTAACCTCTCTAATGTAACCCTCAATACATGTAGCTATCTTGTTATTATTATGTACTATACATTACATCGTCTAGTTCTTTATGTTCTTTCTTTGGGTTCTTCAGGGGTTTCTTTTTTCCACCTAAAATGTGACATTTTTAATACAGTATATACACACAAATTTATTAAAACCTTCAATTATAATTGTTATTTAACTTGGTCTTGGGTTCCAATTTCCATCATATTTTTGTTGATTTTCCTAATTCACATACTTTTCAGCCAAGCTCAGTTGAAAAGATATACAAGTAGGCAAAAAAGTCCAATTATCCCTATTTGAAATGTACTGTCTTTTCACCAAGAATAATTGAATGACAAAATTTTATTGTGGGAATTTGTAATACAATGAAATAGGTCATTATTCTTGGTACTATAACTCTGTAAGAAATGTTTAAACATATTCAATTTTCCCAACTATAACAAAAGTCTATTGCGACTGTATCACGTTCAAGAACTTAAAATGCGGCGCACATTGTCAATGTAAAAATCCTGATTTAACCGGTCCATGTTTTAGTAAATTATAGTTTAACTACTAAACTAGAATAAATTTTCTTTACAAAGAATCAAAAACCACATTTATGAAATGACTGGTATAAAATGTAAATGTGATCGGGAAGAGTAAAGTACCTTCTCTGCCAGACATTTTCAAACAATCAGTCTGTCGAGATACAACACCACTCGATGCGTTGGTTTGAAATGTAAATGATGAAAAATACCAAGGCTTTCCGATATAACGTGAATTTTTTCAACCTCGAACCCGATGAATATTTTTGAAAGCTGTAATTCGTGAATTCAATATTGCAATACATTTATTATATAAAAACGTTATACTAAATGCATGAATAAAAAGCCACTTGGATATTATCATTTACAATTTGGATGATGACCTTATTCAGCTGTTATTTGGGTGACCTGAGTTACTCTAATCTCAGCGAGATTCGTCGAGCTAGACTGAAAAATTTTGACGGACGTCTCGTCCGTCAAAATTTTTCAGTCTCGACGAATCTCGCTGAGATTAGAGTTTATAATGACATGACATGTCCTTTTTAAAAAAAAAAAAATTTGAAACTGATATCTCTTTCCTCAAAGACGGAGAAGATTACCTCGAAGAAGCAATATTTCATAATTATGCAAAAATGAATATACAATATTTATTTTACACTTTTATCATAGAACATCAGCTTAAAAACTATTTTAGCTCATTGAGCCTATGCCTGTTATGTATATATGGCTCTGAAATAGGTCTGTTGTTATGTATAATATACTGTATGTATCTAAGATATGAATATCAAAACCTAATATTGGCAATTGGGATCGACCAGCACCCTGTTTAATTATGTTATATATATTTTTATAATATGTACAATCTTAAGAGAGAGAGAGAGAGAGAGAGAGAGAGAGAGAGAGAGAGAGAGAGAATGAATTAATGCTTCTTTTTTTTTAAGTTTCATACATCTAGCATAATTATGATGATCATTTTGAATTTCAAAATGTGCGATACTTTCTATAATTTGCAATTGAATAATGAAATTTACTAAATATATAAATAGTGCGAGAAAGAATATGGGCGAATGAATGGTGCAAACTGCAAATGCCTATTTTCATGGGTTTTAAAGTCGAGTGAAATATATATAGTTTACTCAACGGAAAAGAAAAAGTTTCGCTGGGGTTGGACTTTTACCACTTTAAAAAAGATCGATTTATTTTTGCAGTTACATGTTTTTAGGTTTTTCGATTCACTTTTTACATCTTTGCTGTAAAATATGCAAATAACATGCATGCTTTTACTTAGTTGTATGGTATCAACAGAAAGAAGATTACTTAGTATGTCAGACTGTCAGTAAACAGATCTAACCAATAAAAGTGTCTATTTTCGGTATAGTGATCTTATTCATGACACCACCACTTTAGTGTACGTATTGCATGCGGGTCACTCCCGGGTATTTCGTATCAGTAGCTTAAAAGGCAATAACAGTCCTATATATTATATACATGTATTAATTAAAGTTGATAACATAGTGTGAAGAAACAGGGATAAACAGTGGCGTAGATAGGGTCTTGGGCAAAGCCCCCGGAAGCTCCTGGATTTTAGGTTTTAGCTTTTGGATTTTCCGGGGGTTTTTTTAATGATGAGATATTGTCTCAAAATGTTACATTTAGATACTGTACATGTGTAAGGAAAATGTTGAATTTTTAAAAAAACATGTATATGAAACATGGATGCCCCAGCGGAAACCAACTGCAAATGACTTTTGATATACGGCGTTTTGAAACAGCTCCATTTTTTAAAAACAAAACATACGATCCTTAGATGACATACTTTTGATCAAGTTTATTATTGTGACTATGTTCAAATTTGAATCATCCGCAGACTTATAATTAAGGTGGTATATGGGACATTTGTCGATATTAATATGGATTAAAGGACATTATCATTAAAATACTTTCACTGGTTTAGATAGAATTTTCAAATTTCACAATATTTAACCCAAAAAAAATACGTTTTAATTTTTGGAAAGGTTAAAAATTTAAAATCCCCAGCGAGATTCAAACTCATGACTTACAGATCCATGGTGAACGCTCTAACCCACTGCGCTACGCTGTTAGATGACAAATTTGGGAAAGAAACTATTTATTAAATTACTCTTGATTTTATTGTTACTTTTGATAAATAATACGTCACAACATATGGAGGTGTCCCATACCACCTAAGTATAGACAGAATACAATTACTTCTCATTTTAATAATTTTATTGTAGATTATTCTTTTCAGCAAATAGCATGAAAGTAAATGCGGTATAGTTCGTCCATTTATTGAATCAAACGTTACGATAAAAATTGGGTACTTAAAAATGAAAATTATTCCGTGGAACCTTAGAGGCACGCACAAACAATAGGAAAGTCTTAAGACCTATGTTTTGCAAAATTCTGTGTATTTATTTGCGTTTTTGCGTAAAGGGCGCTACACCATGCAGTTTGTAGAAAGATATCAAGCATTAAACCTCTCTAACGCTTGAAGATGATATTTTGAATATTCATAATAACACTATGAGTGAACTTTTATTTTAGAAACAAGGTTTCACTCGATCAATCGCCCATCTGTAAGAAATATGTTCGGGCTTGGTATTCTTATCATGAAAAGACAAAAGGAGTTCCGATGAGTTTCGAAAAATGTTAGCGCCTCTACGATTGGACAAAATTCCTGACAGGCTCAGTAGCAACCAATATGGCTTCGATTTCTTCTGTGACTTTTGAAAATTTTCCAGAAGTTGTGACATAGCTATAATACGACATACAGAAAACGATGCATTGCATGGATCAGACCCAAATGTCTCTCAAGCATGTATAAAACTGATTATCAGGTAAACAAATATCAACAATTACCAAATTTCCTTGTTTTAAACTTTATCATGCCCTAGTACATAAGGGAGCAGGTGCTTGCATAAAGTATACTTGTGTAAAAGCTTCCTTTTCGGGGCTCTGAAAATGAACACCTGCATATTTAAGTGTATTTATGTTTAAATCGTTTAGTCTGTACAAAAGCAAATGATAAACATTATGAATAAAATAACTTTTGGAACAATGCCACATTTTCTGAGTCATTTGGAATTTCCTCTGTACGTCATTTACATAAAAATGCATATAGATTCTTTCATTGATTGAGCTTCGATTTGCACGTCATATGGGTACTAAATTATTTAATATGGTGCTTGACTATTGAACAACTGCTGCTATATTAGCAAAATTTGAAAGGAAAGAAGAGAGTTGTGTAACAGGATGAAAGAAATAATGATGGACCAGACCAAGATTCGAACCCAGGCCCCCAGAATCTATAACCAGGTTCTCTAACAAGTTAGCTATCTAACACCGATGATCTAACTGGTCTGACTGTCACAGTTGCATAAATTGATCTTGATTCTCCATCTGCCTGCATAACAGTTACTGATATTAATCTTTTGATAGAGTTAATGTTTATGGCATTGTCTTACAGACCAGAAATCTATAGACTATATATTAATGTGCATTAACTTGTATGTATGTGAATTATGTTTTGTACTTATACTTAGGTTTTGTTTATCGAGAGAGCACTGCATGTGGCCACAGACCTTTACATTATTGTATAGTTAAATCCACATTTTACAAAAGTTATGTCCCTTCACTCCCTTGGTCACCATCTTTGGGGGGTAAAAACCATAGATTTCTAACAGTATTTTTTTTAGTTAAGAGGTTTGTAATTTAGTCATTTAACATTAAAAATCTGTTTTTGTCTTGTATTTTGATTGTCCCAGGATGATAGGATTTGCTTACTAATATACTTACTAAATAGTCCTGACATCTTGATAATGATATGAGGATTTGTGTTGCAGGGTGGACCCTTTGTTGAAATTTTCTCTGCACAAGGTAAAGACCCCACTCATGGTTGGAAAGTTGGCAGTGGGATCAAAAGGGAATATGAGAAAGATGTCAAGGGGTTTCTGTATTGTTTGGAGGGTTCTACCACAACGACCAAGTTGCAGCTACCGAAAGGTAAGAGACTTTCTTTGGTGAATGTGATTGCCATTTGATGCCTTTTACAATATATTTTTTGAATGGAACAATACTGATACTGTAATGTAGCTCTATTATCAATGAGGAGTAGAATTCTCATCCACTATTGTCAATAGGTATCTGAGTCCCCAGATACCGGTACTTTGTAATTTTCTTTTTTCTTGACATTTGAATTAAGTTAAAAAAAAGAGGTTTGATTCTGTATTGGCAGTAATATATGATTCAACGCTTTTCTTTGTTAGCAAATCTTGTGCAGAGATACCTGGTTTTTCAGCTGTTTGTACCACGAGGGAAAGAATTTTCGTTTGAAATAGGGTAAGTAATTTAAACATGCAGAGAAAGAGTCATCTCAATCCTTGAGTGCTTTATTACAACAGTGAGGGTTACTATGTTTGTCTGATTCATTTATATAAAATTAGTTCAAATTCATGATCAGTGCTACCTAAACAGTAATTTATCTGGAAATTGCATCTACTCATATGACTTTATGTCCCCAAAAATCTATTAATTTCTTTGGAAAATGTTGGGTCTTCTTTTTTTGTTTCAGTTTGATATTACTGTACATATTGTTTTATCATACATAAATTGAAGAATGATGGTAATATATGTGTATGTTAAAAATATGTTTAGAGCTTACTTGTATATGTGGTTCAGATGTACGTATAATGTGTTAGATTTTGAATGTATATTTTTTTTACAGAATTATTGATCAAAGAAAGAACAAGAGAAGATTGATGTTTTCCTCGGCACAAAAAGACACCCATGTTACTGAGCTCCATGCTCGCATCCCTCTCACCATTCTCAGGAGGCACATGGTACATGTATTATTATCCTTCAGAATAAGACTGAAAATACATGTTGGTCATATGAAGGAATTAATTTGTGATGTTTGTCCCTAAAGAATATAAACAGCATTTGTAGCTTTTCTTTTGTGAATCTTGAGGTGATTCTTCTGTCATGATTTTGTTGGTGGTTAAACAACAAACTTTTCAGGCATTGAAATTCTGAAAGTTTTTAGTAATTCAAGTTTTAGTGTTGTGTCCTTGGGGGCTTTGGGTCCTACACAAAAGTGAAGATGTCATCCTACTAAACTGTTCATAACTACCTGTATATCCTGTTTGTATATCTTAGCAAGATGCAGACGTATTATAAACCTGATGACATTGTCAAATTTTTAAAAATTTTGATATATCTGCTGAACTAAATGTGATAGAACAAGACTTATATTACATTGTTTCAATATTCTTTCATGTTTAAAAAAAAACTAGGACAGTATTTTACTGGATGCCATTAATAATTAGCAGCTAGTGTGATGATACAATTGGAAGTTTAATGTTCCCAAAAGAAGCGGCATGTACATAAAGAAGATTAAATGAAATGCAATCTTGTGTTTTCCAGTGGTTGAACCTCTGTGTGGACCTTGTGTCTATAGTGGGAGAAACATGGCGAGGCCAGACCTACCGCTCTATGGAGTCTGTCTGTGTGTCAGCCAACTGTAAACTCCGCCGGATATTTACATTGAAGAGTCAGCCGCCAGACACCGCAGAGGATGAAGGTGTGGAATTGAAGCTTCTTTATGATTATGTATTGTAATAAAGCACCTTGGGTTATAAAAGAATTAGCAGGGGTCGATACTAACTTTTTTATGTATTAGTCCAGCCGGACTAGTGCCTGTTAACTTTAACTAGTCCACAGGCAATTTTTTATTTTTCCGTCAAAAATAAATAAAATAAGCATCACCGTATTTTGTCTCATATAATACACTGTTTTTTATTAGAATTTGTAAGAAGGGTGCGTATCATACACCACAATGAATTTTTGATATGTTTTTTCTTACAGGTGTATCACTGGCTTAGTTGTATTGTACCATTCAGTACACAGCAATGAGCTGCGTATTCACTATCTTGGTGTACATGGTGTATGCCGCCATTACAGATGTTAAAATTAGATCTGTGCAATAGATCCGGGCTTTGCGCTACCATGTTCTTTTCGTTATCTAAGTAATTTAAAAATCAGTTAAAAATAATAAGCAATTTAAGACAAATGATTTAACACAATTCATTTAAATTAAACAACTCACAAAAGATTCGTTTCACCTATATATTTTTTAAACACCGAAGCGTCCCTTTCGAAGCCATTGTTGTGAACACGTGCGCTTGTCACCTATTTTCTCAGACATCCCCTTAGGGCAAAAAAATAATTAAGTCACCCATAACATCCTGTGCCTCTGTTGTTTTCACTCGGTAACTCTTTAATCACCGCAATGTATCATATCAATTTGCATCATGCTAGATACTAAAAATAAAGTCAGGGTTTTCCAGTAAATTGTCAACAATCGCACATCGATAATTTACACAATTTTTTCAGCAGAATTTTTTTATTAGTCCAACCGGACTGACTAGACAGAAATTTTGTTAGTCCGACTTAAAATCTATTAGTCTGTGACTAACGGACTAAGGTTAATGTCGAACCCTGATTAGCATTTTTTGATAAAATTTCCAAAATTATATACTTAAGGAGGAAATTGCGTTGTGGGGGGGGTGGGGTATAAAGGTGGAAAAAAAATCTACTTAAAATGATACGAAATGTAACTTTATTCCTTAGGAATTACTGATAGAACTTAAGTACATTTAAATTGCATTATATATAAAAATTCCCCCTTTTTGGAATTCCATTTAGATTTTTAGGGTTGAAACTTTTTTTCTTGTCATAGAACAGTGCAAATTTACAACATGTGGCAGTACACATAATTATCCACAAGCAGGTGATGATGCATTACTGTTGTACACTGATTGAATTGAATTCAGAGATGTATTTGAATTACAGAGATTTATGGTTGTGAGCCATGTAACACAGGAGAACTAGAGGCGATTCCCAAGCAGTGCCAGTTTGCGTCGGATGTCCAGTTTGTGACTCAAATTTTTAATATGGCTAAAATAAAGCATGCAGAGAGATTGAAAGGAGGAGATAATTCTGTTAGATTATCAACAGAAATAGGTAACAAGAAAATGTTCAAACCAGTGATAAAAAATTGTCGCCACTTCTGCAGATAATGTAAAAAGATCAAAGAATGTCGTTCATCATAGAATTATTAGTTATTTGAATTATAAGACCCTCTCCTATTTTATAGTGCATGTAGTAATTGTTTGTTCCTTTTTACAGATCTGAATGCCAGTGGAAGAAGAACCTCTCTCAATGACTCTGGGTACCACATTGCATTTGGAACTAAAGTCCCAGGGGCCCCAACCTCTGGCAAAAACAAGGTGAGGCCAGAAAAAAATTATCATTAAGTGTTGTGTTGTCATTTTCTTTATACAGAAAAGAATTACTGTTATTTTTATTGCCTGTTTGCTTTATCGGCCATTGATTTATCAAATAATTCCACTGATTTTCATAACAATATGATTCAACTCAAGCCAGTTTTATTCATGTTTTGTTGAAGTTGTTGAGAAGGACATTTTCCAGTGGACATGCCTCCATGACGTCCTATAATTGGGGGGTAAATCACTGTGCTAAATGTCACTCAAGAGCACAGCCTCTAGTGCTGCACATCAGAGTTAATTCCCTTTGAATTACTCAATTTGTACAATCCATGCCTTTGTTTGATGTCACATTAAGAGTAGTTTTATATGGAGCATTACGTAACACTGAGAGAAACTAGCAATACAATTACTTGTCTCTTCCTCCTATTTATATAAACATATAAACAGGACACACTGACAACACTAATTTTACTATCAACGACTGTACTGCAAAATCTCTACTCCAGTATTCCATTTAAATTCACATTCACTGCAGCTGGCTAAAATGTTCAGATGATTCAATCCTTGCAAACATTGTGATGTAATCTTTATGATATCACTGTTAAATACAGTAAATATTTTGCCATGCATCTTGTCAGAATGAAATTAATGAATAAAGCTGTCAGAATAGTAAAAGAATATTATATGTGACAAGTATTTTAATGGTTTGGGGTTGGTAATTTACTGGCTACTGCTGAGGAGCAGATCTTAATTGTTTCAGAATCGGAATTTTACTGGTAAGGATTTAGAGTTATAGTTTTATAGCTGACATGTTGTTTTAAATTTGTTTGTCCTCTTTCAGGGAAACATCACCAATAGAAGTAACAGAAGTGCAACTTCCAGAGCTGATGGTAAGTAAAGTTGTTTAGATACATGTAGATCTCAACAAATAAATTATTCAATCATTTCACATTGTATTATTACAAAAACAACATGTATTCTCTTTATGTACACATGTACCTATACAAGACTGAACAATATTTTTATATCAATAAGGCAAAATTAAACATTATAAAAAGTACATTTATCTGCAATTTCTCTGAGTTTATAGCAACTAAAACTTTAACTTGAACTATCTTTTGTATATATATATATATGTACATTTAATTTACCCTTTACTGCAGAAATCTGCTACAAAGTTACTATAAATTTGTATATATATGTACATTTAATTGTCCTTTTACTGCAGAAATTTGCTACAAAGTTACTATAAATAGAATGTAAATTTGTTTCAGATCCTGGAGAGTGTACGTATCAAGATCTGTCAGAGAGCTTGTCCAGGGAGGGTGGAGGGTTTGATACTGGAGGGGGAGGGGACAGACCCCAGGAAACAGTCCATAGAGCGGTGACCCACAGACGCCAGTTCTCTGACCCCGCCACCCAGCAGGACTTGGAGATGGCCAGTCGCATAGGTAAGGCTATCTACAGTCAATAACAATGATCAGTGGCATAGGTAAGGCCATGTAATGACGCCAAACTTTGTTTTTAAGTTTGGGACTGCTCTAAGGTGCCTATTTCTATTTTTAGATTATGTCCAGCCTGACCTACTGGTGCAGCCCCACCCTCCCCGGGAACCATCCACTGACCGGCTGAGAAGGAGAATCCGGGTCAAAAACGGGTCAAGTAGTGCCAACAAAGACCGAGTGTCCAGTGCTGGATCTTTGAAAGGTGAATAAAATCAGCCAAAAAAAAAAATACTGCCATTATGCTGTGTCAAAGTGTCTGATTGTTCTAATCATTAAAACAGATGTAGAAAAGGCAAAGTTTTCATTCAAAATTCAGATCAACATATTTTCACAAAAATTTTCACATAAAATTTTCACAAAAGGCAACAGCGCTAACTGAATTGATTTATTTTTGGAAATTATACAGTTAAAGACATAAAAACACATGATGATTAATAAATACCAATATCTTTTCTGTTCCATTTGAGTTTAACCTATATTGTTGAACTATCAGGATGAACATTCCATGTTTTCAACACAATTTGGTTTTGTTTTTGTGAGCAGATGAAGGTATAAGCTCAGCAAGTGGGACCACGTCATCCAAGGCCCCCCACAGTTCTCATTCCGGGGGGACAGAGGATGGACGGCGACAGAGACTGGTGTCCGACACAGAGCTGGTCAGAAAACATGGCAACAAAGGGAAATCCCCAGGGAAGGGCGGGGAAGAGGACAGCTCTCCCTCCTCAGCATTCGAGTCTGGAATCTCCCTGTCACAGTCATATAAGAAAGGTTAGGAGTTTATATATATTTGTTTTTGTATCTATTTATCTACATGTAAATTGTATTCATAAACATTGTACATTGTTGTTTTTTTTTTCATTAACTCTTCCATAGTGGAAAAGTTATTTCAAACTAAATTGTGTATCACAATAATCAAATGGCTTCTAAATCTTTGGAAAAAGTTTAAGTGCCCTTCTAGGTGTTCTTGAGAAACTGTAAATCATTGTGTATAAACTAAGACTGGAGTTGCAAACTTCCACAAAGCACTAGTTGTGTTAATGCATATTTAATACATATCATTGTATATGTTACTAAAAATAAAAGCCTCCAATGTTCTAAAATCTTTATATTAACTTAAAGTTTAAATGCCCTACTAATTTTTGACCATTCTGTATTTCTGTATGTAACTGTACTAAGACTGGAGTTGCATACTTTGACAGAGTACAATCGTGGTGACTATGAGGGGGACGGAGCTATAATGGACGACTCCTTGGTCGGCATCATCAGGGCCCTGAACTCTAGCCCTCATGGACAGTACGCCGAGGAGGAGCAGTATATAAAGGAGTACCAGGAGAGTGAGGAGTAAGTTGGTCAGGCTGAGGAAAGGGGTTACTGTGAGGAGTAAGTGGGTCAGGCTGAGGAAAGGGGTTACTGTGAGGAGTAAGTGGGTCAGGCTGAGGAAAGGGGTTACTGTGAGGAGTAAGTGGGACAGGCTGAGGGAACGGGTTACTGTGAGGAGTAAGTGGGACAGGCCGAGGAAAGGGATTACTGTGAGGAGTCAGTGGGACAGGCCGAGGAAAGGGGTTACTGTGAGGAGTAAGTGGGACAGGCCGAGGAATGGGGTTACTGCTTGTACATGTACATGTAGTTAAACAAACTGGTGGGAGCAACCCTTTCATTGGTATTGTAGAATCATTAATATTTGTGTTGGCTTAATTTTTCTGAATTTCAATTCTCAACAAATTACAAAACTACGAATATTTATTCATTATTCATAAAAGTGAATCCACGAAATAACATGCCATCCAACCTGTATAAAAACTTGCAATCATTGAAACTTGGCCCCCACAAATTTAAACGATTTCACATTATTGCATGACTGTACAATTATAAGGTTATGGGAGGGACTCCCAGTATAGAATGACAGACAGGTGGAAGGGAATTCCTAAATACATGTAGTATCACCTGCTGATGGGAGGTAAAACCTGAAGCTTACGGACAGAAACTAGAGTTGAAGAATAATCTTCATATGATAGGGAATTCCTATTTTTTTGGAAAATAATAGTTTTTATGTACAGTATATCAACAAATTTCTAACATGAACATATTTTCCAAAACAGAGAGTCAGAGTCGGACGATGAACCGATCTACATGTTTGAGTCCAAACCAAAGTCTGCTCCACGGCGCCATGTTTCTCCATTCCAGCCAGAGACAGAGGAGGATTCAGGGGTAGGAACACAATAGAAATTTCATTACACCCACTAATTTCTACTTATGTAGTCTAATTTGCTATAGTTTGTAAAGTATACTCCCACCTAAAACAGAGCCATATTGTATATTATACCCACTCAAATTATGTTTTTTGTTCAAAATTGCAAATCTTTTATTTTATCTGTATTATTTCAAGGAATTTAATACATGAATGTGAAAAAACATCCAACACATGCAAAGAACATAATTTCTTTAAAGATTAAACTATTAAATATTGATTTAAGAGGGTTAATGAGTTATATTATTTTCCAGCTTCATAGTCTATCCACAAGTACATCACAAGGCAAGCAACAGAGGGGACCAAGACTGGAGCATGACTTTGTTCACAGCAGTGATTCAAGCTTAGAGGATGAAGAGACCCAGAGACGCAAAAAAGTGCCCGGTTCTCGTCCCACCAGTGGCTCTTCCAGCCGCCCCCACAGTGGTTCTAACAACAGTCGACCGCAGAGTGGCGCTACAAGCAGACCCACAAGTGGTAGCACCAGCCGTCCGACCAGCGGTACGACCAGTAGACCACAAAGTGGTTCCAGTAGACACCACAATGTTCCGAGGCCTACGAGTGCAAAGTCTCAGGGCATTTCTAGTGTAAAAAATAGTGCTTCAAATACTGGTAGTCCCAAGTGTAGTAAAAATGTTCCCAAGCCGTCTAGGAAGGATAAAATAGACCTTTCAGCCAATCACACGCCAAAATCTGCGGACAGTCCCGAGCTTCACGTGAGCTCACAGCTTCCTACTCATCGCTTGGACTTGATGAACGGGAATGTGACTAATCGGAGTGTTTCAAGGATGAGTCGGAAATCTGTGAAGGAGATTCCAAAGGACGATGTCCGTCTGTCTGTGATAAAGTCTTCAGAGGTAAAATCAGATCCATGTTTAAGTACATTGTTAATTTCATGTTTTTTATTTGTATATATTTTCTGACTACTGGTGCTTTAAAAAAGATTGTTTTCATTGTTTCCCTTTATAAGAAAACTCCTTTCCTTAATGAGTTGCATAAAGTAATACAGTGCTAATGTTTTATCATTACTTTTGGTCACCAAATTTTGCGGATTTCATTGTTGAGTCCATCCGCAAAATGAAATGTTCAACTAAGTGAGAATCATATTGAAAGGTTACATGTACATGTATATTGGTGAAGCCGTTATCCACAAATTTTATAACCTTGAATATACCTGTAACCACAGTAGTTTTTCTTTAAAAGTTGACTTTTTGAGATTAAAAGTAACCAAGCTACATGTACATGATTGTATCATTGTTTGCATTGAACTTCTTGCAGAAGCCCTATGATTTTACCAAATACAGTGCAATCAATTTTAAAATGGAGGACATTACCGATTCTTTTGAAAACGGAATGTTTGCCAGCATGAAGCGGCAGACAGAGGAAGATTACGAGGATATTTCTGCCAGCGAGTCTCCCCGTAAACTAGTTCCCCCAGCAGGTGCTATCAGCAATAAAACGCCCCCTAACCCCTCCCCCAGGGAAGTGGACAATAACCACAGAAACCTGTATGATTTCTCTCCGACACTGACCCTGACCAGTGATGAAGACAGCACCTGGCAAGCACCTGTAAGCAACTTACTGTATTAAAAACTCAACAAGAAACTAAACAATTTAAGTTTAACCCTAACCCTGAATGCTGATGTTGTTAAACTATTCATTCATATCTTTGAAAAATGAATAATTTTCACTGCATATCCAGTGCATTTATTATGGTGGTAGTTGTTAATGTACATGTATTCATTCATATCTGTTAAAAATGAATGATTTTCATTGCATGTCTATCCAGTGCATTTATTATGTGGTGTGATATCTACTTGTAGCCCACAGAAATGAAGTTAGCAGTGAGCACTGATACCCTCACATCTTCCAATCCACGGTATGTCTTGTGTTCATTGATAAAAATACATCTGTATATATGTTTACTGACAAAAAACGAGAGGCAACTCAAAATGATATTTATTAAATTTTGATACTTCTCTAATTGAACAACCTGTCCAGAACTTCAAAGCAAGTTACACACACTAATGGATCTCAGAATGACACTGCATAAATTGTTTTGCTTTTTGTGTTTCAGGGACTGGAGCGGTGCTTTTAGTCCACCCATTGTGTTCCCTGGTGGTCATCCGTCGGATTCCATCGAGGATTTATCCAGCTGCTCCTTATCTCCACGCAAAAACATTCCCACACAAGGTACAGCACGCCTCTGCTTCTCTGTGTTCTTCACAAAGATTAACAATCTTTTTTCATGTTTTAAAACAGGTTTCGATTTAATCCAGTTTTTCATTTTGCCTTTTTACCATTCTGAATTATCAATTTGCACACACTGACTAAATGCATTCTGGAACTTGGTCACTAAAATTCAATGTTAATTCTGTAGATTCCAAGTCCCAGGAGCAGATATATGCCCCGCTCAGACAAGATGACGGGACAGATGAAGACGATCTAGACCTGTTGTACGACTCATGTCTGAACTGTTACTACGATCCCAAAACCCAGAAGTATTATGAACTCATCTGAAGTCTGTACAAGTGATCCCGTCACAAACTAGGATGAATTCTTACAAAAGACCAACATGAATGAAACATTAGCCAGTTTTGTTGACTAAATTGATGGTGGGGAGTGGGGAGTGGTAATGGGTTGGGTGAGGGAAAAATATACTGTGATCATTGTCCCCTACACAAGGTTCTCTGTGGATATCAGATATTTCAAGATGTACAATGTGGAATTGGGCCAGTGGTACAAATATCAAAAATGTCTTAAGTCTCATTTCTTTAAGTAAAAATCATTATGTTATCAAAGGACATTTTTCCTGATGTAAAAAGTGACTAATTTCTTGAAATATAATTTCATTTTTCATGAATCATGATTGAAGTGAGTGTTTTCTTTACGTTAATCAGGATGGTACTCTCTTGGTTTGAAAAGAAATTTAGATTTGTGAACATTATTTTATAGATCGATAGTTCTGCTGCCCACTCAGATTTCTACAGCATTAGCAAAAGCCATTGTCATATCTCAGCATTATTTGTTTGCAGCAGGACTATTAGTAAAAGACTAAACAATGAAGGGACTTAAGCTTGATTTATTGCCCTGCAGAGGTGCCTAAATCCATCACTTGTTCTTGTGGTAAATGCGTGTGGTTTTGAAATGTAGGTTCCAGGATTGGTCTTGGGGGGGGGATGACTTGCATTTAAGATCTACACTGTGTGTTGTATATGATGCTTTTGTGATGATAATCTTCAAAAAGAAAACAAAATCTTAATTGCAATTGAAATGCTCTTACTAGCTGCATACCATGCACTGAAATGCAATCTACAATTCAACAAAAGACTTTAGTCATTCTATATGTATACCGTAACTCAATTTTGTTTATGGTTAAGTCATATACCTAAGCAGGCATTATTCCTCCTGTCAAAGGGCATTTGTACCATAACATTGGGTTGTAAACGTAATTGGGTTGTAAAGTTGTTGGTGAAGTGGGAGTATTCTGTTTTCATTACCATGGCTGTCTTGTTCTAGAGAACCACGAAGTGGGACACTTTTTTTGGACAGTCACTGTACACATATTTACATGGAGGTATTCTTATCTGTGATCAACTTTGTTGAATTAAACCATGATATATATTTAATTGAAGTGTTGTTGTATAGATTGATTCGTTACTGCATGGTTATACGTGTCAGTATGTTACCACAATCTGAAATAAACATTTTAATCAAGAGAGTTGTCTTTCTTGTTGTTTAGCGGTAAGGAGGCTGGATGGTCAACAACACCCATCAGATCTACCTTAAAATTTTACATATGATAATTTTAGCCATAAACTATTTATCAGTAAAGAAAATATCCAAATATTTAAGGATTAAATTTTTCTATATTTTCTACAGACCTCTTGTCTAAAGGAGAGTAATATGGTCTACAATTGCTACGACCACCCAGCCCATATTTCTTTTGTTAGACAAATTTTGTAAATATGTAATAAGAGGAAGTAAATATATATATATCTTCTAAAACTAGTGATATACTGCTGTGAGGATTATTACTATGAAGACATGTATTGATTTGATAGCTTTAACTACTATTTCTATTAAGTTGTTCAACTGTATGCATTGTTGCTATTTAATTTTTAATTACAGTTGAACTTTGATATCGCAAACATCAATAATTCGAATACCATGGGTATATCGAAATTTCAGCCACTGCTTCTTAACGTATTTCAACCCCGATATCTCGAATCTTTGGACATTTTTTTAAAAGCCTTGCTTGGCTCCGACGAGTTACGATATGACGAGGTTTGACCAATTTATATATAAAAAGGTGCTCATGTTTAATGATTATAAGCTGTTCAAATCTATTGGCCGGATGATAAATATATGCAAACAAAAGAACATTATGTAGATTATAACTTCCCTCCATTTATTCAAATCCTCAGACATCTCAAAAGATTTTCTTGGTTTTTCCAAGTTCCGAGATGACAAGGTTCGACTGAATTTTTATTTTAAAAAACTCCTTTATGTTATAAGCGTTCAACTTGATCGAATGGCAAAGTATATGCGAACAAAATGTACATAATGTAGATCATAACTGCCTACCATTCTGACATAGACATTTTTTGTTCTAATTTCATGCTCATGCCGTGTCAAATTTGGTGTATTGGGTCTCCTGTTTATATATTTATGTGTAAAACCGGGGGAAAACTCTTTGGTTTATTCGTTTTAGTAATTACTGTTTTAACCTTTAAACATATATGCATACATGTATGGGTTTAAGTCATCTGTTTTCATTAGGTGCTACCTGGTGAAATAATGGGGAAAATATGAGACGAAATAGACATTTATTATGTCTTAATTATCCGATAATTGGTAATAAAGGGGGCGAGAAGGAGTGTAAACGAGGAGATAAACAAATGTTTTGTCTTAAAGCTTAAGGAGGTTGGCCTCATGACTCCGCTTTATTACCTTTACCTCATTACCAAGTTATTTTCATGGGCTTTACCCGTAATTAACACTGTATAGATGTAACGATTCAGTTACCATCCAACCAGTGGTGCATGCAGTTTTTCCTTTAAATCAAGAATCAACTGAAGATGACTAATCTTTGTAACCTTAACATTGGCCCTATTTCAAGAAACTGGTCTTGAGTGAATAAAGAATTGAATTAAAGAAAGTTATCCAGGAAAAATCATTTTTTTTCTAACTTCTTATTTGTGTTATAACATATTTCTCAAAATATTAAATCAACAAAAATATTTGTAACTTCATACGTGATGCATTTAACATAAGAAAATCTATGTACTAACTATATTTGTATACTGTATGTATGACTTGCGCCACATGTGGTTTTTGTCAATAAATTAAATTGAATTGAATTTTCTCATATTCTTTTATAATTTTGATGTTTCACCCCAAGTATACTCTCATTTGGGTTCAAATAAGAATTTGCAATTGAAAAATAAGAAATAAAACTATTAATACAGTACGTCATATTTAAATGATAAATACGATCATACGATCATCTTTGTAAAGATATTTTGTACTAAGCCACATGAGTACATGTACCAAAGTAGATGCATTTCATTTATATTTTAGAAAAGTCTAAGTAAACTTAATCCGGAAAAATCCAAATTGATGACACATGGCACTCCGGAAATATGGAATTGTGTTGTTACTCCTGTGGAAAAACAATGAAATATTCTCCCCCGGAAACTAATAATCTCATCGATTAAGTCTAGACCTGCAGACCCCGTGTAAGGTCTCCTTCACTCCCTGTTTGTTACGTTGTTAATATGATCTCAATTCGTGCATCCGCTGCATGATTTAACGTGTGAAACAGCTTCATATGTGTTTTACAGTATAGAGCAAAAACTGTATCCATCTAGGACAACCATGGGATTTACAATTTGATAACGTTCTATAAAACTCCTTGATTTTTATTTTTCAAAAACTATCATTATCCAGTCAAACCTCATTATTTTGAACACTACGTGACACACGAAAAACTGCGATTTATCGAAGGATTCGAGAAAAAATAGAGTTGGAAATACATACGTTTACAATAAAAGATTTTTTTCTTTTTATTCATTTAAAATATTATAAGCAATAAAATAATTCTTGTTTAATTAAAAAGAAAACTATGATTTAGTTTATAGAGCTTAGTGAACCTATTTAAAAATAGGAATTTACAAAAATCGCCTTTCACAAAAAAAAGATATAAAAATTTCATTTTTAAAATCGCACTTGTAATTATTAACGATAGTAATTCGTTCACACAAATTGTTGCAGCTCTTCCGGCCTTATGATATAGTTTCTTGTTATTAACTTCTACTCTGACATTGGGTAATTGGTTTCATGTGTTTATCAACAAATAAATCCACCCCACCCCTCCCCATCGCTAACCATGACAATCTTGCGTCATTCTTACAGTGCAAAATTCTGCTTTCCTCATGAAACACAACAGTGCCTTCTTTACGAATTGTTTTTCATTAGACAGGCCCTGAAATAGATCTTGTGTGTTCCCTTTGTGAAATATTATCTACGGAAAACTCGGTAATTGAAATTGGCACTTTGCATATTAATATGCCATAGGGGATTATCTATAATAGAAATGCTTCAAATTGAAGCCACTTACGAATAATATATTATTCACCATCTTAATTGCTTTAGTCAAGATTTCCATCAATATATTATCTCTCCCGTGGGGAATTTAATAAGATTTAAGTAATTTGCAGCATCCTCCTCTTATAAAAAGCTACAGAAAATCTCTATTAATCTGCATGTTTCATTCAAGAAGAATTTCTTTCAAAACAGGAAGAGACAACTGCGAGAGGAAATGTGTTTTATTTTCGCTCTCATATTTTGCGTCATGGATGCTAATCAAAAGAGCGTAACAATGGCCCGTCACGTCTCTCACCCGTCCAAAGTTTATAATCCGCCATTTTTCTCCAGGGAATCGGTATATACATCTTATTGGCACACTTATAGACAAGAGAAACCCGTCGGGAGGGATAACTATAATTAGCCAGATCCCTCTTTGACAGCTGGTGAGAGATGCGTCAACTTGCATCGGTGTCTTATTTTCTTTTTTGACTTCATCATCATTATGTGTTTTGGCGGTCTGCGCCGGATCGCTACTGCTGTCGGCTGCTGCATGCACCGCGCTCTCTAGCGCGCGCTTTCTACAAGTCAATAAGCCTATAAATATGACAGGGGTAAAAATCCTTGCAGCAGTGTAATCGAGCTTCGTTGTTGTATAGGAAGGACGATATCGATACAGCATAATTATAACAGTCATCGCCTTATATTTTTATTCGACGCTAACTTCACTTGGGACCTGAGAGAAGCAAACTTTCTTGGATATTTTAGATTTCCAGGCAAACTTTGTTGGATATATTGAGTTTTTTAAAGACTTATTTCTTTAACTTTTTGTGATTTTACTTCCATAGAAATTAACTCATTGAAGAGTTGTGATGTTGAAGTGATTGAACAATACGGTAACATTTTTGAACAGTTATCTACCAACCTTTACGATCGCCATGTTTTCAGTGATAGCTTCGTCTGCTCGAGTGTCGTCGCCATCAGCGTCATGCAACAAATCAGGCAAGTGACGTCATTATTGCGCTATGATTTTTAAAAAGTGTTATATATTTTTAATCTCAATTGAAAATTAAAGAGAGAACACGAAGACGTTAAGTAAAACTTTAAAGCGCTTCCATTCATACCGTAATCTACAGATAATCATATTTCTATTACACCCTTACCCACAACTTTTTTATGAACAAACTCGATATCAATTCTGGATTAACATATTGCTAGGCATAGTTTATACACATAGAGTTACTGATTTTATTCACACAGCACATTAAGTATATTTTATAGATTTCTATTAATTTGTTGCAAATTTATGTCATTGTCATTGACAACAAAAATACATTGAAATGTGGTCTTTTGAAAATATTTTCTGCAATGTGATAATGAGTCTTTTGAGACTGGAGTTAAATTTTGATATAACAGTTATGATATATAATGTTAGGGGTCATGATATTCGTTTTAAATTGTGTCATAGTTATAATTGATTTTATATTATTTGAAGAGAGCCTTATGACCGCGAACTTCACTACATGTATTTTAATTA
This sequence comes from Magallana hongkongensis, assembly GCA_016163765.1. Lineage (NCBI taxonomy): Eukaryota > Metazoa > Mollusca > Bivalvia > Ostreida > Ostreidae > Magallana > Magallana hongkongensis. The sequence continues at coordinate 23,994,702 of WFKH01003881.1, read as the reverse complement.
TGCAATAGTGTGGTTTCGCAATATTCGAACTATTATCATCGAACGCAATCAACTGTCCAGGATCATGCAATATATCAATTAATATGTTCATTAACTGAGGTTAATTAGTTTGTTTACTTTTCCTTTCATTTGTGACAGGACATCATCACCAGTCTCATCCGATGAATTCCGAAATGGAACACAACTATGAAGTGGGCAACGCCAAAAATATCCAGGATAAGGTTAGTTCATCTTTTTGTTTATCTTGTTTTGCACCTTACATACAACAAGTACCAAAGTACTATATGTAACCTCCATCTAGATCTTATTTTACTACTTACAAGTCTTATATTTGTGTTATCATGATTTTTCATCATTTAGAAAGACTTTGTGAATTAAGACCGAGCTGTAGAACTATATATTTATAGTTATTTCGGTTTTATCACACAATTGTTGCGCAACATATAAGAAAGAAGTAAAATGTACGGTGCAAGTCCCCACGACAGAGGACGATTCGAACCATGCGTGATATCTGGCATGTCCCGAAAATGGAGACCAGAAAAAGCAACTTACTGTTGTTTTCCTTTTAAACAACGAACAGTCCAGACAAACCGAACAGATAAACGTTGTGAACTTGTTATTAACCTAGACAATCAACAGACCCATCAAATATAAATTCCAAGTAAACAGACAAAAATAAACCAAAGCAAGTTAAAACAAGCTTGTTCAGACTCGTCGACGTTTGTTTTGTTTTGTTGTTGTTTTTT
>WFKH01003881.1:23974596-23985390 GCA_016163765.1 Magallana hongkongensis | reverse complement strand
AAATGTAAAGTTTCTGCAGTATTCTGGTGACGTGCAAACTACAACTTTATTAAATCTAAAGCTTGTTATCAAAACTGTTGCTAGATGTTTCAATTGAAAAGCAACAAAACAACTTCGTTTAATTGTAAATAGGGACATAAAAACAGAGATATATAACATTCATCCAAGATAATCCTTTGCTTGCAATTTTTCAATCGTGAATCACCACCTGGTATATTTACCCCCCAAGTGTGGACTTCAAAATTCGGTGAATTGAACAAAGATTAAGGCAACCTGAACCTGAATTTTGTTAAACCAGAGTAATCCTCTACAATGATGCCAGTTCTCATCGGCGAAATATGAATCTTAAACTCTGATAAACAAGACATTTATGTGTCATAATTTAAACGATCGTCTGCGGAGATCAAGCTGGGATCAGCAATGTAGCAGAAGATCGAAAACGCGATCTATTTTCGCTTCTAACGTGATTTCAATTGTCCTTTATCGTAATCTGTCAATATTTTTTTGTACCACATTTGAGTATTTTGATTTACTGATAATTTTGGCGGAGTTTTTATATAATATGGCATTTGATATGATGATATATTATGGCATTGATCGTTTCCAACGAATACCATCTTGACCTTGTTCAATATGCAAACTGAACATTTTAGTAGAATATGTTTTAATTGTACTTGGTATTTGTGAAAAGAATTATCTTTATTTGGTCCAGAATAATGATGATAATCATAATTATGATTGAATAAGTTTTATAAATAACTGTTTGGTTCCGATCAATATTTTTTTTAAGTAGATGATTTTTTCTACAATACCCTTGGTACATCATGCTATTTTGAAGAAAAATGCTGTATTGTAGTAAAACTGTTTAACCATGAACGTAAAGCATGTTTTTGTATATTTTCAGGAACGTGAGACCTTTCTGTCCTACGGTATTTTCAATATGGTGGCCGGGAAAAGGACTGCAGAATTACTCCACAAACAACACAAACACGAGCTGCACCGTCAGTCTCACTCAGACGTTTACAAACTGTCAGATTTATTTCATCATCACAAACATTCAAACGAATCGACTCCCAACCCTTCTCCCAAACTAAAACACCAACGTCCCACGCATGCGCACACGATAGACTTGTCAGAGCACCTGATGGCCAACGCCAACAGTAAGACACACGGACATGGCAACCACCCCCACAAAGGTTCTAAAAGTGATCTGTCGAAACCGTCGGAAAGTCAGAAACACAAGAAACCAAGCGACCTTCAACCGAGCCACTCGATGGATTCCATTTTACATAAATCCGCCGTGAGCTGTCATAAGCCCCACAAATGATCCCCGCGATCTGTTGTTTGCGCGGTGTTTCGTCGCGACAGGTGGTGAAGCTTCAACACGATTTCTGTTGGATCAGAGAGAGAGAGAGAGATGGGGGTTTTCTGGTACTTGGGGTCGCGTTATACACTTTTGCACATGATGTCTGCTGCGTACTTTATTTCTCTTCTTCTGAAGCAGAAACAGATATCGTATAAGTGAATTTGAGTAAAAAAGTAAAACCTCGCAACATTCTGTATTTTCTTCAAGACTAAGTGTATATATCTGTGTCTACTGCAACATTCTGTATTTTCTTCAAGTGTATATATCAGTGTCTACTGTATTTTTTACTTTTATGCTTCGTGTTTCTTCATCTAATTAATGTTTGTATATAATCATTAAGAAACATGCATTTCAATTTTGTTAATCACGTTTTTTAAATTTGTAAACATTACTGGCATTTAAGTACGGATGTGTCATGCCTTGGAATCGGTATTATAATCATATTTTGTATAATAATAAATTATTCAATTAAATACATGTTTATTCTTGAATAAAGTCATTTTGCAAATTATTTTGTCAACACTATTTTATACAGAATGTAAAATTTACAATTAATAAACTCATGCCAATAATTCTTTTCTGTGTTATTGATCAATCACATCATGAAACGCCTAGCTGGCTTTGAACATTCAATATTTTAAATTTTTCAGCATGTATAAAATGAAAATATCAAAACTCGTACATGTAACTAGCTGGGGACCTATTTTTAGTAAAAGAACGTCTTCAGAATGTTTTTGGTGGGTTATTTCAAGAATTTTGTACTATTTGAAATCAAAGTACATGTAGTAAAAATACTAAAGGGAGGTGATTTTTGTAGGATTATTGTTTGACCAATGTCTAAACTGTCAGTTGTTACAGTTTATCTGAAGACACGTCTCTTGAAAGTCTCATAAAATTGTAAGGGTTCGATCGCTATTTTATCCTGTTACTCGTTAATCTTTAAGCATTCCTCACACAAAATACCCTAATTACAGTTTAAAAGCAAATATTCAAGAGAAACCAAATAATTGGCGACATATTTAATTATTGTGTATATAATCTGCCTGAATAAATTGTCACTCACACAATAAAATATTGGCCCAATTTAGATAAACTAACCCCATCCCCCGTAATTTTAGCGCTTGCTGTATCGGACGTTCACAAAAAAGTCCAAATATAGTTAACAATGAAACTACAGCCATCCTGTTCCAAATGAGTAATTTGGTGTAGGCATTTGAAAAAACATGATTAATCAAGAAAATTGTTTTTGATCAGATTTGAACAGTGGTTTGAAAAAGTAGTCAAGAAAATTCGTATATATATTCATATGCCGAAAAATTGATTTATAACGCCGGATTTAACCAGTCTGAATCACGTGACAATTTGTTTACAAGATTATTATTCTGTTTTCTTTAGATGTATCCATAATACAGACGGTTCTTTTAGATAAATCAAATTCCTGCCTGTCTGACTAATTCACTTTTCCTTCTTTAAATGACATCATTAAGAACATATGTTGAAAATGAAGAAGCTGCATCTCGACCCACGTGTATGAGTGGGAGTCGATTGTTTTCTTTAATACATTTCATCTAAAATATGAATCATACATATCAAAAGATTTTCTTGTATCATCCATTTCAATTCATCTTGCACTGAATGTTTCGAGCAATGCTTTGAAAAAAACATGTCTGTTGAATTGGGACAGTTTGATTAATAATTCGTAAAGTGCTTCTTTTACTAAAACGTGATTATAGTTTTGAATTCTAGGGTTTATTAGGGATTTAAGATTTAATGTTTAAAATTTTGTTTATCGAAAAAGATTTTATCCATTCATTCTTCTCATAAAATTATCAAGCACTCAGTCTACACATTTCTAAAGTTATAAAACTTTTTATTTGTAAATTGTTGGTTCTGATTTGTCCATTGCTTGTCCTACCTATATTTAGTGATTTTATTTAATGCATTTAAAAGTCATCAAAATATAACAGACGTGTTTACTGTTAACCGACTTTTATTTGCGTGCGAGAAATGTTCGCGAGGTTCGCGAGAGCCTCGTCGTTGTGAATATTTTTCGCCACTAACCAGTCCTCAAATATCTCTGCTATCTTATTTTCTATACAATCTACACCTTGACTGCGAAAAGTAGTCGATGCAAACCAGTTTATTTCTTGTAAATCGCAAAAAAGTCGTCACGAATAAAAGTTGGTTTACAGTTATTAACACAGCTCAGGTACCTAGCCCAATATTAATTGTGAGCGTAAAAAAATGTTAAAAGTGCATAGTTTTTTCCCGCTGAAATTCGGTAAGCAACGTTAATAGTTTACAATTTCTTTGAATGATAAGCAAAGTATAAAATATAACAAAATAATCCTTAAACCAACTCTAAGGCACTGAATATCATGGGCAGCAAGAAAGACATATTAGAGGGCTGATTCTGACGTACGTCGCTGTCTTTAAAATGTAATTTTTATTTGCAGGTTGGTTGGTCACAAGGTATAAATTTTGTGATGTGAGGAATGATAGGACTGAAAATAGAGAGAAAACCATATCATAGAACTGGGACTCAAAGTGAAACCATAAAAGTGTAAAAACGTGAAACCAAATGAGGTAACAGTTCCGGTCGAAAGGTGTTTACAACATAAACATTTTTCATAGATTGTTAGACAATTAAGCAAGTCGTGGTCAATGCACAATTTATATGCAACACTTCAATGTCATATTTATGTTATAGGAATATATTCAAAGGCTACCATATTTATTGGAGTAAAAACTAGGTTGAAACAGTCGCTTTTAATTAATAAAGCAGTTCATAAGAACTAAGAAGGATGAAATGTTTCAATTTTACGGAAGCGTATTAGTGCCACATTGTAATTTTTTTCTTTGAAATTCCACTTTTAAAGTTGGAATTTCTAACTTTAAAGTTGGAATTTCCAACTTTAAAGTATATTTTTCCAACCTTAATCTTGGAATTTCCAACTTTAAAGATGGAAATTCCAACTTTAAAGTATATTTTTCCAACTTTAATCTTGGAATTTCCAACTTTAAAGTTGATTTTTCCAACTTTAATCTTGGAATTTCCAACTTTAATCTTGGAATCTCCAACTTTCAAGTTGATTTTTTCCAACTTTAATCTTGGAATTTCCAACTTTAAAGTTGATTTTTCCAACTTTAAAGTTGGAATTTCCAACTTTAATCTTGGAATTTCCAATTTTTGTTTGAATTCATTTCTTGTAAATATAACAGTATTCATTATATGACAGGCAAACTGGGCATAAACTTATTGTTGTATATGTCTGAACTAGAAGTTTTCAAATAAATATATAAGATTAAAACGTTTAATTGCTTCAGTAACAGAAATCAATTATCGAAATAATTTTGAATCAAATACATGAATATAAATAAAACAGTATACATTATATCACAGGCAAACTGTGCATAAACTTATAGTTGTATATGTCTGAACTAGAAGTTTTCATATAAATATATAAGATTGAAACGTTTAAATGTACATGTATACAGTATAAGATATCATATATCGAAATAATTTTTAATTAAAATAAATGTTATTTTAATATGTAAAACAAGAGGGTGTCGTTAATTAAAAGCAGGATTAGAAAGAAGCACACTAACAGACAATTCAGATCAAAACAAAGCCTTTGAATTTGTATCTACATGGCGTTAATTAAGATCACTTATTTAAAGAAATTCGTCTGAAATTGAAAAACTTATCGTAATAACAACAGAAGATTAAAGTTGAAAATTCCAAGATTAAAGTTGGAAAATCCAACTTTAAAGTTAGAAAAATCAACTTTAAAGTTCAACTTTAAAGTTGGAAAAAGTCAACTTTAAAGTTGGAAATTCCAAGATTAAAGTTGGAAATTCCAACTTAAAAGTTGGAAAAATCAACTTTAAAGTTCAAAATGCCAACATTAAAGTTGGAAATTCCAACTTTAAGGTTGGAAAATCCAACTTTTAAGTTGGAAAAATCAACTTTAGAGTTGGAAATTCCAGGATTAAAGTTGGAAAAAATCAACTTTAAAGTTGGAAATTCCAACTTTAAAGTTGAAAAATCAACTTTAAAGTTGGAAAAATCAACTTTAAAGTTGGAAATTCCAACATTAAAGTTGGAAATTTCAACTTTAAAGTTGGAATTTTAAAGAAATTTTTTTTACAATATGGCACTAATACGCTTCTGTACAATTTAGATAATATAATGTTTGTGTGTAAATTCGGTACATATTGAATTTATTATTTATAATTTAATTTTTATCATTAAGAACAGAAAGAACCCACAAACAATTGTTTTGTGATATGGTACAAAACTGAACCGTTACGTCACGCGGAATGATGCGTAACGGTTATTGGCTTATGTTATTGTGACGAAGGCAAAAATTTGTCAAGCATCATAAACTAATCCTCGTAGCAAATCAAATAGTGTGAAACAGAAATTGAATTATACTGCCTTATGTTCTAAATTACCAAACAATTCTTGCAGCAATTCAATGGAGAAACCAGAGTCCGGTCAGTGACATCATTCGCCACACGTCTGGGGAAAAAACGTTTTGTTCCGAAAGACAAGAACTACTTTACATGCATTATGCATAATTTTTCTGCGCATTACTTTGATTTTGGAAAGTACTATTTTCAAAACATAAATGACATAATACTAGTACATTAAAATAAAGAATACCGGTATTGCATGTAATTGGTTATTCATAGTATCATAAAGGAAAGCTCATTGGTCTTTTATCATATGGTAGGTACGGCATTGTTACAATCAGTGCTAGATTTGTACACTGTGATAAAATACATGTATATAAACATTTGTCATTCATTGTACTTTTTCATACATTGAAAGGCAGTACAAACCATGATTAAAACGTGCATAAATGTGTATGTTGACTATGCCAAATCTTGGCCCTTAGATGCGGTATAAGAATGTCAAGGAGGATGTTAAATAGGTGTTTTCCTGTAAGTTGTGTTGCTCATGTCAGGGTGTTTTTTTTTTTTGTTTAGTTCTAAAAAACTTTAAAAGAATTAAATCGAGCGAAAGATAGATTTTTTTTCGAACATAAGTGTGCACTTCCTGTTAAGTTCCGAAAAGGGAAACCTAAAAAACGAAAAGACAGAGAAATGTTGTGTTCCAATTAATGAATTAATTAGCAGGGAGGTTATACAACTTTGAAGTATTTCAACATAGAGGTAAAACAGCATATTTCTTGCTTTCATACTTGTTTGAGTGGAACTGTTGGCTCCATTGCAGAATTTTACAATGAGAAAAAATTGTTTCAAGTTTGACTTTAAAACTTTCAAAGAAATGAATACACCGACCTTGCCCTACATTTGAAGGATATTAGCATTCTTTAGATAGTTCTAAATTTATAATATAGAGGTTGAGTGGATAAATGCTAACTTCCCTAACACTGAGTAATACATTTTACATGCAGCCTCTCGATATTGCTTATTAGTAGACGCTTAAAATTAGCAGGTTGGAATGGAAACACTGCGAAAAATGTGTATGTAGCTTTGGCGTTTGAGTTAATCGGCAGGGTAAGAATTTTAGATTTGTGGATTAGCTAAGCTTTCGTTCAGCAGCTAAATATTTCAAATTCTGAAAGCTAACTCCATGAAGCATTGAAATTGGATCTATAATAAGAAATGAGAACTTAAAATTACAGTTAAGGGATCGCAATGCTGAAAGTTTTCATTCATGTTGGTAGAGAATACAGGTTAATTGCAAATTCAAGATTTCAATGTTTTATTCTTTTCATAATAGTGACCTTTTATTGATCTATTGCAAATTAAGACGAACAACTCTGAAAATATATGCTGATCACAAGTCTCCCACGACCTGTATCGAACCATTGCAAAGGTTCCACAGCTCATAAATCACGAATCCACGTGGAACAAGCGTCCATTGGCGTGATTACGTGTCTTTATCAAGCTTAATTGCCGTAATAACGTTCTTTTTGGTGAATGGCTTAAGTTTTTTTAAACCCAACACGTGCAAGATTAAGATAGCTGCTTAAAATGTCAAAGTACCCAATAAATCTTACCTACCATTAAGGACATAATTTCTGAATACTGAATGGTGCCTTATTCAGTTACAAATGCAACTTTTTTATACTATATGCAATTGTAGTTACTCATTTGAAGATCTAATATATAGATTTCATATATACATGTACATGATTGTTATAATATCAGTGAAATGTCATAGATCTTGAAACTAAAATATTTTTGGCATAATGACATAAAAGAACAACAAACTCTTGGCACTTGCTTTCAAAAATATCTGTTAAATATCAGTTGAACGACTTTTTTCTTTAATTATTACATTGATATGTGACAACAAAGACTCTTGTTAGAGAAAAACAAAACATGCATCATTTCATATCAGAAGTATTGTGTAGGAGAGCTGAAATTGCAAACTGTTATTTTCTGTCACGAAAAACTTGATGGAGGACCCTTGAAAAAAGAGATTTTGTCGGTTTAACGAAGAACTACCGAGAACAAGTTTATATTTTTTCTCTGTTGTGATTAAACGCAATGTCGAAAAACAACGGAAACCCTCTGTATCTTCTGACAGTTGCAGTCTCTTGACGACGACATCGTGAACAATTGTTCCCCCTCTCTGATGTTTTATGTTGTTTACACAGATTATGGGACCGCGCAATTGCAAAACACGCGAGAACATAAAATTCGCCATATTGCAGACAGCAAGGTCGTTGGCAAAATCAGGATAGCTGTCACAGATGGTCCTCGCCTTTTTTCGAGACTTGTTTGCGTCGCTATCATTCTGAGAATATCGCGGGGGGCTTAATGCCTCATTCCAATCAATAAAGAAATACCATGCAAAGAACTTATAAGTTCCATTCCATGAATGCTGCAATCAAGTCGGTCACTGAAGGATGTATTTATTGTTCGAGAAGTTTTATTAATAAGGATGCTAACAATTGCGGGTTGTTTACCCCCTGTTATAATCAGAATATTCACATGACTCCCTTTTACTGGGATGACAATTATCGAATTGAATGACTTAATACATGGATGCGCGTACCAAGCAATGAAATACAATGTGTCTTTCTATGCAGATAGGAGTATTGATGGAATTTTTAACGTTCAGTTAATATCTGCAAATTAAAAGACACATGCATAGTATCGGTATTCTGGGCGAAAACAACACGAGAAGAAAGCACACAAGGATTTACTTTCAAATTCAATAATGAAAACCAATATTATGGATATTTTAAAGTATTTGATGATTGTCAAATACAAATCTACGGCAAAATTTGTACAGTTTTATTTATTCCCATTTCAATAAGCAACATCTAATTACTTATATTTCAAGTATTTATTTTCTGAATAAGAAATTGAAAACATAAATAATATTTAAGTTATTAAGTTAAATCAAAATTTAAAAAATAGAAAATTATGTATTAAGTGCATGATATATTTTTTAAACAAAAGCGAAAAACCTGTCGTCAATTGACGTCAAATGTATCAGAATATTTCTAGTTTACAAGGGAGTGTGACATGTGAATAAATACACTCCTTTTTGGCTTGGCGCCTTTATATTTGTCTATTGTCATGGTTTTCATTGATTAGAATATCAAATATAATGAGTAAACTAGGAATATCTACGCAGTATTGCAAAATACAAGTTAAAAAAGATACCATAAAAAAACTAATTCAAAAGAAACGCGAGTCTTCGATAAGTTACCTTCATTACGACAGCGAACAACAAAAATATCATCCCGAAATGACGAAACGAAAAACTGCATATGCGTATTAATTTGGCTTAATGGTTAAAAAAGAGTCATACGGGACCGATTTGAGACCTATTACGAGTTGGGTAATTCTAATTATCGTATTTTTCTCCGTCAAATTTGGTCATTCAATAACGATCTAGTAGCCATAAAAGTGTTGCTTTGTAAAGGAGAAAACGATCGGAGGCTGCGATAGCCTCTACATCGTTATATGACCTAAATTCTTGTTACACAGAAAAGCACTTTTCCTAATATTTTTGCCCTGTTTATTAATGACAAGTTGCCAACACAAAGATTGCAGTGTTTTTATTTGGGGAGGGAGGTGTTGTTATTTTTTATGAACGGAGAGTTATTCTTTTATTATTGACAACTGATGCAGTTTCCTAGCACTATCAAATATTAGAAGTTTCCATAACAAACACATAGGATACATCATGCGTAGATTGGGTGTAATTATTATGTTTATCATGAGTATCATTTAATACAACGAATGGTGTTGCCAATAACTCAACAAATATAAAAGGCAATTAAGGCATGAATGAAATCGACCTTGGTCGTTCTTTTTAATTGAGAACAAATTTTCTAGAATTATACTATAGCCGGGATGATTCGAAATGCGCAGCATAAATTTCAACAATCCTGCCATTTCAAAATTTATAAAATACTCGGTATGATGTACTTTGGTTAATATCCCATAAAACAGCAAAGAAAATCAAGATTTTTAATGATCGGGCTGGGGTTCACTAAAATTGAAAATTGGCGTACTTAAGTCTTAAAAAAAAAACCCCAGCACTCATATAAAGATTATGCCGTTTCAAAGATGTTCAAAAATGCAACCACAAAATATTCCATTTCTTATATAAATTTCATGTGCCTGTATGCATTAAAAAAATCATAAGTTTCGGTGTTTTTATTCTTTTCATTGACACTAAACTGAATATAATTAAAAACTACATTTTAAAAATAAGATACATTTTCAAATACATTTCTTTAGAGAGCATATAGGTCAACAACCAAGCTACCTGTTTTATCAAGTTTTACTGTAAAAGTACACCGTAATGAGATGATATAAGTTTGCATGGAGATAAAATATCGGTTTTTAGTTTTAAAACACATGCGTTTTATGTATTTGAACCGTTACTAAGGATTATGGTGTTTTTATGAACGATACAGGAGGTTCCTTTGTTAGACTGAAGATAAAAGATTGTAATGAACTCTCATATTGCAATGGTAGGGTTAATAATAGCTTTAAGTACCGTCCTACATTGTAGATGAACTTGATAAAGATGCACATATTTTATTCATTCATCTGTCAATCAATCTATTTATCTATTTTTCTGGTCTATGTCATGGATATATTCTGTCTTTATTGATTAAGACCACATATCCATAAAGCCCTCTAATTAAAAATGCTTATTAAGAAGCCGTCCTTTTAAAAATAGGTCAAGGTCAAGGGGTCGCGACCTTAGCTGCCACTCCCTCACTCGATCAGTCGTTGTTTTCATCGTATTGAACAGTTCATTGCTTCTCGCCTGAATTTAACGTTAAAGTGCATTTCATTTAAGAAACAAACAGCAATTTAAAAAGTTCACCGGGATATGAAGTTGGTTGGTCACGTGATCAAATCCTGTGAAGCCCGAAAGGCTTCTCAGTAGATTTGATCACGTACCAACCAACTTC
>WFKH01003881.1:23937620-23967470 GCA_016163765.1 Magallana hongkongensis | reverse complement strand
CATACGAATACACACACGCACGGTAGCGATGCTACATGTATATCCCCTTCGCAACAAGTTGCGCGAGGGGATAATAATGGTATATATTTACATTTTCAACTGTCTTTGTCTGTGATAACATTACGAATCAATTTTGAACCCTAAAACCAAATAACTTCATAAAACATGAGTGACACAAAATGGGCGTGTCTTATAGCATAACCGAGAGACGGTATTGGCTGCGCCGCGCAGTAATACATAGCATGTGCTACACGAAAAAATAGTGATTTTAAATAATGCTGTTTTATAGTGTACAAGTTGGAAATAATGTAAATATAAGTAATAAGGAATCATTCTTTGAATATTATGAGGTGATAATTTCGGTCGGAGCGTGGTCAAATCTATCATAAAGCCCTTATAATGATTCCTTATTCCTTAAATCTTTATTTCTCATATTTATTAATGATCAAAGAGATGCCAATAACATCACAGTATAAGACGAATACACACAAATTTTTAAAAAATATATTTATCTGAGCTTTAGAGCGCATCAAAACACTGACAATCAAAACAATGTATATAAATGCGGAAATAGAGGAGGGGACACCTAAGAGATCAGAGAAATCGATATATCGTTGCTAAATTATCATATATACAACCTGTTTCAAATATGGGAATCAAAATGATCGATTAAACGTCCACCAACAAACCACTTTGATGTGTAAAGGACGAACTGAAAGTTTGCCCTACAGATTTTCAGGCACCCCCTTCCCTCTTAGTATTAAACCTTCATCACCCGTCATGCTGTAACTTCTATATTTACGGGGTTGGCAAATACGTACAGTGTACATTAATTGTTAGTTTTTCATTTTGTATACATTTTCACACCGCCGATTGAATAGAAATCGTAGTAATACACCCCAGCATCACCCACAAACGCTTGAAAAAATGAAATAAATTAAAACGACTATATTTTTCACATCCCTAGCTCGCTAACCTTGTATTCCTGTCATATTGACTGACTAGTCCTGGATAAACGGTGATATCTATAAAAGTTAGCACCACATGGTATCTGTATGCTTAATTTGAGTTTACTTGTATTTTGAACAAGACAATTATCACTGTTTAGGCAATAAATACCAGCTCAGATGGAAATGACCATAAAAGATATAGCTTGCATGTACATTAATAAATATTTCATATGAAGAGAAAAAATGTTAAAATCTGTGGCAAAAAGTCACAATAAAATATTTTATATAAAAGGTATGAACAATTTGTATAGTGAAAAAAAATGGTGTTATAAATTCTAAATACCGATATGGGTCTTTCTTAAACGTAAACATAAGGAATGAAACGATCAATGTGAACAAGTTTTTTTTTCGGATTAAGTTGGTTGATACGTGATTACTAGTACATATCTAGGTCACCTGAACAACAAAGTTTATATCCTGAATAATGTTTATTTAAAAAAAAAATAATGATATTTACTGCAAAATTTACCAAATTCTATTTATAAGTTATATAAGATATACGTATGCGTAGTAAAAGAATGTAAAAAATGATAAATTTTGTAGCAGTAAAAATACTGACAAATAATGAAAAGATTGTTCAGAACACTTCTGGGGGATTTTCATGAAGCTCTTATCGTCCTTTTCACACTGCAAAAACATATTAATTTCATTATATTTTTGAAAATAAAAACGTTTTACTGTCAAATCAATGAGTTAAAAACAAGATGTATCGGGTAAAAAAAAATAAACATGTACGTCAAGAAGAAATTGCATAATGCATAATAAATGTGTAAAACCTGTTGTCATTAACAACAGATCAGGAAAAAAAGTGAAGCCAATCCAAGTGAAAGTGAAAAACCTCTCAAATGTACTTACATGTACATACGTATGTACTTGAATTTTGCAAATAAACGCGGATCTTTTGCGTTGAAACGCAAATCTCACAAATAAAACAAGTCTTTGTCAAATCAACTGAAAACCAGTAAATATCGCAAAATTTTAGTGTATAAACAAAGAGAAAAGATCCCAAGTTACACGCATAAACGATAAAAAAAATCAATATGGATACGTCATTCAGGAAACTTGATAAGAACAATTTATATGAATTGTATTCATGAAGGAATTATTTCATGCTCTTTGTACAACATTGAACGTATATTGTAATGATTACTTTTAAAGTACATGTATTTTACTTACAAATATGTTGTGTATAGCATAAAGCTTCTAGCGAAAGTTGCGTGTTTGTAACGCAAAAATTACGCGTTTATTTGCGGTTTTGCGTTAATACACGACATAATTTTTTTTCACATGTAGCTACAAAAATGGGCTTAATGAGCTTTTGTAGTATATATCTTATAATTAATGCGGCAGAACTCATATTTCATAAAAATGACTTTGACCAACACCGAACTTCCAATTTGTACCAATACAACAAAGCACAAACATCGAGTCCTGTCAATTCTCTTTTGAAGTTACCTGAACTCTAATGCATTTTATCACTGTTGACAACATTAAAAAACTACTCCGAGTATCTAATGGCTTCATCATAAGCTGGAGGCGGTGCCGTGATCTCGGGTGACCCGGAACTCTCGGGAGATTTCAGCACAACGATAGGAGCGTTGACGTAAGGGAAATCCGTCATGACGTAACTAGGTTCCTCCGAGGTTTGTCTAAGCATGTTTGAACGCGGTCCTATATTCAACATAAAAAATTTCATTTTAAGATGTTTTATAATAAATTGTAATAAGTTCCCTGCTTTATATGATACTACAAGTTGGTGATGCTGCAGAGCAACAACTATTTATTCAGCCAGCATTAATCTGCAATCCACCCATCGCCTTACCGTCCGATCTGGGGTTCCCCGTGGGTATGTGTGAGTACTCGTTCCTACTGCTCCTGGGGTGCGACCCCCTGCTGCCGTCCGCTAGAATAATACTGTTTAATGGCTCGTCGTCCTTCCGCCGAAAAGACTCCATTTTCCTCCGCAGTATGATGGTCTTAATGACCAGAAAAACGACGATTATAACGACGACCAGCGAGATGACAATGATGAAGCCGGTGGTGGCGGGGGACAGGGAGTCGTCCGGAGGGTCGGGTGTGGTCAAGGAAGCACCTGTTATAGAGAACACCCCAATGTAGCTACACTGTACATGTAACATAAGGAAGGATATACGCACAATATACCGGAATGCAAGGCACATACACCGTGGATTTGGATGGTTAGGTGGTAATCAATTTTTGTGCGTCGTTTGCAATGACATTTGGATTCAAGACCAAAACATGCCTTCAAAATGATTGTATCATTAACTAGTGGGTAATATTGGGATATCTCCTAGGCCCTACAGATATACATGTATGTGTAAAATCCATGAACTCTGACACCCAAAGAAATCTTATAGAATTCAAATAAAGTGACACATTTCACGTGAAGAAGCTCACACGACAGTCACCAAATAATTTATATAAATACTCTGCATAGCATTAATGTAAATGGCTTCTGTCGACTTAAATATACACACCCGCTCTTCTGATGCTAATGATGAATCCATAGTGATAGGTACTGCTGTCAGTTTCATTCTTGGTACTCAGGTCATGAAGACGAAACCGGGCAACGTTGCCAACACCGGTCAAATAAACTGTAGGCTTAGTGTACTTGGTCAATGTTGCCTGCAAAATAATCAGGAAAAAAAGCATTTGCTATTGCGATATCTGCATGTGTGTTTTATAGACCATAAATCATTTTATTCTTTATACCACCAAAGGATAAATTTATGTCACGTGAATCCCTCGATAATTTTTCTGAAGTACTTAACTATCAGTTGATTTTGTCTGATATACCTTTTTCGTAAAAACGTACCGTCTCCATAATATCTATCATATACTAAGTAGATGTAGTTAAATGAGCGAGACGAACTCGCTGAAATTTGTTCATTTTCTTGAATTTCTTCATTTTCCATTTTCTCTCATTCACTATTCTAATTGGTTCCTCCATATTTTCGAGTAGATATCTTACCATTTGTGTTAAATGCTTACTCATCTACGAACAACTGCATGTGTTTTGGTATTATAACTCATAAAACTAACAGAGTATCGGGTTTTTTTAAAATCAATGAGTTAAAAATGACAATACTTATGAAAACGAGAAAAAAACCCAATGAGTTAACCCACTGTCAGGAAGTGATTGCGAGACGTTGTCAAACTTGCAACCAATGGCCCCATAAATTTAAACTTTAGTTTAGCTGAAAAAGTATTTTAAAAACAGTTGGTTAGTAACTTCCACTTACTATATGCTGGACATCTTTAAAAGACGTTGTACTAGCTTGATCAATGTTTAACGTGACGTCATCTACGTTTATGAAGAATTTCCGGAAGGTGATGTTGAGTTCCTGTTTCTCGTTGCTTCCCGAGTCCGGAAATATTTGTAACTCACAGGCGACGCCATTGTTGCATTCATCATGCTGACGATCTTCTGTGGGATGACCAGCAAACTCACCTCCATAAACCATCACCTCTTCACTCAACGGAATATAGTCCGTCTGGGCCCCGCATTTAGTGGCATCACAGCTCTTCTCGTCTTCCAAGATGTCTTTGGCAATTAACACAAAAAAATATATGCAAGAATTAAATTTCGGTAGGATTCGATAAGTTTCAGAAACAATAAATTGATCAGATTTCGGAGATCGATTTGATCAGACTGATTCAATTTTGAATAGTTTTGGAAAGGTTTACAAGGAAGTGTAAGTTTGGTATTTCATTGAGATGGTATTATCATCAATATATCAAACTGCTATAATATATGATTATATGGTAATTTAAATCTCAAAGTTTCTGCATAAATATTAAACGTTCTTATACGATTTCTATAAATAAGAATTTATCTTTGACGGACTTGTACTTACAGTTGTGTCTGCTTAGCGCTCCTAAACACACCACCATCTGAAACACCGCGACACAGCACACCTGGACATGTAGCATGTTTCTGGAAAATCAACAAAAGTCATATCAAACATTAGATACTGCCTCCTGCAATGTCTTCAAAAGGCAAACATTTAAATAAGCATGATGACCATTTCTAGAATGTTACAGGATTGTGAGTTTGGAATAAGACAGTACCACGCAGACAGTACTGTATCCTGCAGTACTACTGAAACGATTCAATCACTCAATGGTTCTCCAATTCTCATGTCAAAGTAATGATATCACACTGTTGTTTGTTGTTTGTTACATGTAATTCACACGTTAATAATTATTTGAAATCAATATGAAATTTAACCCGCGCTTTATGCGTTAATTCATCGCATGTTTGTCCGGCGAAGTTGGAAGAAGGAAAATGTATGAAACATTTTGTAAAATGTAAATTTGTAAAAAAAGAAAAAAAAGAGTAAATTTTTATAAGGCAAATCGGTGTCAAATACACTTTCTTCACAATTAATGATCTAATGAGTTTAAATACACGAACTTTTAAAAAAAAAACTAAATCGACCTTGCTTTATTATCCCAGACACAGAGGATTTGAATTAATTTTCAATTTATAAAATAACGTCAATTACAATATAATTCAAGTGATTTGGTGCTATATGCAGTGTTCTTTTAGTGTGAATCCAAAGTACTGTAAATAAACTTTTATTTGCCTTGCAGGTTTACAGTATATTTGGCTATCTGAAAATAAACCCTTAATTTGGGTTTAAACACTGTTTAATTTAGATCAAGGTAGATTCCTGTTATGTCGAAAATTGGTAAATCTTTAAATCATTTTATGCATGCGTCTTTGACGGTATGGGGTTCTTATTATATAAATGTATTACAAGTCTGGTTGGCACGATTCTAATTTTTGTATCTCAACATCTTTATAAGAATGTAGCGTAATGGCTGTGTCAACACCATCATAAAACATATTTTTTAGCTAATGAACATTTATTTGGACTCCACAAGAAACTTATGTAGCTACCGCCAGATTAAATATTTTCTAACCTGTCACCTTACTTTTACATGTAAATTTTATAAAAATACTGAATACTCTACATGTTTTCGTTTGCCTGTATATATTTCTAAAAAACATATTGCTCTCTTCCAATTTAATATCAAGAACAGATCAACAAGAAAACATCGACATTTACCGCCCAGTGTGGTAGACGAAAAACAATGTGCTAATTCAAATTTGAATTTTATTCTGTTTTCAACTTAAGTGTTCACAACACATAATATATTAAAAAATTACACATTACGTCATACCATGCAAAAACGTTTAGAGAAAAACAAACAACTGTTCTACGCGGTTATATATATATTATTCATAAACTAGACATATGCAATGCAAATTTTAATGTATTAACAAGGAAAGAAAAGAAGGAGAAATACGAATGATTTATCATATCTGGTTCATACAAATCATTCATACACACATAGTATTATATTGATGTAAATAAGAAATTTTGGTACATAAATCCGATATTCCAAAAATAACAAGACCAAAAAAAACCAAACCACATTACACACAACTGTTAAAAAGTAGGAATGATTCAACACATCTATAAAAACAAAAAAAAATTGTCTTTGTTTTTTAATTGTTTTAAAACTATACAATAAATTGTAAGAAAACATTTAAATGCCTGCTTCATGAAAAACAAAACATAATCAATGCCAAGAGTGCTTTCTGTGTGTATTCAAACCTGGTAACAAATTATTATTAATCAATGTATCTACGAGGGTCAATCAAAAAATACGAAGACTTTTGCCATAGCTATTATACTTAACGACATATTATCACTAAATTTGGTAGACATAATAAAGCAATAGTTTTAAACAATTTGAAATCAAACAAGTTAATATATTCCTTTATTTCTATGAATTATTTAGAATCTAATCCTGCAAAAATAAGGTCACGGCGCACGGCCAAAATTTGTGTTATGACAACTATAAACCATATAATGTCGAAAGTAATATCTCTATAAATTGGGCTTAAAACCAAATAATATTGAAACCTCAAATTAAGTATTGTCGTCATATTCTATTTACCAAATAATGACGAAATGTATTGTTTTGTTCAACAGAAATCATTAACTAAAGACAGATAGTCCTATTTAAAATTGACTAAAAAAGTTGACGTCGCTGGACGTCACGGCGCAACGAGAAGTACAAACAGTATGGATTTAACTCGGGAAAAAGCCGATAAAACTGTGAAAATGCTCAATGGTGCAAATAATAAGTCAAAAAATATTTGCAGATTTGTGTTTAATTGTAATACATTTTGTGAGGGTGGTGATAATTGTATTTTGAACATCAAACATTCCAAAAGAGAATAGAATATCTGTGAATATTTGGTCTCCTATTTGGTCTCTCTATTTTGGTATCCTGTCAAACCTTTTCTGTTTAGTTTTCAACAACATGAGAAAAATCACGCACAATATTATTGTCAAAAATTGTCTAAAGCTGTGAAGACTCCAATCAATTTGGAGGGAAAATAGTAGTAATCAAACTATGAAAACGTTTTTGAAAAAAAAATGAATAAAATGATGTATAAGTAATCTGCAAGTGGTTAAAAAATTTGCAGCAAAACGATAGCGGTCATACAAGTAACTTTAATCATGTATGAAAGACCCCCCCCCCCCCCCCCCCTCCCCTCCACCCCCTCAATTATTTGTATATATAAACTTACTATGGATGAACCCAAAAAATTATCAATAATTAATGAAATTTGTAATTGTAATTTTCAGATCTCTCATTAATATCAGTGGTGATAAAATCATGCAAAGTATGTTCCTTTGAACCAATAACTAGTCCAAGATCTAGGTCACCAGAGTGGACCACATACAGTTGTAATGTAGATTAAGTTGCTGGTCAACACTTGGATAAAATATGCACCTTTAGTGTAGTACAGTACTTGTGTATTTATACATGTACTAGAAAGACAAAGGGGGAGAACATTCACACAAATTGGATAAACAAGACTTCAAGAAGATTCTTAAATTTTTTCTACAATTTCTATACAACAAACCAGAACAATTTATCACCAAACCAAAATAAGCACACAATAGTAGACAATACAGTATACCTTCAAACTCAGCACAACAATCAAGAGTCAGCAAAAAAAAATAAAGACAATGAAGGCACTGCAAAAATTAGGGACATGGATATAATTCTTATGAAAATATAAAGGATGCAAAATTATTTAGGGCACATACAAAGAAGGGCTTCCAAGAAAAACTGTGTATGTATAGATTTAAAAGCATATAAGTCAACAGATCATGCAAATTCTAAGATTAAATCAAAATTTTAATTAACATACCTGTATTCATATAATGCTTCTACCGTTGACTATAAATTAACACTGGGAATTTTAAGTGAACATGATAGGGAAATGATCTTTGGTCATATTTATTTCATATCTAGGTTTTTGCTATTAGCTATAGGCTGTTTACATTCATGTTGCTTCACCATCCTGAATAATGACAAAATATTAAAGTTTTACCTGTTTCTACTGACAACGGAAAGGGCGATTGATTTCTAATGCCACTAAATGAAGTGTTAATTGAATGACTACAAGATACATATAATGTTTACAATCACATTAAACTCAGTATTAAATAATGAAATAACAAGTAAATAAGTTCAATGCATGAAGAATAAATATCTTCTGGAACAACCATGATATCAAGCATTTGTATGAATTATACAGTTTTCCTAATAATAACTAAGGAAATACAACAGCTAGTTCTCTAAATGAAAAATTATTGCCATTTTCTGATTAAAAACACTATCAAAACAGGCACTGTAAAATTATGCGACTTAATGAAAATTGCCTGGGGAATAAACAGATATAATGGATTCAATTAAAAATACAAAAATAACCATAATTAAGTTTCTTTATAAACATTACAAGTTTTCACATATCGATATAACATGATAAAAATTACAATAAATAAATATGTTATTATATAGAATGCCCATACAGTCAACTTTTGCTGCTAAAAAAACCTTCTTACATCACAGAATCACAATCAAAACTAAATGTTATCAATGAAAAAATCAAACAAGTAGAAACAACTTTTACTCTACCCTGGTATCATATTTATATCAAATGATATAAAATGTTGCATCCATGAATTTAGAGGCTTATTTGTATTTAGACCATGTATAACATTTATATCACAAACATGTTAGACTTAAATTGTTAAATTTAAAAACACAATTCTAAAGTTACATGATGGCAAAGAAAATGTATTTGAGTGCATCTTCAATGATACTACAGGCAGATTGTCCATGCAAAATACATGTATTCCACGCTACAGTACGGGCATTTACAGAAAACTACTGTGATCTGGAAGCAGAAGGGAAAATCGATATGTTTATGCTAGGCCAGAGAATAATTCTAATTTTCCCTGTCTACTTTTAACCATATTATTTCTTTAAAAGTTCATAGTTTTCCTGTTAAATAGAAATAAGACTTCTGGGAATCGAGAAAAAATTTTATTTAAGATAAATGTTTGATTTGTGCATCATGATGTCATTTTAAGCATCATTTTAATACACCACTACTTAATTTAAGTTAAAAATCTATAAGCACCACCAAATTTATTGTAAGTTTTAAATCTGAAAGACTTAATTAAAAAGAACTCTAAATAAAACTTGCTTGATATCTCAAACACCTGACGTGTGTACATTTTTACTTTTTCTTGTAAATGACAAGCTTGCTTTACAATGAATGAATTTTTAATGTGATAAATATCACTCCCCTCTTCTCAAATAAAATCTTCAATATTTTTGTTATCTACAGCCTTTTAATCAAATGAATTTTGCATAAAAAAGTTGCTATATATATCTACAATACAATGAGGACACCAGCTAAACCAACTACCATACATAGTCCCATCTGTGTTGCTAGCCTTACTCAGACCTGGGTCTGCTCTGTGGAATGACCTGTTGCTGGTTGCACATTGGTTGCTATATTTGGTTGCCTAGTTGCTTGTCCTATGTTGCTGGCTAAATTTGACTGACTTGATCCTATATCGCCAGGATCTGGTTCTACTGTGTCCAATTCTGTGTTGCTTTGTAGGCTACTCTGACTTGTCCTTTGGTTGCTGTTGAAGTTAGAGCCACTGTGCAGTGTCTCAAAGTTGCTATAGGTTGCTTCTTCATGTGGCTCGGTTGCCTTCGGCATCTGTAGAGCCTCTTCGTATGCTGGAGGAGCTATGTCTTTATAAGGTGGGGGTGCCTCATCCCCATTTAGAATCACTATCGGCATATTGGCATAGGGGAAGTCCGTCATCACAAAGTTATCATCATGGTAGTCTCGAAGGTTCTCCGCCTCATCTGAGTTAACAGCAAAAAAAAAACATAATCAGCAAAATTTATCAATATATTTACCTTGACAATGTAGGTATAAATGTTTATGTTGAGAAATATTCTGATTATGACATCATAATGAGAGATTAACTCAATATTACATGTCTTTTAATTGTGTCACACATGGTAAGATATTCATTAACATGCATGTACATATTTTTACATAATATACAAATATAAAAAATATATATTTTCAAAAAAACCTTTTTTTTTACTGCCTCACTTCATTATAGAACATAGTTGTTAAATGTTTTCAATAGAATCAGATTCTTTTTGGGGAAATCGAGCACCCTTACCTTCATCACTACCTTGTCTTGACCGCTGGCCCGGGTTCTCAATGTCCTTGGTCTCACAGCGAAGCTTCACAAACTTGTAGACCAGAAGTAGAACGGTAATGGCCGCAGCAACAGAAATCACTGTGACCCCTATCTTGACCCCGATGGACATGCCTTCTTCCTTGGGCTCCCCATCTGTAGTTATGGCATATTGATATACAGATATTTACATCCAGAATGACTTTATAGAGATACATCTATTTCAATTTTTGAATCAATTAGTTCAATCCACTGACTTATACTAGCTGTCAATTCAATTGAATTCTTGGAGGTCAATTTCAAAATTGTTATTGTACCTAAATAAATTTTGCACAAAAAAATAATTTAACCAATATCTTATTATTTCTGAGTTAAACCTGGCTCTCTACTAATCCTTATGATAAGTTATGGGATTAAATATTGAACAATCAATTATCTATCTTTTTAAAGTTTTTGAAAATGCAAGATGAACCAACAGTCAGTCAGATGAGCTCAAAAGTCTAACATTCTTTTTTCTAGCAATTATCATGTATTTTTTACTCTCTCTCTCTCTCTCAAAAAAAAAAAATAAAAAAATAAAAAAGACTTCAAGAAAGACCTACCTGAGCGTTTGATTTTGATCCTGAAGTTAAAGTAGTCATTTTTACTGTTTGGTCTGAAGAACCGCAAACGAACAACGAATGCCCTGTCTGTGTACATGATAGGGGGTGTGGGACTCCCACAAGTTAATATTGCCTATAGAAACATAAAATTATAACAATACTCTACTATTACATGTAAAATTGGCGAAAAAATTAAATTTTTCATACAAATAATATCTTTCATTGTACTTGAGAGAAATCTTTTGAAAAGAATCATATATTGGGTTTACAGAATCTACTCAAGAATTAAACCTTTACCATTTCCTTTACATCTGCAGTGAAGAACTGAGTTGAGCTCTGATGGACCTCGAGTCTAACGTCACATGCATCCTTGGCAATGTTAAAACTCTCAAACTCGATCTCGAGTGCTTGCTTTTTGTTCGAGTCTTGAGAAGACGTCATGAACTTCATCTCACACTCGGTCACAGGTTCGTAGAAGAAACTCGTGATCTTGTCCACAAAGAAAGAATCAGACTTTGATTTGGCCAAGAGGATAACTTCATCATTGAGCATCAAGGACTGAGTATGAGCACCATTTTCTGGACAATATTTTCTCTGGTCGAATGCATCTACAAAGTAATATTTTTCATACATATGCACTTCATAATATTTTTATAAGAAAGAAGATGAAGGCATTGGTATTGATTCTCAAAAATTATTTAATAGTGAATGATTTATTTCAGTTTAAGGAGGCTCAGATCTACCTTGAATTTTTAAATATAATTTTGAAAGCTATAGCTACATGTTTTATCTAGTAAAGAAAAATTAAATATTATGTATTTCAGCTTTAAAAATTGAATGTTTTCCTATATCTTTATACAGAACTCTTCATCTAAAGGAGATTGATATTGTCTAAAAATGGACACAACCATCCAACCACCTTAAATCCTATCACTGTATGTAGTTGACATTTATGTCTGACACATTCTTATTAAAATTTCCGAGATGTGTACTTATATATCAATAAAAGCAATGGTATATGTACCATATAATATTTCAATAAAATTTCTATTTTGATTAATTATCATAATAGAAAATTTTACACATCACGCACATTGCAATAAAACAATAAACTTCAGAATAGTATCAACATACATAACTTTGATGATGCCTCCACTTCTTGGCAGGACAAATACACGATAATAAGACATAAAATCTGTGTATCCATTCTGAATCTGGAAGATAAAGAACTGGTGGGCACTTCTTTAAAATCCGAGTATGAAATTAATTTAAATCCTTTATAAATGATTTTATATATATTTGCTTAAGAGCATCTATACTTGTAGCATTTTTATATGTATTAAATGCATTTTTTATGTACATCAGTCCTCTGTATCAAAAGAAATGAAATACATAACTGAATGTTTAACTTTCTTTTCTGCATTCTCAGTATCAATTATGACCACCTGATTTACATAATGTAAATGTCTACTACAGCTTCATGTGTTAGTGAACAATTCAAATTCATTTCAAATTCTGTCAATTTCAGCATGTGTAAAGATAATTTTTAATTCATAATTATTGATCCTTGATCCTCAATTTCTACTTCCAATTTGAAAAAAAATTCACTCACTGATTTCTTCCCTAAGTTCTTCCCAATAAAAATCAGGAAAATAAACATCAGTGATACAGACCCCTGACACAACTATTAATAGGATGAGAGCTGTGTTATCAATAAATACAGCTTCATTATTTACATGCATCTTTGAGTGATTATAGCAGTGTATAGTGACCTCCATCAATTGAGAAACATATCACAAAATAATTCATTATGGTGGAGGGTGGGGTGATGGTAAGGGGGGGGGGGGGGGGTACTAGATTCCTGGAAAGCATTAGTTTTAGATGTGATTACATTTTATATAAATTCAGATAAATATATCTGCACAGGTAAATCAATACATGACAATCTGAACAACAGCCAAATTAAGTTCCAGAATTACTTGTCTGTCCAATGTCTGCTAAGCATCATTCTGTCATCAATAAGCCTAAACCCCACAACCTCATGTATCAATATGTAATGATGCCAGTATTACAGTTATCAATGCTCATTGAAAATTGTAGGTCAACTGTTCATATTGACTTAGTATGAAAAGACATTCCAGTAGAGGATGTCTCTATCTTCATTCATCTGACAGTTAACTAATTATTCAGAAAATACAAGCTAAAGTATGTATTTACCTGCACCATCAATCTTAACTTATACCATGCAACGAAAACATGATTATAATTCAAATGCTTGTTTAGATTTGGCATGAAGGAATAAACAGATAACATGTTAATGCTTTTTGTGGTTTCTATAAGTAATAAAACGTCTCGGTTCAAAGACCACATGTAAACAATGGGCCTATTCAAACAGTGAATGCACGGAGATATAGTCTTAATTGATAATTCAGTCTTTTAAAGAAAACTGTTTTTGTATACATTCAATCTAAGAAATAGCAGTGCCTTTTAGCTCATAAAATGAACAAATAACAAAGAAATCCCCCCCCCCCCAAAAAAAAAAAGGGGGGGGGGGGGAGTAGAATGCAGTACATAGAGAAGAATTAAGAAGAGCAATGTCCTACTTACCTCTTCATTTTCTATTTTTCATTATTCTGTTTTCGAAGTTTCATTTTTCCATAAGAAGATGGCAATATAACTGAGACATTTTCATGGTTGTTTACACTTCAGTCAATTCAAAGAATGACTAAGTTGACCCCGATCAATATGACAAGCGTTCTGAAGAAGGTGATCATTACTGAAAGTGAAAGTAGGTTTAAATTATCATCGTAAATAGATATTCCCACGTTTAAGAATTGAGTTTAAAGTGAATTATTTATGTTTCATGTGTTAAATATCAAGTTGAATCGATCATCATGCTTACCTCATAAGTTTCTTGTTTTTTTACAAAACCGGGATCAGTTCGTATTTTAGTTTTCTCGCGTCATTATCACGCCCCCACTGTAAAAAGGATGCAATGTAAACAACGTCAGCAGTTAGCTCCTTAGCTGGTCAGTCATGGCAGTTTTTGAGACGAAGAAGCAAACAAAAGTAACTCTTGACGACACAATTCCTTTAAAATGTCTGGTGGAATCCGCAGAAAAACGAGAAGACCACATGGTAACTTTTATTTTCATTTTCTGACACTGAATTAATATTTTTTCCTTATCTTAAATATTGAAAATAAGTTTTTCTTGGTGTTTGTACGCTAATTGATGCAATCATGGTATTTTGTTTGGTAGGAATATTGTGTCAAAGTACAGAGGGGTCCCATTCCAGAGAACAGCTGGACAGTAGATAAAAGATACAATGAGTTTGTGGCTCTTGATGCAGAGTTAAGAATATCAAACATTGAGCTACAACTGCCTCCTAAAAAGGTTTTTGGAAACTTTGATAGAGAGTTCATTGCAGAAAGACAGCAGGGGTTACAGGTACTATTTATTATTTTTGTTTAAAGCATGTACCAAAAAAAAAAAATGCTACTTGTATGTGAAACGGGATGAGAGGAATGATGACAGTCTAGACTTGGATTGGAAACCTGGGCCCCCTGAATCTTCAGTCAGGTGCTTTACCAGCAGAGCTATCTTCCACTGGTGATCGACTGATCTTCTCCTTGTAAGATCAACATCCCAGGTTCTTTCTCCTGGCAGGAGTTAACCTGTCAGGTCCAGGGGTTGGTCGTGACACCAAATTAGTCACTGCACCGAATGTAACAGGATAAGAGAAATATTGAATGACAGACTAGATCAGGATTTGAACCAACTGAGCTATCTGGTGTATGCAATAGAACTGGTCTGACTGTCACACATGTAAATTGAATATAAAAAAACACATTAGATTGGTATGATAATCAGATATTGATATAAATATGTACTTGGGTTAATGTAGTGAATTTAATTGACCCCTACAATTTTTTGCACAAGAAGCATCATAGACATATAAAGCATGCGTATATTTTAAATTTTAACTATTTGATATCGGCAATATTATTGTACTTCATTTACCAATTTCTGTTACAGAACTACCTTGCCTCTGTTGCGGATCATCATATGTTATCTAATTCACTTTACTTCAAAAAATTTCTTGATTCTACAAACTATTCAATCAATATTCCAGGTAATATTTATGAATATTGCTTTAATTATTGTCCTGATAAAATAAAATTATATGCACATGTAGATGTATAGTTCATGTATATATTTTTGTATTATTAATTATATTTGCATTTATTTAGTTAAGGAGATAAACATATAATAAATTATTAATTAATTATTATACATAATTGTATCAATCAATATTCATTTATTGATTTTGTATTATCAAGAAATATGTCCAACAAAGTATTTTTACATCATGCTTTTAAAATCTATCTCCATTCTGATCTTACATACTAAACAAACCAAAAAATCACAGCTGATATTGTAGGGTATTAATTTTGTTCATTTATCATTCATGAAGAACTGGCATTACAACATGTGTCTATGGTGTTCAGATCAGAGAAGAAATGGGATGTAGTTGAACCTCTGCCAGATATAGGTTAATCTCTCTCTCTCTCTCTCTCTCTCTCTCTCTCTCTCTCTCTCTCTCTCTCTCTCATACCATGACTTTCTACTCTTCCTTATCCTATCTGCATGTGTTCTCTCTTGCTTACTCCTACCCTTCTTTGTAACATTACATGTATCACAAATCCTGTAACTTCTATTTCTACAGGATGGAGGATAAGAAAGAGTTATATTCTAGTCAAACCATTGGATCAACCCAAAGTTCGCCAAGTCCTATCATGGGTTTGTATTATACAGATATAGTTGAATCCTTCTGCATTAATTAATGTATACTAGTATCCCCACTCATGCATAATGTTGATATACAAGATGGAAGATTCTTTCAATTTACTCTTGTTAAAATGATAATTCTTGTACTTGTACATGTATTTAGTCCTTAAGCATTACAGTAGAAATTTTATATTCTATTACCATACTACAGCTATAGCTATAAATTTCATATTTGCAAAAATACATCAGTTGTATCTTGCATATAAAGTATACAAATTTTGTTCTTTTAAATGATACAGAGTAGCTTTGGTCCAGACAAATTTATCGCTGAAAAGGAACTCAATGCTATTATAAAGTTGTTACCCACAATTCAGGTCAGTAATTCTCTGTCTCTCTGTCTCTGTCTGTCTCTGTCTCTCTCTCTCTCTCTCGGAGAGATACTAGAGTAGATAATCCAGTGTACACACTGTATGTTTGGTTCATGTTGTAAAGCTTTGACAGAATTTTGTTTCAAGAAATATGCATGTACATTTAATTGGCAGCATATTTTTGTTCGATCATTTTAGAAAGTGTTATAACAAATTTCATGTACTTCTGCATGAAACACTCTCTTCACCATCACAAGTTTCATATAGACTTTCTTGATATTGATTCTCCATACTTCCTGTTCAGCATCCGAACATCTGTCCAGTTGTCTTCTCAACGACCACTGAAAGTGGAGGACTGGTCATCAGGGCATATCAAGAGAAGGGCACCTTGCGTGATGCCGTCTGTAAATGTAAACCCAAGAACCACTACTTAAAGAAGTACGCAAGTCCCAAGTCATGTTCAACATTAGAACTAAATGCAGTGAAAATTGTTGGAAAACAAATTCTGGAGGCATTGAAATTCTTACATGAGAAAGGATTACCTTATGGTAAGATCTGCGCTAAAATTTGTTTTCTTACCAGATATCAATTTATTTTTTTCTGACAACTTGTTGAGTTTGAACTACTTGAACCTTGAACTACATCTAAGATACATGTACTGTACCAGCTAGTAGCTGATTACGATATCAAATTTATACAATGTTTGTAAGAAAAATTGTGTTTTATCCAAATCAGTTGAAACTTTTAATGAAAGAGATTACCCTGTTAATGTTAAAAATCTTTTTGAGTCTTGATTTGACACAACATTTAGTGTACAATGTATTTTCTGTTTAATTAGGTCATTTACATGCAGGGAATGTGGTAATGGAGGGTGGAAACTGTCGTCTGCTAGATCTTGAGAACTGGTTACTAGGGCTGCCATCATACTATAGATCATTTTTCACCCAGTTCAAAAAAATCAATGTACGTACATTGTACATGTATTGAGTACCAGGGCAATAGTCAATACCTGATATTTCTTATTTTAATAAAATTCAATACATGTATCAGTTTAATATTGTAAGATTTTTCTTTTCCTCTGATAAAAATAGCCCAAATGCTTTCTTATAGATGGTTTACCAACCAAATCATAGAAAACGTTTTCACATTCTTGATTGTTTATCATTCTTGATGGATCAGTTAAACTTCCCAATGATTGGTCAAGATTGCAATACATAATGCAGCATGTGATTAAATACTCCAGATTGATGACCTTTTGACCTTTGAGAAATAAAACATCTGCTTCTTGGTATGTTTTATCTATGAAAGAAAAAGTATTTCACATTTGTAAAATTAATATTAATTTATATCTTCTCTTTGTTTTACAGACCTGTGAGTTGATAGACGTCTATTGTTTTGGTCAGCTGTTGTACGAGGTGGCCTTTGGTAAACAACTCTTAGCCCCTACCTGTGATTCCCTGCCACCTTCTTCTCCCCCAGAAATCAGTGAGTTGTAAAAATATCAAAGTTAAATTAACACAAAATGTTTGAAAATTAATTTTAGAAAAATTTATGATTGACTGATTTATTGAGAGATTTTTCTTTTTGCTTGGTAGGATCTGTCCTGGAGTCCATTTTGTCCCCAGAGGCCTGTAAGGGAGGTCTGCCTACAGTGGAGGATTTACTCTCACACCCGTGAGTAAACTAAGTTACATATACATGTAATCTGAGATTTTTCATTCAGCTTTAAAGTTGAGAAGAACTTACTTGTTCATTAATTTCTTTATAAATAGCTTCTTTGCTGGAGTGGTACTGCCCCCTTCAGATAAACCAGTCCTGAAAATTCCAAGCAAGCTGAAAGAGGCCATAAAGAGTGCTAAAGAACAGATGGAGAAAAGATTGAAAGAAGAACAAAAAATTGTAATTCAGCTAAGTCTCACTCCTCTTTTAATTATCTGAATTTCAAGTACATGTAATTATTGTTATCATCTCTCTTTACTTTTTCAGAAACATATAGAAATATTTCAATTGTTGTATTTAACAGTCTTTAGAATATTTTGTTTGGGATCGATTATTAGACATACATTGTACATATTTCCAAATATCAGAGATTGGATACTAACAAGAGTTAGTTAAAATAAAATTTTCGGTGTTCTTAAGTGTGAGTTATCCAAATTATTTTACTTGACTTTGTTATTTGAATTTGGTTATTTTTCTCAAAGATAAATCAGTTGAAGAGGTTGTCTAAAGCAAAGCAATTCCACATGTCAGAGGAAGAGAAAAAGAAAAGGAGGAAATCCAAAAAGGTACAGTGAACAGAAGATTTTGGTGAGAATGCATAATAATTAATAAGAATTTAAGGTTTAATGTGGATCTTAATTTTTATCCTCCTGTATTTTCACTTGACAAGCTAGAATTAAATGTTTAGTCAACTGAAAGTTTAAGTTCATTGTTGGGTCAAGGACACTGATGGAGGTTAAAAGTAAGATGAATTTACAGTTAACTTTATCAATGTTACAGGTACTAGTACAGTGTAGTGTTATGGTGAACAAATTTAGGTGAATATTATTTTTAAGGACAAAACTCTTACTAGTGTTGGCATTGTTTAATCATTCAAATCATTTATTGCCCAGGTTATTGTATACAGGGTTATTTTTGCCCTGTGTTATTTTTTGCCCTTCTTCACTTGCTAACAGTTTTGCCCCATCTTGAATTTGCCCAGATGCTTTATGTTAAAAGAGAGATAATTAGAGACATAGGAATTTGCCCAGTCTTAAATTCGCCCACTGATAACAAGGGCGAAAATAAAATTGGGGCAAATATTTCCATGTTCACAGTATTATCAGTGACCTCTTTCTGTGTTTGGGTCATCAATTCATTGCACCTGCCTTCGTGACCTCAATCAATCATCAATTATGCCTTTATTGAATGAAATAGAAACAAGGGCTTTATAATCATGAAAATTTATAGCGTCACTTCAATGTTTTTTGCAAATCACTTGTCAAATAAGATTTTGATTTAGTCATTGATCTTTTATTTTAATAGAAAGCATTGCAAGAGAATGGTGATATAGCGACTGAGCCATCTGCTTCTGCATCCAAACCTAGTGAATCAACCAAGCCCAGTGAATCTACTTCTAGCCAGCCAACCAGAAGTAGGCACTCTTGATTTAATAGGTTCTATATATGCAACCTTCGATTTTGATATTTGAGAATTTTTTTATTTTTTTTTTGGTCAATGTTTATGCTTAATTAACTTTTTATAAAATTTAAAGTGTATTTTAAAGCTTCTGACATAAAAAAGAATTCATTTAGAATCAAAGTAATTATTTAATACAATATCAAACTCATCAAAACCTATTTATGAAATATAATTCACTAGCATTGCTATGCGTTATTGTTTGTGTGGTACTCTGATATACATGTTGAGGATGTAGTGAGATTTGCAAAGTATATTATAAACTCTTGCTTTATGGAGTGGTGTCAGATTGCTGGGTGGCTTTATACAGATCTTTCACATTTGTAGTGTAAAACAGAATGGACTTGTGTGTCTGATCACTGAAGACCTATACTGTAGCTTAAAAACTGATTTTAGTCTGTTTTTATTTAATTTTTTCATCTTTCTTTTTGTTTAATACAACATCTAATGATAATATATTCCCTGTTCGTCCATCTATATAATGGTTTACAGATCAAAAATTTAGTAAATTTCATAAATACATCAAACAAGAAGCTGAAAATTATTATTATTTACAGAAGTATGGGCTAGAAGGGGTACATGAACATGATAATGTTAATACAAAATTTAGGAAATTGCTCAGATAACTTTAATTTTTTCATCTTTGTCCACATTATACTTGAGTATCAGTTGCAGGAATAGTCTATAAATTGCATATCTTTTATACTCCAAATTAGCAATTCAAACTTCTTCGGAAAAAGTAAGAATATTTGAGGAAATATATGTCATACTAAATGTGCTGGTAATTTTTTTTTAAAATCAAATGACATTTGAATTCCAGAACCTTTATCACAAGAACCCCAAAGTCCTGAACAATAGGTACAACTTGCATGTGATGTTGTCACTCTTTGTTTGTGGTGATGGCTAATTGGCTAAAATGGGCAGACACTAATCTTTCCTACTCGCATATATGTGTGGCCAATCAAGAAATATTCATAGTTCATTTTCAAATGTTTTGATTATTCTTTTATTTAAAAAAAAAGTATTCACACAAAAAAATTCCCTTTTATAGAAGCTTAACTGTACGTTAAAAATTGAATGAAGTTCTAAATAGAAACTATGAATGTTTTTCTTGACTGTTCAACTATAAATCTGTACCAATACAGAATAAATAACTAATAAATTATCTTTTTTAATTAATACTATATAGTATTGTTTTCTATCTTACATTAGAATGTTTCATAAAATGCTTATACTGGTTTCTGTGTAATAGAATTCAAACAGGATTTATTATTCTTGTAGTCAGATTATCTTATTATCAAATTATCTCTTATTATTTCTTTTTGCTACATTTATTCATATGTAAAGGTGAATTTTCATTGAAAGATGGTGTATTTACTGGTAACATATATTGTGTTCCAAGACCTTTAACCAGATGAAATATTGTTTAATATATACAAGTATGTTTTAGGCAAAATGAACTGAAATATAATTAAGCAGACTATTCTCTTATCTTCCGTAAGTCATAATAACTGTAACTTGACAATGACTATTGATATATGCACAGTTATGAATTTTAAATAATTGCTTTGAAAATCATTTAAAATTGTAGTGATTTTATTATTAAGTTTGGTGTAATTTCCTGGAATAAATTATTGATTTATAAAATGTGAATAATTATCATACACCATAGTTTAATTGTTGAGGTTGTAAATTGATTGGTAAAGGATTCCAACAAAAAACATGAAAATTGGACCACCATTGAAGAATCCTCGTGATTCTACAGTGTTTTTCAAATACTTTATTATTAATCAGGCAAATTATTTCGGTTACAAATCCCGTGATGATTCAGGATTTCTTTTTCAAATGCAACATCAATCTTGTGTAGAAACTTTCAATTAATGCTTTTATTCAATATGTTTGAACTAGCGAGGGCAAACAACATTCATGTGTTTTGTATGCCTCTGCACCCATGAGTTTGTGGAAGGAGAATGGACAGATAACCCATGGCTTGCTGCAATGGATCTCTCATGGCATTTAATTTGCATGATAATATATAGCTCAGTATTGTAGAATCTTTTTTGGAATTTGTAATGTATACTGATGCTAGTAGGCATAGCAAATAGTTTGTTACCAAATATGAAGGCGTTATTTTACCGTAAACAAATAATTTGTAATTTTTATTGAACTTTTGTATTTCAGCATTAATTTTGCAAGTTCATGATAGCAAACAATTCTCTTTCTGGCTTTAAAAAAAAGCTTAAGTATGGCTGCAACTTGCATGTGACAAACTCTCTATTTTGGTAGCTTAATTTTAATTTTTTTGAAATACTTATAATCTTCAAGTATCATATATTGGCACTTGTTAAAATTTGTCATGCAAATTTGTGTAGCTGTATATAATTTCTGGTGAAGTTTTTGAAAACTGTGTGCCTGGAAGCTTTCCAGCAGCAGCCTTAATGAGTGATTTTATAATTTAAATTTTTCAGATTAGTTTGGTTCTAAGATTATTTATATTTTTGTTCAGTATTGAGATGATCAGATAACAACAAAAATGCAAAATGCATAAAAGTTTTAAATATATGTAAGACATGACAGTTGAGCTTGGACGCCTGCAAAATCTATCATTTCAAAGAAACATGCATTTGAAAATTCATAGACAAATGGCTATATAATACACTATATATGTGCTGGTATTTGAATGTTAGTTTTATGTTCATTCCTTTTGTTAATTATTCTAGGTTCCAGTGTGCCTGCTGCTCCTCCACCCCCAGCACCAGCTGCCCCACCCCCACCACCGGCCCCAGGGGCACCTCCACCTCCACCTCCACCCCCTCCAGGAAACTCTACCCCTGCCGCGGCTCCACCTCCACAGGAAGGAAGAGCTGCCCTGCTGGGGTCCATTGCTGGCTTCTCAAAGAAAGGCCTCAAGAAGGCAGTTACCAATGATCGCAGTGCACCAAAAGTATAGCCAAGGGCTTGATGAACAATAGGGATTAATGACTGATGTGTACTCTCAATTGTCATTCATTGTCTGTTACTTGTGATAAGCTGCATTTATGAGGTATACACAGTGTATTTCATTTTATTAAGGTTATATCAGAAAAACATGTATATCAGTGTTTAGAGTTATTGCCCCAAACATACATTTCATGTATATGCTTCAGGTTTCAAAGACATTTTACATTAGAGCTTCATTACTTGAATAATGAATGATGAATGCTATTGACATTGTTGATGATATGTAGCAGTTTATCAGGTCAATAGTGTCAAATTTTGCAATTAGATTCAATAGGTTGTCAGTGTGTTTCATTCATAAACTTTTTAAAAGCATCTGGACGGAAGTGTTGGGTGTCTGATAATGTCACGATATTAGGCCTAATGGGTTTACAAAAGGAAATGGGTCAGAACAAAATCAAAAGGGAGTTCTGTTAGAGATTAAAACATGG
This sequence comes from Magallana hongkongensis, assembly GCA_016163765.1. Classification (NCBI taxonomy): domain Eukaryota; kingdom Metazoa; phylum Mollusca; class Bivalvia; order Ostreida; family Ostreidae; genus Magallana; species Magallana hongkongensis. The sequence goes on along the minus strand of WFKH01003881.1, from coordinate 23,944,460 downwards.
AACTCATTTCCCGTTATAAAATTTTATACATACATGTACATGTATTTACCGGTATACTCAAAATCAAGTGTCTGTTTTTATTGCACATGCAGCCATGCATTTGAATGTTAATTTTTTTTCCCTTAATAGAGTTTTGAAGAAGTATTCTCTATCACTCTTTACTGTCTTATAATACTTTCAAAATTCTATAGATTTTCCTCCTGTCATTTATTTTAACAACATGATCTCTGTTTAGCACTTATTATCATAGATCATTATATAGCATTTAAAATTAGTATTTGGATTACTGTAAGTGTACTTTTAAATTATTTAGTATTCCTAATATTTTACCACGTACTTTTTACACTGTTTATTCTCAACAACCTACTAGTAGTGAGGAACCAAATTCAAAAAGAGGCTTGGCTTCAAATATGTTCTTATAAGTTTACAACTACAAGGAAAGTTGGGCTGAAATTTCAATGAGCTATTTATGTACAAAAGCAGTACTTTTCCCCTATCATCTTATTGTTTTACTCTTAGCTAAGAAATAATTTAGAGACTGAGATTCATTTTACAAGAAATTTTTGTTTTGTTTTTGTTGATTATGAGAAATACTCACCGAGTTTTAGTTTTACTGTGCATAAGGAACCTGTATTCATTATGTTTTGCACATTATAGGGTGTTTGAAATAAGTATGATATCTTTTATTTTAAACACTTGGCCAATTTCAACCAAAGTTTGAGTTGACAGCTTTCTGCAACAGAAGAATATACATTACATGTACATATCAAACTAAGGAAAAGAAATTCTGAGATCATCCATGCATTATGTATTGTATTTATTTTTAAGAAAATAGTACCAGCCATTAATTACAAATTAATTATTCCTTCCAATGATAATTTGAGATGATTAAACTCTCATTCCTAGAAGCTATACAAATTTTAAAAAAGCTCATATCAAGAATTTTTGTTATTCATGATTTGAACTACATATATCACCTACCGGTATTAGAAGTTGAGATAGGAAATGGCTTGCCCTCAAGAAATGTGAAATGTTAGCAATTTATTAAACAAATTTTAGAAAATGTCCAAATCCTGCCACTGTCTTTGAAGTTGACTGTAATGTACATGTACATAATTTTGTTATATTCTTACTTGATCTCATGAAAGACTTAGTTATACAGGTGGATGCATCTCGAACATTGATATCTTGAATACCATGGATATAAAAAAAAGTCAGAAATCCCAACCACTGTATCTTTTTCTTTTTTATATTTCCATATCTTTAATCCTACAATATTTCAAAGTTTTTCTTGAGCCTTATTGAGTTTCATTGTATATGTATTAATATTGTAAACTCATATTGACAATTCTGAAAAAAATAATGATTAAGTCATATTTAAATGTACTATTCTTTTATTCTTTTATTACATCACTGACATATTATAAAAGTGTATAATCATCATAAATGCATAGTAAATGCATCAATTATATCCCTACGTAATTGGGGGATATTACGAACATAAGTGCTATGGTCATTTACCTTTTGTACTTGGTGCAATATATTGCTACTGCCCTGATATCTTTGATAATGTATAATAGAGATAGAAGGGCATTCTAAAATATTGTTTACAATTGTCTAACAAAAGTGTTTATAAGGTTTTGTTTAATATGACACAATCTATGAATTTATCTTGGTGATTATGAAACATTTGTCCTTCAGATTTCATAGTTCATAAACCGTCTACCAAATCTCATCAAAACATTGAGTTATGCATGTTTTTGCAAATGGAATATTTTTTTTTAAAAATAATCTATTATATTTTGTGCCATTGCTTTTATTTATGAATGAAGTGTGTAACAAAATTTTTGAACAAAACACACTACGTGTAGTTGATATTTTCAGTTCACGTATTTGAAATAAGTTTTGTGATATTGTGTCCAATTACAAAATATTTGACATGTATTTTAGGACTGTAAATAATGTTTCCAGTAGAGTTGACACATTAAACATTGGTTAATATTTACTGTATACAGGGTTATTTTTGCCCTTCTACACTTGCAAACGGTTTTTGAATTTGCCCAGACACAGTTAGATATAGATACTCTTTCTAATTAAATACAGTTGTTTAAAAATTGTTTTGAATTCACCCAGTCTTAAAATTCGCCTGCTGACAATGAGAGCGAAAGGGGCGAAAACAAAACAAGGGCAAATATTTCCCTGTATACAGTAGTGTCTTTATAAATTGATGTCTACATTAGGACTGGTATTGTTTCTTATTGGACTTCATGAAATATATAGAAATTCAAACTTCCAGACTGCAGAACTTAATTTCAGCAGTCTGTTGCATATATATTACTGGTATTATGTTGATACAAATTTGAGATTGCTGATTTAAAAATACTAAAAATTCATTATTGATCATGAAATTAGACTATTCAGGGGAATATGAAAATGTAAAAAAAGGCTATTTTTTAAAAAAGACATGTACTTATTTACATGTATATCAAATACAATTCATCTTTCAATTGGAAAATAATGGATTTTTAAACCAGACACTTGATATTGTATATGTAATCTATACATATTGTTTATTGAAATCATTTGTTGTTGTCCTTGTTCTTTATTACTTTCTTTCATATGTGTCTTGTCTATCATGATTTCTCTTAAATCAAAAACTACTCAGTTTTCACAGAAATAGTGCAATGATTTCATACCCATGCACTCCTTTGAATATAAAACTGTATTGTTGATAGAATATTCATAGAATATCGGTCATTGTTTTAAATTTTGATTAAAGTTATTTTGAAATGTGATGTTACATTTGCTTTGCGTTCTTTTTTTGGTAGGGGTTTGATGTGAATTAAATGTAATATTCATTCAGTTGGTTCGGATATACGACATTAATGCAATGTTTTTTGGATTTGTGGTGATTATTTTGTATTGATTACAACTGGTTATCATAAACAATACTCTTGGCATATGAATTTCATATTCTTGTAATTACATGTAGACCGTTTATTTGTAGTGGGGTAACAAGTCGGTGAACATATAAATTACATGTAGATAGATAAATTGAACAGTAAATATACTGGTATATCCACACCTGACATTCATTGTAACGGTGCTGTAAACAAACCACTAACACTGATCAAATACCGAACTGTAAATCTACCACTGCACCAATGTAGGTATAATAGGTATTATTCAGATCTTTGAACAGCACTATAAGGATACCTCAGACATTGAAAAAGAGTACTGTTACAGTACAAAATGTACCTTTAATAATTTTAATAACTAAATAATAGGTATAAGAGTACTGTAACCCTACCAGTGACGGTGATTATAACAGGCTTGTAACCTTACCACTAACATTTATGGTAACAAAAGAGTAACCATACCACAAACAGTAAGTGTACCAGCTCTGTAGCCCTATCAATAAAGTAATTGTAACCATACTTTTTCCATATGCATAACAGTGCTGTATCTCTACTGTAACATCACAACTAAAAGTGATTAAAACAGTTCTCCAACCTTACCTATGATGGTGACTGTAACTGTTCTGTAACCTTACCACTGATGGTAACTGTAACATTATTACTGATGGTAACTGCATGTAACAGCTGTAATCTTATCACTGACGGTGACTGTAACAGTAATGTAACCTTTCTTCTAACAGTAACTGTAAAAGTAATGTAACATTACAATGTATCAGTTATGGTAACTGTAACAGTACTGTAAACCTATTATTGACAGTGAATGTTTCAGTACTGTCACTTTACCATTTATGGTGACTGTAACTGTACTGTAACATTACCACTGACTGTGACTGTAACAGTACTGTATAACATTATCACCGATGGTGACTACTAGTACTGTAAACATACCACTGATGGTGACTATAACATTACAGTAACCTACCCACTGACAGTAACTGAAACAGTTCTGTAACATTACCCTCGGTCAGTGAATGTAAACTTACCCCTGACAGTCACTGTAGAATTACTGTGTAGAAAAACTGACAGCAACCGTAACAATACTGTAACACTACCAGTGACAGTGACTGAAATGATACTGTAACATTAATACTGACAGTGACCATAACAGTACATACTGTATCCTTACCGCTGACAGTAATATTCTTGTTAATTTTTCACTGAAGAAGACTGTAACAGTAAACTGTAATCTTACCACTGACAGTAACTGTAACATTATCACTGATAGTTACTGTAACCCTACCACTGAGGTGACCGTACAAGTATTGTACCCTTACCACTGAAAGTAACATTACCGTAAACGTATCACTGATGGTGACTGTAACAGTACTGTAACCTTACCACTGACAGTGACTGTAGCATTACTGTAAGCCTATCACTGACAGTGACTGTAACAGTACTGTAACATTACCACTGATGGTTTCTTAAACAGTACTGTAACATTATCACTGATGGTGACTGTAACATTACTGTAACATTATTACTGACAGTGATGACTGTAACAGTACGGCAACAGCATCATTGTCAGTGACGGCTGTAACAGTACTGTAACCTCACCACTGATAGTGACTGTTACATTATCATTGTCGGTGAGGACTGTAACAGTGCTGTAACCTTACCACTCACTTACTGAAGGTTACTGTAACTGTACTGTAATCTTAGTAACCACTGACGTCGACTGTAACAGTACTGTAACCTTTTCACTGACAGTGACTGTTAACAGTCCTACTGACAGTTACTGTAACGTAACTGTAACCATGACGGTGACTCCTAAAGTACAATAACCTCACTTCCGCGTCTGATTGTGATTGTCATAGTCTTGAAACCTTGCACTAATGGTAATTGTAATAGAACTGTGTTGCCTGAACAATGAAATAAATTAGTACAGCCTTTTAGTCCTGTGATTATTACATTATATAGTTACAGCAACCCTACATCGGACAGTAATTGTAACAGTATTGCAACACACGAGCCTTTTGAATTTGTATTATTGCGGCTTTTGGAAATGCGTTATTAAACCTGTTCAAAACTCGATAATTATTACGCCTTTTTGAAAGGCGTTTTTCGCGTTATTGCACCTTCCTTCGCGTTGTTACGCCTTCCTTCGCGTAATTCCTTTTATTTTATTTTTAATATTAATGATACTTAAGGGTTTCGTATGTTTGTATGTTGTGTTCGCAAAAGTTCTCTTGTTGCTTTTTACTTAATTCTTAGGAAAGAAAGATAAGCAAATAAACAAATGACATTTTTTATCATTAACGTTAGACTTTATTTTCTTTATAAAAAAATATTGTCCATGTAAGTGAATTTGCCTTCTGCATGGTGCAATATATTCCTCTCCCAATTTCTTGGCGAAAAACATCTAAGTTTATAATATTTGTTTTAAGAAAAAAATAAATGGACTGCATCGATCTGCTTTTCGTAGCTCTACTATCTTGCGTAGTTATGGTGTTATAAAACATTTCTATATGTTTCTCTTACACGTACAGTTGATTTGGCATTTCTCTATTTTAAGTTTTTTTCCTCATCTCAAATATAGACATTCCGTATATATTTAGCGGATCCCTTTTCAAAATGATTTTAAAACTTCAAATGGTCATCTTAATACAATTCTGCATTGGATGTTTAATATGCATCGATAATACATTGTATTCATTATTTTTATAAGTATTCGAAAAGTCTCATCAAATCCACCTGAAAGGAAATGTAAATTGCGTTCGCCCTTGACGCCGTTCGCCCTAATTTCCGTTCGCCCAGAGTCCGTTCGCCCTAAAATTCGTTTGCCCGAAGTTTGTTCGTCATAAATTTTATATATTGAATTTCAGAATAATTTTTCTGTGTAAAAACAACATCAAATGAATAAAATTAAATAAAACCGTATGCAATGAATCAACATAATCATATAAGACCATATAAGATAATTAACTGCATGGCCTACTCAAAGGATATATATTATTGATTATAAGTAAATTGCTTTAGATAAAATTATTCCATATCAAAAGTCATATTAATTGAGCTCATCTCCTTATTGGACCTAGTTTATATAACGCCCTTATTTCTTTGTTTTCAAAACACATCACACGAACATAAAGATATAGGGTATCCATAAATACAGCATTGAAATTTATAATCATCAAACCAGTTACGTTAAATAAACAACAAATCTAGAATAGTTTTAATAAAAGTACATGTAAATTCGGTTCTATAGAACGATAGTAAACATTGTCCACAGTATTAAAAAATTATTAAACGAACTACATGTATGTTAAATGAAAAGAGTGAAAAAAAAAATTGAAAAAGCCTTTGAAATCAAAAGATATTTTAATTTATCACATGTTTATCTCAATATACGGTAGATATCACTCATGGGATAAATTTTTGATATTCCACTGTGTGTTCTTACGCCATGTGACGTCATAATTAAACATGACGTCGGTTTAGGCGGTTGATTGACGTAAAATGAAAAAGTAAATAATTTAAAATTCAGTTGAGGGGTGTTGAGATGTAAGTGTGAAACATTTAATGTTGTTTCATTTATTTGTCTTGAATTCATAAAAAAATGTTCGAAAATAAAATGTTTGTTTGTTAAACTTCAAGGAACTTCATTTTCATGCGTAAAGTTGTTGACGTCTTGTAGTTAATGTGTTATGCTGCTCACAATTACATTTTTTACAGAAAAAAATTGAGATTAACAAAATACGTGGTAAAACATGTGATAAAAAGAATCTTTCATGATTTGCGATGGTATATGATTTTTATCCAACTCGTTGTGCGTTTTCTATCCCCTCGCCAAGGCTCGGGGATAGAAAACACACAACTCGTTGGATAAAAATCATATACCATCGCAAATCATGAGAGATCCTAT
>WFKH01003881.1:23890408-23933339 GCA_016163765.1 Magallana hongkongensis | reverse complement strand
GGGGGGCCGGGGGTCCGAGGGGTAATTGTGTTATCCAAGGGGGTGGTGGGTGGGGGGTCCGAGGCCTATTTTCGGCAAATTTACTATGTGGATTTAATAAGTTTGAATTTCCCGGGGGGTCCGGAACCCCCCCCCCCTTTCCCCTTAGAAATTGAAGAGTAAAATAGAAAAAAGTGAGGTATAAGATTTCTAAATTTTAGCTTCAATTCTTCAAATGTATATTACAAGAATGGTAACATTTGATTTCGTGCTGGTATGCAGTTTAGCTGCAGGTATGTAGCTCCCGATCTTAAAAAATTCGGATGGACGACCTGGGAATTTTTTGTGCGCCGTAAATTGCAGTTTTTTACTATGGGAGGCACTGTAGCTCCCAGGTCGTCCATTCGATTTTTTTCAGACCGGGAGCTACAGACCTGCAGCTAGTATGCAATTGTTTCTAATTTGCTAAATCATGTTCTGAGTTGCCTTTAAACGTCCCGCCATTAAAACTGAAACAAAACTCTCTATCGTTGGAGGGGGGAAACTCATCAGCTCTTCAATGTTTTGCCAACAAGTCTGCAAGTAGCATGAAATACGGAGTTCGGGAATGGATTGTGCAATATTGTATCAAGCTTTATCGTTGTAACACGAAGATTGCTGACAAAATGATGATACATTAGAACAAGAAGGTTTGTATGATTTATCAGTCTTTTAATCGGTAAAACACAACAGTCATAAACATTGTTTATATCGATAAAACTGGTGTTAACTGATGCAAAACTTCAATTCATTTTCAATTTTGAGAGTAGCCATCGGCAATTTAACTGATAAATCCGCTTACTAGATAATTGACCACCGAACCAACAGGCCAATGGATGCATGACGCATTATCTGTCACAGCTGTGCTGCGCAATACCATGAATACGGCAATGAAAATGCCTTTGGAGCAATATTTTTGTTATCTCCAAAAAACGCAAAATATAATTTATTTGCAGCACAGGATTACATTGTTTTTGGGAGAGAAAAAATCCTGTAACATTTGTCTGAATTGATTAAATTGTGGAGTAGCATGTATCACCACAGGATTCTGTGATTAATTTAGGAGCTTTCAGGTAACTGATCACATATGCAAATCTCAGAATAGTGCATGGTGTGTATTTAATTGATAAAGAAGAACAACCTAAGTAGAAAAAATTGATAAATCTTAATGATTTTGAGTAAGCGTTTACATGTACGTGATGGTGATTGGTATGAACATGGATTACAGAGAATAAAAGTAACACTATTAAGAGAGAAGATTACTTTACCTTGCATACTTAATTTATTTCACAGAATTGTTTTTTTTTCGAAATTATGGTAAATGGGTTTTGATATAGAGTAAAGTATACATTTGTTTAGAAGTAAAAATTTATTAAATTAATGGTTGTGCCTCGATCAGATACGATGTATTGTCAAATGCATTCTGCTCCTGACCAGTACATTTTTGTGTCTTTATGGAAATATAAAAAAATGAGGAATATCGGTAATTCACAGCATGATATTACTATATATATTCAAATCTTCTTGTAGAATGTAGGGAATTTCCTATGCAGCACAGTGAAATGTCCTCCATTGGCTCACTGACAGATCTTTCGCATCATGACCGCAAAACATCCATTGTGGATGACCTCCTCTGTGAGATATACGACCGATGGTATGACGGTCGCCATGACAGTTTTGAGAGTGACACCTTCACAGAATGTTCCAGTACGTCAGAGGTGTACCACTGGCGCCGCAATTCCTTTCAACTGGAGAACGACAATAAACACTCCACTCGGATCCTCCCCTCTGTCCTACAAACACAAAGTAAACAGCTTATATCAAGAATCATATTCTCTCTCTCTTTCTCCTTTCTCTCACTCTCCCTCTCTTCTTGTCTATCAGTTTATATAAATACTCAACTCTCTCTCTGTCTCTCTCTCCTTGTCTATCAGTTTATGTACAAACTCAACTCCTCTCTCTCTCTCTCTCTCTCTCTCTCTCTCTCTCTCTCTCTCATGGTAACAGTTTTTACAATCATGAATTTACTGCAGCAATAAATTCACAAATTGACCTTAATGTCTGTTTGCATGAAATATGCACGCAGGCACGCAGTATTCTTTTGCTTGCACAAAGTGAATGATGTTCTCAGTTTTCAGTGCTTTTTAGATGCCTCAATTCAAACATGTTTACAATGAACCAAAGATATTATGATTCAATTTGTTTTTATTCTTTGGAAACAGATTGTTATCCTATGGCATTGATACTGTGTACCAGTAGTTTGATTTGTACATACACTTGAAACACTGATGTGAAATGTTTAATTCCATGTTTTCATGATTAATCAAGCAAGCTAAGTTTGTTGATGTATTCTACTTGAGATGAAAAACTGTTTTTGTTATTTTCATGGATTACATCTAGGGGAATATTTTCTTTAAATATTTGGTTATAAATAACTGTCAAGCACATGGTTATGTGATGAACAATAAGTGAAGTGTTACCTATCTTTGGGGGAAAATGGTCGCTGACCTCTCAATATAAGTTTTGGCAGTGTAATTTTACCAAAAATCTAGATAATTTTATTGGTGAATTTACTGTGAATTTCTGGATGGCAAATGCAGGGGCAATTTATCAATTAACTTAATATTTTCAGCACCATTCTATGATATTAAATTGTAGATGTTGATTACAAACTTTGTTTTAATTTGTACAAGTTATGTTATTAAAGGATAATATTGTACAAGTTATGTTAAAGGATAACATAATTCTTAATGTCTTGTTATGATAATTACATGTTAACTAAAATCATAGCATTTTATTTCAGCCTAACAACCAACACCCCCCCCCCCCCCACCCTTCCTGGATTCAAAAATGTAATTTGTCAGAGGTAGCTTAATTTTTAGAGTATGAACCTCAGGAAAAATAGAAACACAAGTACTAGAGGGTTTTGGTTTAGTTGTTTTTTTTTAAGACTAGTGTGTAAATCACACATTATATCTTTCTGGTTTCTAGCTCCTAAATTCCTGCAACTATCAGCTTGTGAACTCAAACTTTCATTGATCGCATTTGTTTTTTATGAAGACATAAGATACTGTTGATACATCAGAATTGTATTATCAAATTTTCATGGTTTATTTCCTTTGAGATTCAAGAAGCTTTAGAATACTGGTAGTTGAGATTTCTATGTATTGATATTTTTTTTATTGCTCAACATATACCGGTACACAATTTTGTGTCAGACGAGCATGTCAGACGAGCATGCAGAATCAAATTGGTAATATTTTTTAATGTGTAAATACATCATGCATGATTCAAAACCACACGATGTATAGATCAGCAACATTTTAAGATAATGAAAATAAAGACACATTTTGAGGGGAGTAAACTGTTAAATAAAGATGTGAATAATTTTTAGTGCACGAGCTGGGCCTTAAATTAGTAAGTAAATATCTAATAGTACATGTACCCTAATGATGTTTTAGAGTCAACTTAATTTTGAAACAAAGATTTTTTTTTTGATTTACACAATATTTATTTCAAAAACTCCATTGAATGGGATTGGAAAGCACAGATAATCTTAATTTAAGATCATTTTCAAATATGAAATCAAGATTTTTAAAAATTATTAAGTTCTTAGGTCATTTTCTATTTTATTTCTTAATTTATCCATTTTAATATATGCTATAGTGACTTGATGCAGACATTTCTTAATCTGAATCTTTAAATCAAACTCCTAGTCCAGGTTAAGTGGCTAATTCATTAGATGAGTTTGTTTGATAACCTGTTTGATTTTATCTGAGTTGTTTCATTAACTTAGTATGCCTATTTGTATCTACACTATGCTCCATTAACCCCTACCATCTTACATCCATTATAAAGAGTATGTCAATTCAGCCATGTTTGTCAATCCTGAACCAGAAAATATTGAGCAGGTGCATGGTTTATTTAAACAATAAAATGCTTTCTTTGGTGACTTATACAGGAGATGAAGGTTGCGACATTGCACAACCTTCATCACCTGCATGAATCATCAATTTGAAAGAAAGCATTTTATTGTTTATATTTACATTTTTCTTTTAACAAATTTATGAATTGATCGTAAAGAGTAAGGAAATGTTAATGTTAATGTATATCAGTACACTAGAAAGAAGAAATAGTCAATTCCTCCTCTGTGGGACTTTGAGTCTGACATCATCATGATTAGTTCGTGCAGTTGGTGATTTTTTCTTAGGTTGCTGAAGGTTCCACTGATTGATAAACTGGTTAGAACTGGATCGTGTAGATTTCAGCCCTGTCAGTTTCTATAGAGCTATAAATCACAATCAGTTTTTTAAAGAAATGGAGGTGAAAATACTTGGTAGATGTATATATTAAGTTTTGAATGCATGATAATTCTCTTTTTCTCTCTCTCCAAATATATGAGCCTTTTCCCCTTCTTTTTGTAAACAATCCAATTAAGGAGATATGCTTACTTCAATACTCATGCAAAAACAAACCATTTTATTAACAGAATAGAAAACTTTAAAAAAAAATCCATTAAAGGGAAAAAGCTAGAAACCAGCTTATGTTCTGTATTAATATAACATGATTAGTGGCAGTATTGTAGTATGAAACACCACCAATGTAAATATGAGTTCTACATTTGACAGGTGCCATGTAACATATGGTAGCATTGTACGAATTGATTGAAGGGATCGGCTGATGCTGTAAACATCCTTATAATATTGAGTCCCCAGGCAAACATCCATAAGTTACCAATTGTTAAATAAAGAGGAGAAGGAAGAGGAGAGGGGGGATAGTGGGATAAAATGAGAGTAATATTGATCACTTGCACAAATATAGGGGATCTTGGGGTCAAGAAGCCCCCACCCCTCCACCCCCCTTGTAAAAATAGATTGAATGTTTTGAATTTCAATTTTTAAAAATTTTAATTTACATTGTAACATTGGCGAAAATAGGTCGGGGCCCCCCCCCCCCCCCCCACACACACACACACACACACGAAACAAGGTTCTATATTCATCCTAAACTGAATTTGGGCATGACGCATTAGTGTAACATTAACAGAAACATCCAATTTCTTATAGATAAAAAGGAGTTATTAAAATACTTCATTGGATGGAGTTTCATTGATTTTTGACAACTCTTTGCAGCCACTCCCATCACGCACCTGCTCATTTTAGTGAATGTTATGCGACTATTTGGAGACATTTATAAGTGTAATACGCAGTATTGACATTTGAGTTTTATAGATATCTCTGAAACTATGCATACATGTATACATCATGCCCATAGAAAATCAATGTAATGCACCCCTCACACAAGTCCAAGTTCTCTCCCTTTGCTCTTTTTATATGCTGTCAATAGTTAATTAATCATACCAAGTCATTTTCATGCAAAATTTCTGGAGCACATCACACATCTTCATCATAACATTTATATTATATTGTGTTAAAATTTTGTTTGTAATAATTAAACTCGAGGACAATTTATATCAGTGGGATTTCTGATATTTGAAATACATGTATATGAAAATCCAGCAAGATTTTTTTCATTCTGTTTGAACAATTTTTGTAATAATACCATTTTACTAATTGTTTTGATCTTTGCAACTCTCTTTGCTACATGTATTAATAAGAAAATCTATAGAAGAAAAAAAAAGAGTTTAAAAAAAAATGGAGTTGAGGGTCAAGGTGAGAGGTAAATTAAAACTATTTAATAGAATGTCAAAATCCATGTGTACATGCACCTTGTCCAATGGTTGCTGAACGGTTGGATAGATCTCAAAATATAAAAGTTTCAGAGATCAAATGCGAAATTAATATCATTAATCATTAATATATTGTGATATGTTCAGGAGTTATCCCTCTTGCCACAGAAGTTGTTACTTGTAAAAAGAAAAAAATCTTCACGATGTCATCTCTGTACATTGCCTTTGCTAGCTAATTTTAATTTTTTATGCTGACATTCTACAAGTACTGTACATGTTTGGTTTTAACTCCCTTACTATCTCAGCATATATTACAGTATGTAATGTATGATACATGTATTAATATTACTTTGATTTGGGGACAGAATATTGATAAAACTGCAAATCCTCATTTGCTTTTAAGATAATTTTTCATTATTTGAGACAAAGTGTTTTTCAAAAATGTATATTTTTTAAATTATGTCTAATTCTCAATTTCAAAATTTCATATAATTGCAATTAACCAACCATGCAACTTCTTACTTCAGTTTAAAAACATAAATTTCTTTTACCATAATCTTTCTATTAATTTCCAAAGGGTAAAATATTACCTTCAAAATCATTCTGTAGATCTAAATAATAAAACTTCAGTACCACTTATGAACTGAAAGGGATTCATCAGTGTTATAGGTCCGTGGCAAAAGTCTAATGAATGGAATCCATATTCAAAATAATCGCACACTACCTGCAAATTTGAAATCAGTATAATTTAATTAAAACCAAAATAAATTATTATGCTGACAAATAATGCTTTGAGCCATATATGTATTCTTAATTTCTGCGATTTTTAAATAGCTGTCTAATGGATTTTGACATTATATGCTAAATGAAATTAAATTATTGTGTATTTTTGATAAAAAAATTTCATACCTTTTGTTGTAGGTGTGGCTGAGCTGAAGAAGACAGTAGATGAGCTGCAGCATCGTATTAACTTTGTATCGTCGCGCCTGGTCCGCCAACTGAAGAGACGAGATCGGAGAGTGGCCAAGCTCCAGCACAACTCGGATCTAGTGACTGCCATACTGCAGGCTGCCTCACAAAAGAGAAGTAGGTATCAGAATGCAGAAGGAAGCAGGGGGATTCATAGTTTTCGTGTTGAAGAATTATCACTGAAAGATAATGTTTATGATGTAGGGTGTTATTTTCCAGTACTTATGTGATATCATCTCAAACCACAAAAAGTTCAATTGCAATTTTTTAATATATAATCCATTAGACAGCTATTTAGAAATCGCAGAAATTAACATTAAAAAAAAAATAATCACACAACTTTGCTACCACTAAAACACCAGTTATACAGTTATTTTAACAACAAGAGAGAGAGAGAGAGAGAGAGAGAGAGAGAGAGAGAGAGAGAGAATATAATCAAATAAAATGATTCATTAAAGACAAAACAAAGCTTGAGAAAGTACAGGTGAGAAAACAAAGAATGAAACAAACCCTGAAGGACTTAGAAACGGTCTGCAGATTCACATGTGTGAGAATATGGATAATAAAATAGCTAGCATTCGACTACCTTGCTATATGCTTTTAGTGACAAATTTTCAGCCTAATGGTGGGTTTTTATCAGTGAGTATATATTGATTGTTCATCAGGGAGATGGGCAGCGAGCGCTTGCAGTAATATTTTGAGTTTTTCATTATCCACCTACTCATCTGCAGAAGTGGCATTTTTTATATGCAGTATTATCAGACAATTTTCTTCTATAGAAAAATAAAGTGTTTTTTTTTAAATTTAAATTTTATACACAGTCTCAAATAGAGATTGATAAAAAGGGAAAGAAATGGAAAAATGAAATAGTGATGAGATTAAGCATATTTCTTGATTGTTTCCTCATATTTAAGAGGGTTTAACTCCCCCCGGAGCCTTCAGCAGAGTGGCGCAGTGGAAGCGTGCTGGGCCCATAACCCAGAGGTCCGTAGATCGAAACTATGCTTTAATTAAACTTTACTTTACTTTTCAATGTGAGCATTTCTTTTTGTACCTCTAAATTTGATGAAGTAAGGCATTGAAAATGTGACCAGTAAATGGAAAAATCTTTTGGAACAGAGTACTGAGTGAAAATTATAATCCCCAAGGGTAAATATAATCTCTTTTTAGAGGTTACGTAGTATTTCCCATGAGAATATGAAGTTTTCTGGCAAACAAATTCCAAAACTTTTCTCCCCAGACAGGAATATGCATGATCATTTGACACTAACATAAGGTTTGTGAATGAATGTTCTGTTTTATATTTTTAAAAAATGTAACAATATATGTAGACATTTTAAGAAATTTTTTTTTGGAGGGGGTGGGGGGGGGGGGGGGGGTGTATACCAATCATGAATGATAAATCTGAGATTAAGAGGGCTGGTTGGTTATGGTCTGTTTTTACACTTTATTAGTACTTTGTATTTATGGGAAGAAGAGCTCTGTAAGATAAATGAAGATATTCAGATTTTGAAGCTGAAATGTATGGATTTTTTCTATACAAACTAATAGTTTATAGCTAATTAAAGAAATCAGATCTGAAAATTTTAAAAGGTAGATCTGATGGGTAATTTGTTGACCACTCGGCCTCCTTAGGTTCATGTGATAGATGGGGACTGTGGAGAAATTGACATTTTCTCCATATAGTTACAGACTGTCAACACTGTATTAAAGCAATCCAATGCTTCATCTATAATGAATCTAATAAAACTGAAGGCCAATAACATGTACAGAACAAAATTTGCCCTTTTTCATCATTTTTTTTTTTTTTTGCAGTATGTTAGCATTTTCACAGCTTTGAGATCAATGAGATTAGAAAAAAAAATCTGTGTAAGTTGGAGATTGGTTTTTTGTCAATCCATTTCATGGAGAGTCGGAATTGATTATCAAGTAATTTGTAAGAAATATAAAATGTGCCGCAAAAAAAAAAACTAAAACAAAACAAAAATGTTAATCTTATTTGGCATTCAGTTCTTATCATTAAACTGTGTTAGAAGATGTTGTAACAATTTATCCAAATATCTAAAGATTTGTTGTATTCGATGTTTATATGTTTATAAATTATTTTTTATCGACATGCTAACATCAAGTAAACAAATATATGAACAGATTATAATTTTTCTTGTTAAAAATGATCAACTCGAATATCACCGATATATATAATTCATTTTTATTAGATCTTTTAAGCTAAGGAAAGACTATCTAAAGAGATGTAAATTACTGCTCTGTTTCTTATTTTTCCTTGGAAAGACAAAGTTGAGATTACTGTAGTTTTAGTAATGATTCAACACAAAATTGTAATCACTAGAAGTAATCAAAGTACTGAAAGTACTGAGAAGCGCTAAGCTGTCCCTACATGAGCAAAAAATTAATTGCATTATACATGTATCATGATGAATAAATTTAAGTTTACAAACGTCATCTATATAGCCAAGATTTTGCATTTTTAACCGGGTTTTCCAACGGAAAAATCCGGTTATTGAAATGGTGAAAATAGCGGGCGGGCGGGGGTGCGGGCGGTTGGGCGGGCGGGCGGCTGCCAAAAGGGTACTCTAATTGTACGGATAACTCCCCCTACAGTTTTCAAGATAAGAAGTTGTTCTTTTGCAGATCAATTGTACATATATTAGAGGTGTGCATATTGCGAGGATTTTGATTCTGATAATTTATGAAAAAAATACCAGCTTTTGAACTTAGTCATTTTTTGACAAAATATTGTACATAGGGTACCCCTATTGTACGGATAACTCCTCCTACAGTTTTCAAGATAAGAAGTTCTTTTGCAGATCAATTGTACATATATCAGAGGTGTGCATATTGCTAGGATTTTGATTTCTGATAATTTATGAAAAAAATATCAGCTTTTGAACTTAGTCATTTTTTAGGCAAAATATTGCATATGGGTACTCCATTTCTCTGGATACAGTAGGTAGTGTTTATCAATTCAGGGTTGACATGGATTATGGATACAGTTCACATAAAAGAAAACCCGGTTTTCTGTCACATTGACAACTTTTCACTTGTTGTATAAATTGAACTACAAACAATATCCAGGACTGCGTTCAATAACCGAGATGCGTGCATAGCCGCTAGGTTATAGATCATATCTAGGTCTATTGAATGATTAGCTAGCCTAGCCTCTAGTTCATTGATTTGAAGTTAAAATTATCAACAGATAAATAAATTCACCGACATGATTTGGTAATTGCATGCAGAACTATATGTGTTAAAACTCATAATAATTTATCAAACGAACCAAATATCATTAAATAATATAAATTTTGTGTTTGTTGCAACTTGGTAACTAAGGCAGCCATCTTGAATTTGATGCTTAGTCATAAATTTTTAGGCTAGGTATGTCTACATGTACCTAGCGGCTAGCTAGCTAATCGTTGTACAACCTAGTTGCTACCTAGCCACTACAATAAAGCGAGATTTGAACTCTAGGATCTGTGTTTCACAATCTTATAGCCACTAGACTATAGCGTTAATTAAAAACAGTTAACTACTAGTGCAATAACAGAAACAATCCAACTTTATATGAAATAAAAGACTGACTAGTATAAAATTGCATGCCACAGAATTTGTCATTGTCATATGCAAGGTGTAGCTTCAGAATTTGCGTTAAATCATAACACCATAGTCTTTCCACATGTGCAATGTAAACAAATAACAGAAAAGTTTTTTGTGCCTATACCATACACTTGAAACAAATCTTTTTTCTTCCGACACTAAGTTTCAGTTTATTTCCTTATGAAATGCTTTACTGTTGATCGACTTTATATTATAAAAATTTAAAAGTCTGGAATTCTGTTCATATTTCCCATTAGTACTTGTACTACTTTTGAAATACATAAAACACTATGCTATCCATCTTCTATTGTCAGTTATGTTCTAGGAATTATTTTGCCTTTTTTCCGACATCACAGCCCGTATACTTATGTGTGAAACCCCATTGCAACATGCTGTTTACAAAACTACGTATGATCTTTGACCTTTCAATGCACTGACAAATATTCTTTTATTGTAAATCTTTGATGTTTAAGAAAAAAATATTGTGATAATTTGTGCGCTGCTGCAAATAATTAGAATTATTTTGCCTTAACACCGATACCGCAACCGAGTACTTCTCTGCATTCTATTATTAGACATCGCGTCATCAGATACATGATTATAGGTGGCACTTATTCGGAAGTGACATCCCCGAAAAGCAATGCCAATAAGCGCTTTGCGTACTGCGTACGCTTAGCGCTTAAAAATGAAATTTTCATGAAAGATTTAGATACATATTCAAAAACAGTAATCCACTTTTTTCCTTTGTAGCTGTTTTAAATTGTACCATCAATAATTTTATATCTAATCAAGAACACAGTTCCATACAAAACCAACATTCCTCCTTCTTGATATTGATTTATGGAGAAAGCATTTATAGATGTCTAATGTTATCACAGAGTAATCCATTTCATGCCTTTTGCTAAATGAGAAATGTACTACAGTACAGGCAACACGGATCCGGTATTTTCCGAGCACCCCTGCAGTCCAAATTGCAATGCAGTTTAAGACAGCTCAGGTAAAACTGTGTACCCCTGTGGTAGGGTTGTCCAGCAAGTCAACACCGCTGTGGTCTGGATGATCAATTACAAGTGAAGAAAAGTATCAGACTAAAATACGAAATGTATCAGTATTTTGATAGTTTGACCAAGTTTTTGAGGGGGTTGTTTTATTAAATGGTATACATGTTTCTTCAAAACTACAAATGCCTAATTGATCCTATTGAACATTCCTGTTAGTTGCTTAGAAAACTACAAAAAGGGGGCAGTTGTTATAATTAAGTTGTGGAAGTTGGTGGACTTAGATACCATGTATCCTCAGAACGAAACTTCCAGTACCCATAATTTAAAAAAAGGTGTCAAAATATGAACTTGAACATTAACTTCATGTACCTTCTAGCAACAAAAGCAAAAAAAAAAAATAAAACCTCAAAAAGTTGTTTTAACAGACATAATCTACAGGATGTTTTACATAAAGTGATGCCTCAACTTTATTTGTACCTTTAATTTCAAGATGTGCTTGAATCATGACATTTGATGCAACTCTAAGATTGTTAGAAAAGATCAAAAGCTTATGTGTTTTTTTGTTTTTGTTTTTTGTTTGTTTGTTTTCGATGTTTTTGTTTGTTTGTTTTTGGTTTTTTTTTGAGGGGGGGGGACTTTTTTCTGGACAGGGGGGCTCAGTTGGTGGAATACAGTATGTTCTTTATTGCATGAATTGAGATGTAACAAATTTTCATTGTACCGTTCTGTTCCAACAAAACCTGCAGGTATCGCATTATTTACTTGTTACCATCAAGGCGATAGACCACATTGTATCAGATGAAATCCCAACAGCTTTTTAAATCTTTATCAAACCACATTAATGATTTTACCAGTAATGAAAGTATTAAGTTTCAATCCCTTTTCATTGATTTTGCTCTCTTTTATACTAATAAAACATGTTCCATGTTTTAAAGAGATTACTGTAGTAGAACAATAAAGGAAAGAAAGCAGAGTCAAAGAAAATCCAATATGAGATTAACAGGGGGTATCTAGTAGAAAGATCTGCAGAAGTCATATATATATATATATATAGGAACAGTATAACCATAATTGGAAAGACTCATTCACCAGAAGACCTGTATGATTTTCAAAGAAAATTAAATTAAAACTCAAGAAAAACAATATGGTTCTAAAAGAATATGAAAAGGAATACAAGTATTTAGGAACAAGTATAGACCACAAGCATTGAGAAATCCCAGTATTGAAGAATACAATTAATGAATAATACGAATAAATGTATTGAGTATTGAGAAAAGCAAGTACATGTGTTAAGGAATACAAGTATTGATAAAAAAAAAATAGATCCCATGTATAAATAAATACAGTTATTGAATGGTTACAAGTAGTAAGGAAAACAATATACACCCAAAGTTTTGAAAATTTCCAGTATTGAAGGATACAAGTATTGAGGAACACAATATAGGACCTGAGTTTTGAGGATTTCAAGTATTGAAGGATAAAAGTTTTGAGTAATACAAGTATTTAGGAAAACCTAATAGCAGCAAGTATTGAGGAAAACAAGTATTGAGGAAGACTACATATTGAGGAATACAAGTTTTAAAAGAAAATGATACAGACCAAAGTATTAAGAAATATAGTTATGAGGAATACAAGTAGTGAGGGATACCAGTATTGAGGAACACAATATTGACCCTGAAAATTGACGAAACAAGTATAGAAGAAAAGAATAATACACCAAGAATTGAGGAATACAAGGATGAAGAATCAAGGAAAGCAAGTACATGTACATGTATTGAGGAACACAAGTACTGAGGAACACAATATAGACCCAAAATATTGAGGAATGCAAGTAATGATGAATACAAGTATTGAAGAAAAACAATGTAGATCCCAAGTATTGAAGGATTCAAGTAATGAGGAACACAATTAAGACCCTGAGTATTAAGGAATGCATGTAGACAAGAATACAATTACAATGTATTGAGGAAGACAGAAACAGACCCCATGTATTTTAAGAATACAAGTTTCAATGATTTTTTAAGTATTAAGTTCCTTTTTGTGTAGTTTCCGTGAAGTTAAGGTTAGCCCGGTAGCATGCCACTCGGCTTTCTACTAAATTACTACCCAACTTTCACGAACGTATCTTGTATTTGATTTGTATTGTAAACTGTAAATTGTAATGTAAGAGTTCTTAAAATCCATATGGTGAATTCAAGGGAAAGCTCAATTCGTTACACTCGCTCAAGTTCAAGCTGAATAAAAAAACTCCAAAACGAAACAAAAGTTCAACAAGTTGTATTTAAGTTGATGAAATAACGGGTATATGGTATTCCAATGAAAACCGATTCTCGGAGTTCCGAGAGAACAACTTAATAACGTGCGGAGGTTCCAGCACGGACAGTCCGATATAATTCTGTACACAGAAACGACACTAACGTGCGGAAATCCAGCACAGTTAGACCGATATCACACACACTCTACTAACGTGCGGGGTTCCAGCACAGTTAGCCCAACATAACAATGTTATAGATAAGTTTAGAAATCTTCGATTTTAAACTTTTAATGTAACACATACGCATTTTCACCATGTAGATAACACTATTTTATTGAATAAACGTCAGTAGATTTAAAATTAAAACTAAAGAACTAAAGAACAAACTAATGGGAAAAATAAATACGAAACGGTTGACCGTGATTTTTTTTAACACGCGGAAACATTACGGTTGTTGGTCAAGGTGTATACAAGTATTGCTCTTGAAAATAAGTTTTGGTATCATTTTGTTAAAAATTTGCTTGTTTTATTTTATGTCAAACGTAAACTTTTTGAAAAATAAGTCTAAATGTCAATATATGAAACAAATTTTACTGCATTTATCTGCGTAGGTTGTTTTATGACTAAGCGAATATATACACCAACATAACAAAAGATAATTTAATTGTATAACGATATAATGAAAAAAGAAACATTGTGTGTTCGACTTCGTCCAATATTTACAATGTTATTAATATCGCTAGAGCCTTTAGTGCTTTTTAATGCGTAAAACAAAACATTTGCAACGCATAAACTTGAAAGAAAATTGATATTTACACATCTTACCTTTAACTTTAGTGAGCGTGATCCGGTGGCATCGAATTATGAATTATAGTAATGGGACCAAAAAAAATACATCCTTTGAAGTTCGATACCTAAATGTTCGCCCTTAATTAATTACCGTTTTATTGGGGTTTTTTCCTTTTTTAGACGCAGGCAACATTATTTGAAATGAAAGTTAATACAATAATTAGTACTTTTTTGGACTGATTTAGATGTCTTAATATATAGTTAATGCTCTAGTTTCAATAACATTTTGTTTTTTAGGTGTTTAAATTAAGCGATATCAAATTTCACTGTTTTCCAGCAATAGCTGCAGTGAAAATAGATCAAAAGTTTAAATTAAACTGTCTTTATTCATTGACAGGTATTTCTGATATCGTTTATAAAAATATACTCACAGATGACTCCAGTAGATTTCAACGGCGGGCAACATTGCCATTCCTCGTTGCTAAGTTTTCCATCCATCGGTGTAATGTATTAATGTATAGCGTACAATTATTTCAAAAAGTCGGGTAAAATAAAACGCTGACGGTGTAGTGAGAACTCTAACAGGTGCTCCAGATTTGTTTTACTGTTGTCTGTACGTGTCACACGTTTGTTGAAATAAAACTTTCATCAAAGACAACAAGCCATCAACTCCCCACGGAGGATAAAAGTGGGTGTTTATCAGAGAAAAGAAAACCATTAATGCCTCTCATCGCAAACTGTTATCGAAAAAAGTCAAACAATAGTTCTTCTCTCGTTCGCCTACGCTACTATTGGAAATTCTCTGAGCGATAGAGGTGTTAATAACACTGGGCGATATTCCACCTTCCGAAGCAGGACTTGATCGGTCTTGGGTGCGTTCATGATACTAGTATTCTGTAAGCGTACAGAGCGTACGTATTCGCGGTATATACATGTACCGTAAGCCGATCTTGGGAAAGAAAATATCGATACTGAAACACGGGTTCCCGACCTTTAGATACCAAGTATTGATCACAATTTTTGTATTAATTCATCTGTTTTGTTTTCTTTGTGTTGGAAGCGGCGATAATTTTACGTGAGAGAAACAGCAAGAGATATGGATCGTCTTGGAGAGTCTTCGACGAAAAGTAAAAACTGTTTCAAAGAACATTGATTAATATAACAAATATTGTTTGAGGGATTTAAACGAATTGATTTGAAGAAACGGCTATTGAGACGGTCGGCGTCTGACAACAGGGGGTTCGTATCGGACTTTCTCTGCCAATGTTACAGCGTAAAAATGTCTTAGATGAAACCGAGGAAAAACCCGAGAATCGATGACCTTCCAAGTTTCCCTGTGTGGGTCGACAACACTTTCCTCGCGGGAGATAGTGACATTAGCATACAAATTAAAGGACTGTTCCCAAGAAAGATTCTCATCGTGTCTGTGTGATTTTCTGTTCTCTTTGACTATGGAATACGTTTTTTTGGCGCGCAGATTTGCGAAGCGAAAACCCTTTGAATTAGGCAATCGCTTGTTTAACCATGGATAGATGTAGTAGATAAAAAAAATATATCAAACACGATAAAAATTCGTTCCCTCGAGTATCAGTACGTACGACATTTAGCAGTTGTTTGATATAATGTTTGACATTTGAAGATTACATATTAGATATAGGTAAAGATGTTCGTTTTGAGAAGCAGTGCTGCGCGCGATGTTGAGATATCGCCGAATTAAAATCCGGCGACGTAGATTCTTGGGATAGAGAATTTTATGACATAGTTTATCATTTCTAGGACTGCGCCTTTGTTTAAGTTCCGAACTCTTCTCATTACTGACGTATACACGACATAACAATCGATTTTTATGGACATCGGGTGAATTAAATCCACGCCGACCCTTGGGGACCACAACTGATTACGTATCTGAACCTGAATATCGCCTCCACTGTACACCTGTTCGTAATACGATGCCTTGGACGACAACAATGATATCGTGTATTTACTGTGAAAATTTTTATTAAGAACAAAATTATGTTTGGATTTTTAAATAGCATTGGACAGTTTTCGTTCTCACCAAAACGGACTAAAAATGGAGAAGGTAGGTTGTTTAAAAAATAATGATACATAGAGAAAAGTGCTCGGAATGCATCCGTAGGAAATGGCAAAGAATGTTGTAAAAAATTCCAATAGCATTGAATTGTATAGCTAAAGATCGTGTGACATACGGTCAATTATTTACACATCCGAAATATGATCTTGAACATGTTGAATGTCAATCGCCTATCGTTGGGACACGCTACTAAATGTTGTATAGGGTGCATTTTAATATGCTGATGTTCCGTAATATGCAATGTACCTATGGTCTAATGTGTACTTCACGAAAACGGATAAAAAAGTGAGAGTTTTACCCCCATGTTTGACAGTCTATTATAGTCCAAGATCATGTTATAATTGATGATGCGAAAGCCTAGATACAAAGTTAATTGTTCAAAGAAAAGTAAATGAACTCTATCACGTAACAAATGGATTGAAGCCAATTTTCTTGTTCTACAGAAACTTGTTACATTAGGGACGATTTTTACGACTCCTCAAAATAATAATTAAATAATAGATTTTGTTTATACTTAGAGTTTGTTGTCCCTCCCCCCCTCAAAATTTTCGTCAGAAAGATAAGATTTTTTGGAATGTGCCAAAAGTACTACATTAAGGCTTGTTTTCTTTTTCTCAAGGTTAATAAATTAAACACCAAATTATTTTTTCGTGGCAACAAACACAAAAAAAAACCTGAATGAAATTACGGAGAATTTCCGATTGGATAATGGTATTTTATTGTGCCTCTGGTGTCGCAGGAAGTTATTTTAAGAATTCCACTCGACTCGAAATAATGCTGGGGTTTATAGTTTCCTGGGAGATCTTGCAATTTTATCAATGAATTAAACTGATGACGCTGGTTCTATCGGTACATGTGGGTGGGGACTAGCAGATCGTGGTCAGAGTATTGACGTACCGGGACTATTTATTCCCATTTATTCCTGTCATCATTCCAGTATTAGTTTGAAATAGAAATAAATCAATACCGTATCAGTGTTTTTATATTTTGATATTTCAGCACCAAACTAGTGTTTTTTGCTTTTTTGTTTTGTTCATTTAGGTATTGATAATCCTATAGGTTTTTTTTCCTCCGCAAAACTGCGTATATTTGAGTTTCAAAGAAGTTGTTTAGGTTTATGATTTTTTAAAATCAAACTTCAATGATCCATTTAGGATATCGGCAAAGCAATTCAATTAAATCATATTCTATTGACCTTGACCTTTTTATGACATTGACTTCATTACTATTTTTTGTTTAAAGCTCATTTTCAAAGACACCATTTAAAATATTTTTATTGCACTTTGAAGAGGGAAATATATAGGAAGAGTAAATAAACTGTGAGAATTTTCCAACATGACCTTCCTTGTGACCTTGATCTACATTTCCTTATATTTATTGCAAAGATGCATATTGGTTAGACCAATTCAACTGTACTCTTGTAAGTTGATTTTGCCCTTTCCTCTGATATTGATTTCACTATTATTTATACTTATATATTCATAACTATATTATTTTGGATTTAGCTCAGTTTTAATTTAAAAACTGTTCAGGATATTTTTATTAAATTTCAAACAAAGATAGGAACAATTTACAGCAATTAAATTTTGTTTTGATTTTCTGACATTGACCTTCCCTATGACCTTGACCTAGTTATTCCTTATTTTGCATTTAGCTCAGTTTAAAAGAAACTCTACTACCGGTAATTATATTTTTTATGGAACATTTTACTAAGATATTTTTCAGAGTAATAATATCAATATTTCCAATATAATATATATTTACTCAGACCTGTGTGAAAATACATGTTATTTTCAGGTGCAAACTAGTGATACATTAGAAATTTCTTTTTGTCATTATCCATAAATAAGAGCTGCACATGACTTTTGGTAATGTATATGTAGTTCCGCATATTCTGCCTTCTGTGGCAAAACATTTCATTTTGTGTGAGGGAGATAAAGAAGATATTGGTCCCTTTGAAACATATTACCCTTAAATCGATGTTATAATATGCAGCCCAATATTATTTAATACTGACTATGGTGACATACTGTACTACATAATTATCCTTTAATAATGACTTAATTTTGAGAATAACTTGATTTTGAGATGTTTTACCAGAAAGTATTTTAATATGAATGAGAGAAGGCTGTCCAGTTGAACTAGCTTGTTTCATGTGATAAATAATGTCCAACCAAATATAACAATTTCATCAACAGTTAATGAATGGTTTGGTGAATTATTGTATATTGTTATTTTGAACTAGCTGTGAGTAATTGTAGTATAATCATCTTTATCTCTCATGTTCTTACAGGAATTGACACGAGAATTCGGTTCAGTTTGGAGCCCTTACCAGGGGATAGTGCTTTCGACCAATGGAGAGACGCAATGAAAGCAGTGGCCAGACTGCCTCATGGGATACCCGACAGCTTCCGTAAAAAGGTTTGCACATCTACAATGTCATTGAAATTTTTAAAAAATAAAATAATGTAGAACTCAACTTTTCTTAATGTATAAATAGCAGATCAAAATAACTGATAAAACATTCAGAGTTAAGTCATTGAGTGATAAAACATTCAGAGTTAGGTCATGTATATTTACATAAATGCATGTTTACCTATAAATGTAAGTGCAGCTTTTAAACAGATTTGATAACAAGCAAAGCATCTATTGTATGTAGATTCCATCTATTAAAAGAGCCAAAGTGTATAATTGAATTTTTGTTTATGTTAAAAAGATTTCAAGTGAAATTAAAAAAAAAATTATTGAATCGCATCATGGTCGTAAATAGTCATGTGTTAATTAAGAAATTGTTGTCAGGGAATTCTTTCACCCTTGAGTAATGTTTTAGTGGGTAGCAGTAAAGTCTAATAGATAATTTATCATCCAACTTCTGTAATCCTACACATTTTTAATTTCAAACTGGATGCAGCGTGATGATGCAGTGTTTTTATTATGAATGTTCTTTTTTTTTTGAAAGGGGGGGGGGGAATCATCACTCTATCATAATTTTAGTTTAAAATAATTTCTGGGATTGAAGACACTCTTGTAATGTACGTAGCATATATGATAGTTCTTGAGATTTCAAATCTTAATCATAATTCTAGGGATTAAAGATGCATATGTGCCAGTATATAGCAGAAATCAGTACAGTTCAATTAATTACCATAATTGACTAACATTGATTAGTAATTGTGGTTTAATAGTGGGTTTTGAGAATTATTTTTTGGTGCAGAGTACAAGG
This sequence comes from Magallana hongkongensis, assembly GCA_016163765.1. NCBI lineage: Eukaryota > Metazoa > Mollusca > Bivalvia > Ostreida > Ostreidae > Magallana > Magallana hongkongensis. The sequence continues at coordinate 23,913,692 of WFKH01003881.1, read as the reverse complement.
ATAAAAATCAATATGAATTTTTTGCATGATGTGATTTAGGAGTGCTTAATTATCAGCGGCATTATTGTGTCAATATTAGATAACTGATACAGAAGACGGCTTTCTCATGAAATATTCATTTCTTTTGTCGGAGATTGTTATTGAAGAATTCATTGAGCCTGTATCTTCTATCTACATTCAAAACTCTTACAATGGTATAACTGTGTTTATACTGCACTTACATTCAGATACTTACTTAACAATTAATCAGGGAATGATTGTTAAAGAGGTTTGCTCCTTAGGTTTTGGGTAGCCATTTTGGATCACCTCTAGTCTGAAAATTCTGCATCACATATTAATTCTAATAGTATATTTATATTTTACAGTGTCAAATAAACTGTATTGAATAAAATTGTTTAAACAAATTACATATCTACAGAGTTTAGTAAGGGACTATATTTTGTAGCGGAAGGTTTTCAAGAAGAAAATGAACAATTTTCATAACTCAGTAGTTTTAGAGTACTGTTACTTTAGCTTCCTAATTTTCAGCGCAGACCAAACTTCTAGATAGTTTTTGTATTACGATATATTCATGATATTCTAAAAAACATATTTGAACAATATTTTGATATTTCTATCGATATATTTTGGCATATTTAACTTATATTTCATAGAAGTTAAGAAAAAATTAACACCAATTTTGGCCTAAAATTAGCTTATTTCATGCTATATCTCCAATTTTTGAGATGTGACCCCTACTTCTTTTGCTTTTAAATGAGACATTAAATGTATGTCTATTTGTATGCAAAGTTTTGGAAAGATGACATTACTAATATTTTTTTTATTTGCGTTATAATTTGATTACTCCAAAATTTTGTAACATCTGTTGTTGTGTTCATTATGTACTGGCATTTGAAGCCACCAGTAAAGCAAGATTTTTTAAACTTTGACTTAAATATTACTTTTATAGTCACTACATGTGTTCAACTTCATACTGTATTAAAATCATAATTAAATAATAGTTCAAACTATAAATATTTGTTTGATTTCTTCAAATAATCAATTTCCATGCCAAATTTTAGCAAAAATTTCAGGAAAATTATCATTTCTGTTTGGGGCCCTATATTTCCAAAAAATGGCGTTTGACATGGGTCACAAATAAAACAAATGAACATTTTAGGTCCCCATCTTTATGTCCAAGTGGTTTTTGGAGGATTGACATTACTAGTATTTCAGGTGCCAACCTCCTTAAAAAAGCAACACTTTTATTCGTGTTTGTCTTTAAGTTAACAACTTAATTATGTCTATATGGAATATGCATACTTGAAGGTATTTAATTTCACAATACATGTGAATAGTGTAAATCTGTAGAATTATAACATTAATTAATTTTTTTGTAGAAAAATGAGAAATATAGATTCTGTCGAAGCTAAAACATATGAAACCCATTATTATTTTTTTTAAAAACCGCAACGACACATTTCTTTCCTTGGCACTTGGCAATGCATGTTTGAAGTCCATATGCAGAATCATTAAGTGTTTCCATCTTTGGTCTAAATTTATTGATTTAAAATTGTAGGAACCCAAGGAATGCATATTTGTATTTTATTCAAAACTAAAACTGTCAGACACTGACATTGAAATGGTGTCTCTTGTGTTGACAATAAATCTGACACTGCAACATTTACTGTATATCTGGTGTAATGATATCTGTAGATTTGATAGTGATTACTTTGTATGTATGCTTTCTAGGTCTGGCTCAGTCTGGCCGATAACTATATTAGAGAACAATGCATTGATTGGACAAAGACGGTGCGATTCGCATTCAATGACCGCAGCAACCCAGATGATGACTCCCTTGGAATTCAGATCGTCAAGGTAAAATCTTGACAGGACCGGCTGCCGATTCCTGTTATAATCTACAGCCAGCTCAATTCTTGATTGTCTTTTATTTTATGACTTTGACAAGTTTGTTATCCCAGGTTTTTATTGCATGTTTCTGGTATTTCATCCCTCATTTTTGATGCAAATTTGTTTATAAAGGACAAAATTTGATCCCACTTGACCAGTTAGAGTTGAGCATTCATTTGTTTCAATTTTCAATATTCCCAAGATGGCTTCTACAATGAAGAGGAAAATTGATTTTGTTTATGTCATGTTTCAAAACTATTCAGACATTTGATACTTGAGCAGAACATACCATTTCAGTATCTTCTTTAAAATTCATTAATTATAGGAATTGAATTTGACAAGCAAACAAGAGACTAAATTGATTGTTAATTAATTTAAACAGAAATAAAAGAGAGCAATATATTTTTCAAGTAGAATAATATTAAATCTGTCTTTGAAGTTTAATGTATTATTTATTATGTTTTTACTTGTTACTAGGATTTGCACAGAACAGGGTGTAGTGGATTTAGCGGACAGGAAAACGACGAGGATCGTGCCGTCTTGAAGAGGGTGCTGCTTGGATATGCGCGCTGGAACAAGAGCGTGGGGTACTGCCAGGGGTTCAACGTGATCGCGGCCCTGCTACTGGAGGTGATGGACAGAAAGGAAGACGACGCATTAAAGGTTAAACAGCTTATACCACAGCTTGCAAAATCATTGGTTCCGTGAAATATTATGATAAAGCAAAGTAAATGGCTCGTAAAACATCTATGTGGTATAAAAGGTAACACAGCAAATTAAACTTTGGAGGATGAAAGTAACACAGCAAATAACAAGTAGGGGGGGAACCGTGGAATCAATGATGTTTAGATTAGTAAGGCAAAGTTTTTATAGATCATTCAAAAAGTCCATTTGGATGTAATGATAAAGACAATTTATTACATATTTAATCAACTAATAAGAATTAAGTCAGTTACTATAGAGGGAAGCACTTTGGTAGGTATTTACTGGTATCCAAGAATTCTTGATTCTTGATTCCACGTTCATTACCAAAAACTGTAGGTCTTGTTGTTGTGTTTTACCAGTCCAAGATAGGGATGCTGCAAGTCTATTGGGTATTAGTTATAGGGAAGCTTTTACATCATTAGATGGCACAAAAAACACAGATTCTAAGCTTTAGAGAACAGAATTTATCTTCTTTATTATGACACAAAGAGTTCACTTATCCAGTCTTACATAATTTGCCAGAAAGTGAGAAACATTTCCCGAGCATGACTTCACAGTGAGGCAGTGATACCTTTATCCATCATCAAAGAGGTTAATGGGTCTATGTATCATATCTAGGCCTGGCTAATTTGTGCAGAAAATACCGACATCTATCACTGTCTCTGTTTTAATGGTTAACCAGTCATGAAAAGCTTGTTTCGTAGGAAATTTAGGATAATATAGATGAGAGATGCAGATTAGCTGCCATTGCAAGTGTAAGAGTAAAAGATACATGTAAAACATTTGATGAGCACAGTAGACAACTGGACTACTGTGGAATCATTTAAATTCGAGGGGCCAATGTTCGTGGGTTGTGGAATTTTTGCTTATAGGTGGGGATGTAATTTCGTGGATGTGTCAGCTTTCAGTTTAAATAGAAAACAAAATCCTTTATAATTAGTTTTCGTCGAGGATGTAAATTCGTGGGTTAGGACTTCCCACGAATACCACGAAAATTGAGCCATCACGAATTCTAATGATTCCACAGAATATGGCAAAATCTAATGTGCATAGTTATGAATTTAGGAGACATTCCCATTAAGGTAGCAGACAATAAAAATTAAATATACAGAGAGCATCAGGATGACAATTTAAAACCAAGGCCATGCAAAGCACCCCTAAGCAATTAATTGTTAGGAGCACAGTTCAATTTTATGGAATGATAATTTGCATTCAAAATGCAGCAAGGTTCTTGAACTGTCTTAGAAGATTGATTAAATGGGAGCCCCATGGCTATCTGAAGATTGGTCTGCATTATAGGATCTTTAGATTTTTGGATAGGTGTGGGTCATCTGTAGATTGGTCTTTGATAGATTTTGTTATGATGAAGTATTGTTAGATGCCCATCCTTAGATGGATGTATTATGGTATTGGGCATTGGGCCTGTCTGTCTGTCTATCTGTTTGTGTCCATCTCTTTGCCTACTTACACATTGAAGGCAAGCTACAAGCTATACCATTTAAGGTTGGATGATCATACTTGGCACCTGCAGGGTTGCTGATGGCAAAAAAAAGAACCCTTTATTATTTTCAAGGTCAGAAGTTAAAGATCAGGGTCACCATGGATTTAGATAGTTATGTGCCTTTAGCATAACTGATTACCGGATGAATATTGTCTTCAGCAGTAATTGCATACTGTGTGAAGTCAAAATGTTCATAGTGAATTGATCAACATTGATTTTATGGCATGTCTGTTCTAATGAATTCATATCCACCAATTAATCACAGGTGACATATCATATTTGATGAGATTACTGTTACAGTTGCCAATTTCTTAACTACAAATGAACAATGAAGTTTACCCATCAGTTACAAGTACCCCGGTAAATTATTTTCTAAAACTTTGCACCCATGGAATATTTCTTTCATTTGTGAGTGCACAATCTGGCAATGTTTGACAGCCAATGTTTAGAGAGTTTAAAAAGAAGATATGAATTTGTAATTTGTCTCTACAAGGCTATAGCAGTTGTTTCTGTATATGGGTTGCTTTAGTGAGATTTAGCAATAAATATTACTGGGGCAAAAGTTGAGACACCACTTAATACTGTAGATTCCTAATTAAACGCGAGAAATTAATATCCGCGTAAAAAAGCACATCTAGTGAATTTTAAAATCTCACTTTTATTTTTTGGACATAGGTAAACTGCATGAAACTATGATAAAAATTTGACGTTCGGGATTTTATGTTCTCGCAATTTGATGGAAAACGGTTGAATCGTGGAATTAAGTACTCATGTAAAATAAGGAATCTACAGTAAAGGCATTTTATGGCAAAAAATAGGTAAAAAATGTAGATTGATCAATTTTTTATCCATTTCAAGGGTAACCTAGCATCCCATAAAAAAAATCTACACGGCCTTGATTAATAATCTTTGTTCCAAAAAACGTTTTTTGGGGAACTTATTTAATCAAATGGCGACTCACAAGTTCTGTTGGATGCCTCTGTAGCAAATCATTGATTTTATTCTAACATTTCAGTGTAAGACCTGATAATTAGAAAGATTGAATGTTGATAAAATATAAGGAATAATAAGTTCTGGGCAAATGGCTTTATCACCTCTCTGTCATCTAATACCTGTTTCATGCATGTTACCATGGTTACCATAATGTTTTGTTAGTCAAGGAATCAAGGCATGTTTATGTTGCCAATATGGAGGTTTTTCAATTAAATTGAGCTTTTAACATTTTATCCGTCGTTCTGTATGGTATTCACCATTTTAATGTATCTCCATCTACCGGTACATGAATTCATCTTTCTTATTTAGATTGATTAGCTAGAGGATTCCCCTTCTGTCAAGATACATTTAATTACAATATTTATGGAGTATTTTTGGAGTCAAAGATTAAAAAAGACCTTTATAGTTTGAAAACATTTGTTTGAAAGAAATCCGTACTAGAGTGAACTTCCATCCTTAATTTCATTCATTGCACTAATCTCAGTTCCACCTCAGAAAACTACATTTCCTCGAATTCTGCTTCAATCTGATTTTTTTTTTTAATGAATGAATAGCCTGATCAGCAAATTTAGTGTAAAGCCTTGTTAGTGTGACGTTTTTACATCTGTTAAGTTTCATCAAGCTTTTAGACGATCCGGTTCATCTTTTTCTTCATTGTCTAAAGGCTCTCTGGGAGGTTGACAGGAAATTGGATTTTTCTGAAACCCTCGGAATGTGTGTGACAGTCGTATCCTCATCACTAGAAACTTGTCAATATCAGAGACGGCATGTTCACTAAATTCTAATTTAGCAGCAGAGGCCGAGTTTAAAGCTAGAAATAGATATGCTTGATTCTTTTATAAGATCTCAGTTCTGTTTCTGTTATAGATTTTGACTTTGGTAAAATAAATGGAGGAATCGTACTTTACATGTACTGTAGATTCCTTATTTTACGCGAGTACTTTATTCCGCGATTCAACCATTTTGCATCAGATCGTGAGAATATGAAATTGTGAATGCCCAAATTGTTATGGTTTCATTTACTGTAGATTCCTAATTATACGCGAGGAATAAATATCTGCGTAAAATCGCGAGAAGGACATTTCGCGGATTTTAAAATCTCGCTTTTATATATTGGACATTTGTAAAGTAAATGAAACTATGATAAAAATTCGGCGTTCGCGATTTTATATTCTCGCGATTTGATGCAAAACGGTTGAATCGCGGAATTAAGTACTCGCTTAAAATAAGGAATCTACAGTACTTTACATCTGTCTGAAAAAATAGCAGCAAGATTTCAAAATCTGCGAGATGTGATTTTCATGATTTAATGCGGATATTTATTCCTCACATTTAATTAGGAATCTATATAACTTATTCTTTGAATTTATCCACTGACAATGTTTAAATACTTAATAGATAATTAAGTATTTGAAATTTAAGGATTTTAAAATTGTTTAAACCATCATTATTTCCATTAACTCAATTGCTTACTTTGGTATTTTGGTATCTCAAACCCCCTTTTTCTGGCCCTCCATCCTCCAAGTAATAGCAAACATTTTTTGGATTTATTAATGTTGGATGCTAAACCAAAATTCTCTTTATTTCTTAAGCAAACATTTTAAATTTTGGATTTATTAGTTTAGGATGATAAACTAATTTCTCTTCATTCTTTGACAATAATAACTTGTACGTTGGATGGTTTAGTATTTCAGTAATCTTAGGAGTAGTCCACATTTTTCTGTTTATAACCTGTTTCTAGCTGTAATTTATTGATATTCTGCATGTCAAAGAATTGCAGTACCACAGGAGGAGCATCGTATACAAGGAAAAGCTTTTTGATTTTATTCATTACTTTTATTCATTACTTCTAAGCTGCATATTAAACTTCATAAAAAAGGACCTGCATGAGATCTTAAGTAACATTATAAATTCCATCACAAAGTTCACTTAATAAGAGACTATAGAGAGATATATGGTTCATATTCTTTGCTCATTAATGCCTCTTATTGCATTTTCTACTCTCGTCCTCATAAACACTATCAGGCAGATTTAAAAAAAAATTCTTTGCATGGCTTTTATGTTAAGCATTCTCGAAGTTTTAATGTAACATGCAGTTATAGTTAGAGATCTGAACTTTTCTCATTTCTGGAAAGATAACTCTTTCCGGAAAGAGATAACACTAAGAGATAATTCATTTGGACCACTCTCAGCCATTTTCATAAAAAATTTTTAATATTAAATTTTTTAAATATAGATGTTATATTAGAGTATTCTCTCTCAAGTAGAATTATCTCTCATACAGATCACCTCGCTTTATCTGTTGCTTACTAGAAATTTTTAAAATGAGAGATGGTTCTACACTGGGCGGACTTTATCTGTCCCATATCGGCGTACGCTGAAATGTGCCGTTTATATGATTGGTGTTAAACGGCGAATTGGCAAATGAAGTAAACTGGCATAAAACAAAAATGGAGGAACATTTTATTATCACAGCTGTTGGTGTAACCATGGAAATAGATGTAACAATCCCAAGGCACCTTTCTTTATTGGCTTTGCTAGAATTCCTACATAGATAGAAATAAAATATAAAGAATTGTTAAATATGTTGCAATGCAATTTCACCAAAAGTACCAGGAATTTGGGGGTTTTTTTTTAGTGGTTTCTGCGCAAAATTCCAAAAATTTGTTAAATCAATGCATGCGATCAATGAGCATGCTGATTTATTAACCCTAATTACATCACCAAATTGTGAGATTCCACCATACTTAAAAAAGCTGCGAATTCCACGCCGGTCATTCCAGACCACGAGATCACCGTACACCAGCGAACCTTCCCCAATTAAACGAAGCAACAAGCCGGTTACCAAAGGTCAATCAGCGCATTTGGCATACGCAAGTTTGACAAATGAAGTCCTACCTCTGAGAGAGATAACTCTGCTTAGGGGGAGATAACTCTCTTCTGGACAAAATAACTTGCCTCTAGAGGAGATTACTATGCTTAGTGAGAGATCTGGGGGGGAAAAAGGCTGTGTTCTTAGGAGAGATAATTCTACCCTGGTTTAGGGGAGATAATCATGCCAGGGAGATAACTCTACTTGGTTAGAGATACAACAGCTTTTACGGAGATAAATTAGAGGAGATAACTCAGCTAAACAATTTATCCCCCACCACCACTCCTCCATAAATGTCCTGTTTGCATCAACTTTGACATCATTATGACACTTGTTGCGTGACCAATAGGTCTGCCAGGAAATCAATTGTACAGAGGCTTGCATGTTATGGTTGCATTTGACTTCTGACTCTGAGGGATTCTCATGGTCAGTGATGGAAATAAATTGTTGTCCATTATCTCTCTCTCTCTCCATTATTTGCTTTGTTGTTTGTGTGTGCTGGAATTCATCCACTGTCTACGTTCCATATATAATCACTAAAGGACTTGGAATTGCAACATTATCACTCTGTCTACTACCCTAAAGATCTTTTAAATGTTATTAAGTTGATTATCCATATAATTTTGTGAACGATCTTGAATTTGCTCTTAAAGATGAAATTAATCGGCAGAAATGTTAAATTTATTTCCCTATATACATGTACTTTTTGGTTTATAATGAAATATTAACTAGTTCACTGATAATTAAAAGGAATTACACACCATTTACTCAACTGTAAACCAAATTATACTCATGTGGGAGAATATTTTGTGAAGTTTGTGAGAACATCATTTTGGTGAATACTAGTATTCCTAAAATGTCATACATGTAACTATATTGATTTTGGGTTTTATTTTTTTAAATGGAAACAGTAAAAGCCGTAGTTGCAAAAACAGGGGTACTAAGTTGATTCTAACCAGTTTGGACTGATATTTTGCAAAATAAGATATTATGATTAAAAACTGGTTTACAAGTTAAAAATACCCAGAATCCTAAATGTAAAACAGAAGAGAAAGTAAGATTTTATTACCTGTATGTAATTAATGATATATTTTAATAACCATCAAGACAAGTTTATCATGCATTGTAACAACACTGAATTTAAAAAGATGATGTACCTTCTCCTTCCAGGTAATGATATACCTGATTGACCATGTGTTACCTGACGGTTACTACGCCCACAATCTGAGGGCCCTGTCCGTTGACATGGCTGTGTTCCGGGACCTTCTGAGGGTGACCTTTCCGAAGCTCTCCAAACACCTGGACCACCTACAGAATGCGGCCCAGGACAACACCACAGGTGATTTCTTTAATTAAATTGGAAAAAGAAAACACCAATATTAAATGAGTAGTTTGAACAGATTCTGAACAGATATTTGCTTTGAATTTTGATTAAAATATAAGTTTGGGGCAATTTCTAGAATTTTTAAAAATAGCTTGGTTATATATTAGTTTGGACTGTTTGATGACATTAGTGATAACTGATAATTTATTTTTAACAAAACTCTTAAAAGTTTTAGTCTTTGAATGTCTTTGAATTTGTATATAAATTTTTATTACAATCATAGATAGTATCTTAAAAAATCAAATGTTTTCAGAATTGGGTTGTGGTGCTCTAAATGCATTGATTGGTAGTTGCTGTGATCTTGTTAACCTTACAGGTGCTAGCTACGAGCCGCCCCTGACCAATGTGTTCACTATGCAGTGGTTCCTGACCCTGTTTGCCACCTGTCTGCCCAAACACATCGTCCTGAGGGTCTGGGACTCCATCCTTCTAGAAGGGTCTGAGATCTTGTTGAGGACAGCACTAGCAATCTGGGGAAAGCTCACAAAGTAAGCAATTCCAAATCTTACTGTGAACAGTGCTTGTCATCTAGGAAAAGCTCACAAAGTTAGAATACATAGCAGCACTTCTGAGTCAAGCTATAATAGTGTTTCTCTATAAATTGCATACTGTTAAGAGTTATACCATATGTATCATTGTTACTGTATGATTTATGTACTATTAAGAGTTGGGGGTATAAATGTTACTGTATTTTCTGGCTGTTGTAGGAGAATACTGACTGCCAGCAGTGCTGACGAGTTCTACTCTCTGATGGGGGTACTCACCCAGGAAACAATGGACGGAAGGATCTTCAATGCTGACCTCCTAGTCAAAGTATGAACAATCGAGAGATATTGGCAAAAGGGGTCAATAAAATTTAAACTTCATACCTTTAAAGTATTGTAAATGACTGTTTAAGTACAAGGTAATACATCAGTTCAAAGGTCAAGTAGATTGTAACATTTCAGTGCAACCAATTATTGTGACCAAACTCATGACTATACTTTAGCAAACACATCATGTTTTAAAGATTTTCTTAACAAATACTATGGTGTATCTACCCGGTATATGTGTCACAATGGATTAAACTTATTGACTGCGGGGTCTTTTAGTAAAGCATTTCAATCAACATATTGCATTGATAATTATAAGTTTTCTGAACTGGTTTGTTCTAGGGGTGGAAAAGGTATTTTACAGAAAATTGTGGAAGGCAATTCATATTACATGTATTGAAAAAACATTTTCTTCACTTGCACAGTTTATCTATGCCTGTGCCCCCATCCCCATGCAACAACTCCCAGAACTGCGAGAGAAGTATACCTATAACATCAGGCCCTTTACCAGCACTGGAAACTCCAACAGGAAGGCAGGCAGTATGTTGCCTAGTGACGAGGATGACCTTGATGAAGAGGACCTTGAGGCCATCAGCTGCTTTACCGGCATCATTCCAACAGCTAACGGGGCCAACAGAGGGAAAGGTGACAAAGCCTTTCTCCTCATTAAAAATCATCTAAGAATTTTACAGAATATTTCACTCATTTTTAGCATCCTTATTTTTAAAAATAGCCCAGAAAATAACAAAGAATAATTCATTTTTTGACAATAAGATAGACACAACAAAGTTTTTATATCTCTATGATAAAGTGAATGATAAGCTGTATGGAGTGACCTTGATATTACAGGCTCTGACCTTGACCCCAGCACTGCAGACATATCAATGGTGGGGCCTGGTGCCTATGGTATGGGTGGGGACTCCAATCAGGCTGTGGGTTCCTCTGTTTACCTGGAAAGGATGTGTACCGATATAGGCTCCCTGAAAAAGCAGTACAGCAAGCTCAAACAGAGGCAGACACAGGCTCATGTTATCATAGCAGGTCAGTATAGCAGTCATAGCATAGCAGGTCAGTATAGCAGTCTTAGCATAGTATGTCATTGCAAAAGTATAAGAATAACAGGTTAGTACATCAGTCATGTATACAATGCAGGTTTACTTAGTATAGCAGTCATAGCATAACATGTCAGTATGTACAAAAGCAGATGTGTATAGCAATCATACAATAGTAGGTTTGTGTAGCAGTCTTACAAGTAACATAGCACATCAGCAAAGTAAAAGCAATCTATGTCATTTTTGCAACAAAGGCTTAAAGAATTATGTTGTAATGATAGCACAGTAGGTCATTATTGTTAAATCGAGTCAGTTTCTTTTTCCTAGCAATCTTACAATAAGTTTATTTTGTGTTGCGCTATATCTAGATCTACAATGAAAATATACACGGCAATACTCAGTTTGGTGAAAAAATCTGTAATAATTTCAATGTAGAATATTTAATTTTTGAATCACTGATTGAATATTTTATTTCATAAATAGCAAAAGATTCAATTTTAAGTTGATGTACCTTATATCTAGGTATCTTGTTAACACCCGAGTCATTAATGTTTTCTCATAGCTGCCTCAGCCAAACAACAGGCCAGAGTAAAGGCCCTGACACCCCACATAGATCCACCGAAGGCCATCAACCATCTGTTCATCAGCAAGGCCATGCTTCCTAATGTCAGAAGTGCCAAACACAGGTATGATGTATGCCAATCACAACCAAGTCAAGTCTTTCTGCTATTTTACTTATACCAGTTATATGTATTGGTTGTGAAGATCCTTCACAAAAATTCTGACAGGGGTCTTTTAGTAAAGCATTTCAATCAACATATTGCATTGATAATTATAAGTTTTCTGAACTGGTTTGTTCTAGGGGTGGAAAAGCAATGATGGTACCTCATTTCCTCCAAAAAGGACAGAAAACATCCCTGAATAAGCGAACTGTTCCAGAAACTGAAATTACAAAAACAGGGAGTGCAGAGTCCCCTGTGAATATGGATAATTCTGTCTGTGGTGAAGTGGATTGCAAACCAAGAGGTGAACAGCTTGAAAAATCAAGTGAAAATGTGGAAAGAAAAAATGGAGTGGAAGAAACAAATCAAAGTGAAAACAAAAGGCAAGAAACTGTGACAAAAAATGATGATGGATGCAACGAACAGAAGAAACAGTGTGACATTGAGGATAAAGACCAACTGGAAGAGGGAAAGGTTGTTGGATCCACGGAATGTAGAAGTGGGGAGGACACCAAGGCAGTGAGTGTAGACAGACAGGAATCAGTGGACTCCAGTGACTGTAGTGTTGAGGGTATCTGTGAGATTGGAGGGATGAGGAGAGAAGAGGTAGTGGAGCCTGATTCTGATGAGGAGGACTTAATCAAGGAAATTGATGATATGATTCAGGTCTGTTCCAGTCAACTGGCTCGTAGTATGGAGGAAGAAGAGGAGGAGGATTCAGAAAATTCACAGGGGGAGGATCTCGATGAAAATTCTCCCAAACACTCGCAGAGAGATATGAAGATAGAGCTTCCTCTTAGGAGCATTTCTCAGGACTCAGTAGGGGAGGACGAAAAGTGTGCTCATTCTGGACAAAGTGTTGAAAAGCTATCTAGAAAGATTAATTGTGGAGCCAATCCCAGGGTGATCACCATGTCACAGAGCCTAAGCTTAGCTCAGTATGCACAGTCCAAGCGGAAAATGTCCAGTTGTAGTGTGGAGTCCAATACTTCTAAACATTTAACCGACTCAGATTCAGGCTCGGTGTTCAGCCCTGAGGAGTCAGAATCTCCTCAGTTCTTTCCAGGCGAGAAAACGAGTCCCACGGCTGGAAAATCTGTGTCGTGGTCCAGTGACGTGAAATCTCCTAGTCATTCTAAGTCAGCATCCCTCGCGATGAAGAAACCCTTCAATCCTTTTCCTGTTAGACATTTTAATGAAAACAGGGCCAAAACTGGAATCAAACTGGGGATGTACAAGACATCAACATTTAACCAGCTAGAGAAGCAATCCAAAAGACGTACCTTATGGAGCAAATAGCCATTTTATAGCATATTATGTTTGAGGATGTAGAATCCACAATTTGTTTTTTTTTTGTGAAGAGACCATGTGTGTTTAACATACAGTTGGGTATTTTGTTCAGTGGGTATTTTTGAGACATCAATATGTCTTTTATGTGCAATGATTATTATGATGAGAATTGATCATTCATTTATTTTGATGATAGTTTACATGTATCACTATTGCTCTTATCCAAAGATAGTTTGTCCATTTACTGAAGAAATCCTTGTTCGTTTTATGGTGTTTGGTTGTTTATTAGTTATTGTATTATTTGTTGATATTCTTGTTTTATTTCTTTTGTTTCTCTCTTTTTTTAAATTTTGATCAGGAGTATATTGAGATGAAGTTTATCAAGTTGTTAAAAAGCAACATTATTAAAGGTTCATTTATTCAGAAATTGCTCATTTTGGGAATGCAGGTGTTTGTTTTTATTTTTCTCTATCTCTTGTCTTTCTTGTTGCTAGTACATGTACATATAGAAATTTCTTTTGAAAATTTCTAATGATTGGATAAGGTCTTGTATCCTGTGATCAGGGCATTGCCTGCATTACATATTTATAGATTTCTAAATTGAGAGAGAGGGGGATTATTTTGTTATTGTTTTGTTGCCTTTAATTATATACATGTATATTTGATTTAAAACTCCATCCTCTGTTTGCCAATATCTTAAAAAAAAAATCATCTCCATTTCATACAAGAATAGAGATCATCATATAAAGAAAAGGCTGGTTGTCTCGACTGGTACAATCTAGGTCAATTAATCCACCAACCACATCACTCCTACATGTACTGGACCGTTGATCTCTCCACTGTTGATATTGTTTAAAGCATGAATCCACAATTTGTCAAATTTCCTTACATAATCATTTTTTCCACATGCATTCAACAATTTTCACTGTATTTAGTACTGAAAAAAATATTGTATTCTACTGCCAATGGCAGAGATTCTATTTAAAGGATTTGTGAAGATTCTATTGGATGATCTCTGATTTTTCAATCTGTAATTGTTCATGAATCAGATATTTTTTTCCTATCATTAGCTATATTTATTTATTGACTTTTGTGGAAAATTATTATTCCTTGCTCACATATTATACATACAGGTAATATATATTTGTTTTTAATTCTAGTATTAGTTTTTAAGCAATTATTAAGAATCTCCTGTTTTATTACTGATCTTCATGACATTAAACTCTAAAATCTACATTTATATTCACTTTTACAGCTGAAAGCTCTTTCGTACCAATGGTTGTGTTTCAATTGTTTAAATTATAATTTATTTGAGATTGTATAAAATGATTGTATTTTATAAGTCTTGAAATGAGAGGTGGTTGTGAACTATCCTATGATTTGGTTCCATACAATAATGATATGTCAAAGTTAATTTACATATATGAATATACTTGCATATTTACAAATAAGTGGGTGGTTGAGAATTACATTCCTTTGTTATAAAACTCCTGTTTTGTTGTAGAAATATTTTGCATAATTTTGTTGTTATTTTATCCCTGGGTTTTAGGTCTGGAAAATGTTGGAGACACTTTTTCATGTGACCATGGAGATCAGATTAAGAAATCCATTCCTTATTCTACATAATTTATTAACTGATTTGTTTGTTTTCTTCTATTGCAAAAGCATAATGGTTGTTCAAATTAATTGAAATAAATATATGGTCATTATGGTGCTCATGATATATCTTGGGAGTTTTAAGTTTTTTTTTAATTTTAAAGTCTTGGGAAAATACTTTAATCGAGATTTTACCCATATAAATAATGTATGGAAAAACATGATATTATTTAAAAACAGATTGCTACTAAAAAGGTTAAACTGGCCTTATTATTAAATTCATTTGCATGATAATTGATTTTAACTGTACATGGATGCAATGATTTTGTTTAAGAAACTATTTGTTCCTATTTGATATAAATTGGATAAGCATTTTCATGATTTGGTTCTTTAAAAAATTCAGTAAAATGTTCCCAATTTTGAAATTCTGGTATTTGCAAAAAAAATCATATAATTTTTTCATTCAAGTTTTAGTTTACTCAATTTCAATAAAAACTTTTGAGAATCTTCAATACAGTTGGGTCATATCATTTGCCTCAATCTATTAGCCACCCCTATATTAAATTTGTTTCTGATATACAATCCACAATTTATTTACCGGGTAATACAAGACATACACTGAATTTACTCTACATCCCCTCTAGCATTTTGTAAAGATAAAAATATAAAATACACCTAATATGCAACACATTTTATTTTTGCATTGCTCAAAAATCACAAAAAATGTCCCACTATCACATAGCGATTCTGTAATGTCACATTGCTGAATGTATCTTGGAAATATCTACAAAATGTCTCATCCTTTCCTCATCAATGCATTCTGAAATGAAAGAAGCAATATCTGCTTTAAAAATGATACCAAATAACTTTATGGATATTTATATCTGCCTGCTTACACAGAAGTCATTATTTAAAGGGTATATATTGGCTGATGTAAACAGCAGAGACTACAGCAGTTAAAATTGAAACAAATACATTTTTAATATATGGCATAATACAAATTCCAAATATACTATTCATATTGTGATGTGTTTGTCATCTGAAGGAGAAGAACTTTTAAGTTGTTAAAACTTGCTTCTAATCCTTTTGTTATTCATAAATTAAAATGCATTCAATTCATCAGTCTTTAAATTCATAAATTACATATTTGTGGAGATTAAATGCTTGTCGGCAGTTGTTGCATTAAAGAAGGACAACTCTTACAGCTCTGGCCCTCTCCACACACTCAAAGAATGCTCTGACATCGGCTGAACACAGCAGCGTCTTCTTGTGGTTATCTGTGTAGCAGCGGAATACTTTGTCCTGGAGGTCTTGACAGACCGGCGATCCTGTGCTGTTCCTGTCATCAACAGACACACACATAAAACTGATACTGGCAAGTCATAGAGACACATGTCATAATAAAGATAGACACTTAAATATGATACTGGCAAGTCAAAGATATATCAATACAAAAAATGTGATATATTGAATTCAGCTTAAATTAATACAGATAGTCCATTTGTCAGAAGAATGTTATCAGCTAAATAGATTTAGTTGGATTGTACACTATACCAATAATTACAGGTATAATATACCTTCCAATTACAGTATAACCACAATTAAACTTAAAAAATCAAATTAAAACTGCTGTAAAGTACTGCATTCTTGTACACTTACATGAATTTTTTTTCAACCTCCTGAACAGCTTGTGCAAACTCATCCACTCTGGCATTTAACAACTGTGCATTCTAAAAGTAACAACAACAAAATTATGAACTCCACTGCTGATTGGTTCAACAGAAAACATGTACCTAGAGTCTAAGATTTCATTGTTTACATTTAAGAATGCAAACACCGATACCAGTTGTTTCACTAACCAGGTTTTTTTTTCACTTGTACAGCATATTACTGTAAAGTTCTAACCATTACATGTATGTATTTTAAAGGAATAGCCTGTTCCTTGCAATACATTTATGGCTGAATAATGCAGCAAAAGAACTATATACCATATTAGTCAAATTTGGCCCCCAATAACTCGCCATTTTTTAAAGTGTTCAGGTACATTAATTTGACATTTTTCTTATCTTTTTTCGAATGGGAAATATAGAGCGACGCTTTGAACAAGAACAACATTTTTGTCACTTATAAGTACTGGATAGATACATCTTTGGTGGAAATATTTCGTTTGTTCAAGCAATCGCTCAATGTTTTCTTAAAGAAACACTGCTTGAAAACCAGTCGTTTTACGCTAAAAATGCGAAAATGGCGGAAAAGGTTAACTTTATGATGTCATATTTTTAAATTGTGGGCACTTTATTCAAAATGAAAATCATAAATAAATTTCAAATGTATATCTGTACATAGAAAACAGAGAATTACAGTAAAATGATGATGTTCATTTTAGGGGGCCGTTTCAGGCTCAAACCATATATAGTCCTTTACCAACCTTCTCTTCAAGTTCTTTAAGTTTCTGGTTGTAAGAATCTGTAAATTCCTCTTCACTCTCCTGTTGATTTGAAATTTAAAATGAATATAAATGGTTACATTGTTTAAGATTATGACAGATGACAGACTATTATAAAATGTCATAAACACAACTTTACAAAATTAATGAAATTCTTTTTCAGAAATTAAAGGTTATTTTTTTTTTTACAGATATAATTCATTATACTCTACTCTTTGTCAAAGTATACTTTTAAAATATAAAATGATCAATTAAACTGTTTAAATATGAAAAGGAAACATCAAAACATCACAATTCAAGAGAGATCTGTGGTATTAATAGCTACTGACCATTTTTCTTCTTGCTGAAAAAAATGAAAAAAAAAATTATCAGGTTTAAAGATAATTCAATGCACTTTTTTTGGTTGCAAACTCTCTTTTCCCCTTTCACACTACAGGAGTAGATAATTTGCTACTACATGAACCTATATGATTAATTAAAAGTCATTTGCACTAATTAAATTTTCTGGAACTTGCAGAGTAAACAAGTACAAATAAGATTAAATAATTCAAATCAAAATAAAAACATTTCAATACTTACAAGGTCTACCTGTTCTATTTCCATGGCTTCCAATTCTTTTGGCAAAATCCTCAGTAACCTGTTTGAAAAATTATGTGTAAATTGAGTGAGGGAATTCATGCAGGGCTCAATCATTTACTTATAAGCCATCAGCAAAATAAAGAAATTTACTAATCATACTGAATATAACAAAACGTTCATTTCAGAGAGTTTCTGTAAATCTAAATTGAATCAATTTGATCATTGTAAGAATTCATTGAATAATTTCTAAATATGAAAAGAAGTTGAAATTTACTGAATGCAAGATATTTTAAAGGGTCTTGGACACCCGGTGACTTTTACCTTTTATGACAGTATATCACAACATGGCAATAATTTTTATTTCAACCCATTGTGAAAATGTTTATATCACGAAACCTGATTGTCTCCCTTTATAACATAATGGGTAAAGCTTTGGTCTACTGACGTGCAAGTCAAAGTTCAAATCAGCAGTGACTTTTGTTTTTATGAAAACCGATAAATTTTATTAAAGTTGATTTTCCACCAAAATTGAACCCTTTTTTTCTGTCATTTTCAAATCGAAATCATGCATGCTAGAAATCCATATCTCGTAGGAACATTGAGGTTTGGGCTTGTATGTGAAACTTTTCCCAAAGGTGTGGAAGACCCATAAGCATTTATGATCCACAGGTGCTAGAGGACAGGAACCCTCCCTTATAAATTCTCT
The DNA here is from genome assembly GCA_016163765.1 of Magallana hongkongensis. NCBI lineage: Eukaryota > Metazoa > Mollusca > Bivalvia > Ostreida > Ostreidae > Magallana > Magallana hongkongensis. The sequence goes on along the minus strand of WFKH01003881.1, from coordinate 23,895,144 downwards.
GTATATCAGCTAGTTTATCTGCATTTCAATGAGTAATGTAATGCCTCCTTTTCCATTGATCAAATTGGATCAGTTCAAAACACAGTAGCCTAAGTTGCCAGAGAAATTGAACTCTAACAATTCACACATTAAATTACTGATGCAAAACATGCAAAAAATAATTGAAGGAAAAATTTAAGCTATAACATAAGGGGAGGGGGGGGGGGGGTACAGATGTTACTCTTTGGCAGTGGACATTACTGATTAGGTTGCACATTTGACCAGAGAGCTGCCGTTCTAAGTTGATAACCAAGATTTAATATAATATCGTGTCATTGTTCACATCACGATTTTTTCTCGATATGATGTAATTTCTCATTATTTGCGAGATGAAATATACAGCTCATCTTTGTCTTTGATATTTATTAACTGAGAAAACTCGAGACGGGTCTGCATTGATAACTGTCGCATTGACATTGTAATAAACTGACTTAAAATGCAAACCATAATTTGGTTGTTTGGATCCTGCTCAAATTCGATTCGTCGTGTACTGCCAGAACCCCCCATTGTTGGGGAATTTTCTTCAGTAACTGAAACAAGGTCGGAGCCGGGGATAGAAGAGGAAATTCAGAACAATAATGTAATTTCAAAAGTGGTCACTGTCTAAATGCGGAATTCATAATTCCGGCAAAATCACTAACTATTTCAACATCATGAAACCAGAGTCAGCATCTTCAACTATTAAGTTAACACACTAACGATAAACACGACTGAATGATGGACTCATGTTACAGGTTCAGAACTATCTCCAATTAGACCTACCCCCCCCCCCACCCAATAATAGCTAGTTAAGTATTTGGACCTTGCTGTTAAAAGTATTGAGAATGATTTGAGCCTTTGCTGTTCTTCAGTAAATGCCACCAGTACCCCAAACAAGAAAAGCTTTAATTCTGCACAGTCAGTCCATGTTAACATATCTGACAGCCTTGATGATAAAATTGATGATTCTGTGTGGATGTGCAATACAGAAAAAGGAGAAGAACTGAGCAATACAGAAAAAGGAGAAGGACTGGGTTTGTTGATGAAAAATTACGATCAATACAGTGGAAGTGAAAGTTTCAACTCTTCTGCTGAACTGTCAAATAATCAAAATGTATTGGGTATTAATGCAGATAATGTGGAAGATTCTCTGAAGGAAACATGCCAGGGAAGAGATTTCACCTGTGACCCTGAAATGAGTTCAGTTACCAAAAATGCAGAGAAAATCAATCAAAATGCAGACATAGAGTTAAAAGAAGGAAAGGCAGAAGAGGGGGACGAAATCGAAAATCCAAGAGAAGCTGATAGCTCTTTTGACACTGAGCAAAGGTTGGAAGATATTATGTCCGTCATTGGTGAATCCCAGCCGGAGATCTATCCTGAAGGAAGTGTCAGACACTCCAGTCAGATCAAAGTGCTGACAATTTCCAGCAGTGAGTGTGATCTCTGTGATGACCAACTCTGCCTGGCCAAGGTGAAGTGTCTGACAGGACTGCTAGATCCATTGGAAGAGGCCATGCTCTCCTCGGGAATTCTGGACATTAATGATGTTCCCATGGGAAATGAGATTGAAATTGATAGTGATGATCCAGTCAACATACTACACATTAACAGTGAAGACAAGGTTCTTGATGAAGAGAAAGAGACAACAATTTCAGATTCACTCGAATTCCTAGCAACCAGTGAAAGCTCTTCAGACAAGCAGACAAACTGTTCTAATGTTTATACAGCAGCAACAGACAAGCTAACTGGAGAAAGTGATTGTGGAAGTCCTCGTTGTTTGGATTCTGAAGTTGAGGATGAGGGTGATACTTCTTCTACGGAGACTGACTACATTTCAGATTCAGTCGACAGTGAAACGGAAGCAGCCACCAGAATTGATGACTGGTCAAAGTTAATAGTGACGGAGTATTTACATACAAAACAAAGTAACAAAGGGATTGACACTTTATGTAATCTTCCACAAACTAAATCTGTTCAATTTCTCCATTCCAATCATTCCCAGAAAAATCAGGAATCCAGCAGACAAAAAGAAGTGGCTGTCGACTGCAGTAAACCATCAAAACCACTCTCAAAGAGTATAAATAGACAAGTTAAATCCAAACAGGAACCTGCCAGTCAGTCTGTCTGCAAGAAAAACCAGAGTATAGTGAGACCTCTCGTCCCAAATAGCAGAGGTCTTTCAACCGCATTGGCCATGAAAAGTACAGCATCAAACTCCATGTGCTCAGCACCTCTGCTTAGACAATTAATGATACAGAATTCCAGTTTGTCTGGTCCTCGATTCAGCATGATGCCTCCTCACCAGATATCGTTGAATCCACTGATGCTCTTCTACACTCAATCTCAGTTTCCATCATATTCTAATGCAGCAAGAACATTGACCCCATTGCCTTTATTTTTTCCATACGCAACAAACTATCCAACTGGACCCCAAGTGAATCCGTTGCTGTCCATGCAGATGTTTTCTCCATTGTCCCCGTCACCTGCCTTTGAGCTCACAACTGATAAGTTTGAAGCTTTCAGAAGAATGAATAATGGAAGTGAGCCTCATTTTCAAAGCTCCCTGTTGGGAACAGTGCCGTTGTATGGAAGCATAAATCCTCCTCAATCCCCACTGCATTGCTCATCTGTACCTTCAACTTCACCATGTAGAACTGGCTCATTCTATTTGAACAGGCAAATAACACAGGAAAGGTCCACTAAGATCACTGAATGTTTGAGGAGCAGTTCTACGTATTCTACGACAGATGGGAGTCCTCTATTGCCACCCATCTCCTCATTCACTCAACGGAAGGTCTCCAACATGAACGGCGCTGAAAGTGCTTTTTTTTCATGCAAATCGCGGCCAGCTCCACAGAATATTGTAAATCAACAATCATCTCATGCATTATATAACAAAGAAATATCTACGCAGATTTATTCAGGAAATTCTTTCCAGAAAGCACTACCGGAACCTGCTGCATTGTCTCCATTAGATATGACAGTGTCTGCTCAGTCAAACACAGGATCGTCCCAAAAGCAGGCAGCAGCATGCAGTCGCAATTTGTTTGAAAATCTGAATCAAAACCCTGAAAGCCTGCAGCAGACGTCAAGGGACAAAAGAACGCCAGGAAAGATTCCCGTTGGCCATGTGAGGCCCATGTCTTTCAGTAGCTTTAGAGACTTTCACAAAGACTAGTCAAAATGTGTATGTGCAATGCCGTAATATGTATATTTTTTATTGGTCACGTGTGCATCTTATTTGATTGTATATTGGTATGACTGTAGAAATTATGTGTTTAATGTATATGTATGTATTTTAAAGATGAATATTTGGAGGGAGTATAGTTTTGGATGGAGTGAAAAATTGTTCGGTATATTGTTGTGCTGAAGAATTCGACCATTATGTTGATTGGTGGTTTTTCAATTATCATAATAGCATATGTCAGTCATAATTTTTTTTTTACATAATTGAACAATAAACCTTGCTCTTTTTACCAAACTGTCTCGGTAACTCAAGAATCTCACTGACAGACATTTACTTGTGACATTCTTGCTAGCTGTGTAAAACTTGTATCTGGGTTTTACTTAAATCATGACTATATCTGTATGTCTTGGTGCAAACTTTGAATTATATTTTTTTTGGTTGTTTATTACCGTCGGCCATTTTTGAAGTGCCATATCAAAAGACCAGTTTGCTTTCTGTGTTTTAAATGGTTGTCTCTCAGTGTATTTGCTCTCTGACATTACAGCTGCAATACTTTTAGTGCTAGATGTTTATAGAGTTTCATATTGAGTGTCAAGTTGTAAACATGGTCATATTTTCTTTTGTCAAGTAATCGTGTGCAATTTTATTTAGAGGTTTTACGCAAAGATTAAACGAATCCAGAAATTGAAGCCGCAATTGTCTGCAAAATACTGTATGATAATGTGGGAAATGAATTTTATATTAGACTAAAACAGACCTCCAACCTTGATAAAGGGGGTTTCTGATTGCACAAATGATTATTTTGTAACAACCCGTACATTTATTGAAAAATGTTACAAGTGTTAGTTCGGAGATAGTGCAAATCTTGATTGTTATTTATGTGTACATTTATTTTTTGCAGTCATTAAATTTTGGTTTGAAGTTTTATATTTGTTGTTAATATGTTGGTCTAAGACTGGTTGTATAATGGCGTTGTCCATCAGTCGGCATCTATTATTTGAAGGCGAAATGCAAACTAAAAGAATTATAAAATAAGCTGGGCTCATATTTTTCTCTAAAAGAGATTATCAATGGTCGATTTCAACTTTAAGGGGGTGTGAGACACTTTAAAATATGAATTTGAATGGTGAATTTACATCATTATCCAAATTTAATAACCGTTTTGAAATTGTCAAATTGTACAACATTTGACCATAAGATGCATTTAAATAATTATAAAAAGTCGTCCGGGGTTCGTCTGTAAACTTTTTACATTTTCGACTTCTTCTCCTGAACTACTGGGCTAGTTTCAACCAATTTTGGCACAAAGCATCATTGGGTAAAGGTGATTCAAGTTTGTTAAAATAAAGGGCCACGCCCTCTTTTAAGGGGAAATAATTAGGATTTGTTGAAAATTTGGTGATATTTTTCAAAAATCTTCTCAAAAACCATTTGGCCAGAAAAGCTGAAACTTGTGTGGAAGTATCCTCAGATAGTGTAGATTCAAGTTTGTTCAAATCATGGTCCCCGGGGGTAAGGTGGGGCCACA
>WFKH01003881.1:23843020-23870910 GCA_016163765.1 Magallana hongkongensis | reverse complement strand
CTGGCCTAATACTTTTTGAGAACAAGATTTTTAAAGATTTTCTCTATATATTCCTATGTAAAAATTCATCCCCCCCATTCTACCCCGGGAAGCATGATTGAAACAAACTTGAATCTTCACTATCTGAGAATGCTTCCACTCCCAATTTGAGCTTTCCTGGCCTAATAGTTTTTGAGAAGAAGATTTTAAAATATTTTCTCTATATATTCCTATGTAAAAATTCATCCCCCCCATTGTGGCTCCACCCTACCCCCGGGGACCATGATTTGAACAAACTTGAATCTACACTACCTGAGGATGCTTCCATACAAGTTACAGCTTTTCTGGCCTAATAGTTTTTGAGAACAAGATTTTTGAAAAATACCTACAATTTTTTAATAATTCTAAATTATCTCCCCTTTAAAGAGGGCGTGACCCTTCATTTGAACAAACTTGAATCCCCTTCACCCAGTTATGCTTTGTGCCAAGTTTGGTTGAAATCTGCCCAGTGGTTCTGGAGAAGAAGATGAAAATGTGAAAAGTTTACAACGCCAACGCCGACAACGCCAACGACGACAGACAACGGACAAATTTTGATCAGAAAAGCTCACTTGAGCTTTCAGCTCAGGTGAGCTAAAAAGTCACTAAAATTAACAGTGAATTATTTGATTTTGAAAGATATAATGATAAATAAACTACATATGTCAAATAAGCGAAAAATTTGCAGTTTGTGGATAAAAAATGAATATCTAAAAAATTCAATTCAGCAAGAAACAACAAAAGCCCCTGCGGGATTCTAACTCGGGATGTACGGATCACAAGCCCGACACTTTGTCCACTCGGCTATGGAGTAAGTTACATGTTGCTGTCGATAAAATCTTTTTAATAAAACGAAATGTCATTTTGATCAGAGGTCAGCCATTTTGTGATGATGTGTTATTCCACCTTCAATTCTAAATATAAGTGTTCAATATCATACCCTCCAGGCAGTGTCTCTGGGACACTGGATCTGACGAAGGTATAGTTGGCGAATCTGGAGTTGGTCCTGCAGTGTTTTGGTCTGTGATGCTGACTCTTGTAGGAGGAAACGGTCAGGTCATGCATCAGCTCCCTCAGAGAACTGTTGACAAAACAAAGATTCCTTTAGTTCTCTGGTAGAATTATCAAACTCAAAGTAAGGTATCAACTGTTATGCATCTAAATAATGCTAACAATTTTCTCTGCGTCATCCTGTAGCCATTAAACACTCTTTTTCAGAGAACAAGACTTTTCCTTAGTTTTCAATCAAAGCAGTCATATGCATTTTGCATACAGCTCATTTCTATGATAATGAGTCAGTTATTTAACCAAATGCATACTTTTCCTCAAGAATTACATTTAATGTGTTCATGTTTTGAGTGAAAACCTGACTTAAAATAGAACAAAAGGCCTGCTTACTCATAAGCAATGTCAAAGGACCAAGTGTTCTTTTTCTTTGGTGGCTCTTTCCTGTATGGATGGTACTGCCTTTCTTCTCTTTTGGACTTTCCTGTATTTCTTATTGGACCAGCCTAAAATAATTCAGTTTTAAATACATCATTAAAGAACAGAACAAAATTTAAATAATTCCATCACTGATTTTCATTATTTCTTTATTTGCATGAAAAATTTTTATTGGTCACAAGAAGGATCATCTTATACCTGTGTACTAAGTGGCTCAGCATTAGCAGACGTTGGTGGAGGTTTGTACTCTGACAACTTTTTGGCTCCTGATGACCTTGATCTTGACCTAGATTTCTTTGACTTTGGCTCTGACTTCTCATTGTTGATAGTAATTAGCACCAAGTCATCTTTCTTAGATTTCGTCATCTTGTTTTCTCCATCTCCTTTCTCCTTATTTGATTGTTCATTCTTTGTTGAAGTTGAAGTTGAGGTTGAAGACAGACTTGGGCCAAGCTGAATGGTCCGTACTTCACTGATGGGTGATTCACTTCTTTCTTTTCTCACCTCTTCTCCTTCGTTGATTAGAGGCGAGAGCCTTGAGAAGACACTTCCCCTTCTCGACTGTTGAGATGTGGGTAGTCGAGCTGGAAATGTTTCACTCCCTGATGCAAGCTGATCTTTCTCACTCAGAATGTTTGGAGATCTCCTTGGAGAACTCTCCGATTTCTTGGTCTCTGTTTGAACAACGAGTGTTGGAGACTGTCTCTGTGCTATCACCTTTCTCTTGGTCTCTGGAATAATAACAGTGAGGGTCTTTTCTTGGGGTGAAATCTTCTTTGCAGGCACAGAAACTTCCAAGGGAGGTGTCTTTGATTTTACCTGATCTCTAAGATCTGATGCACCTACATTCAATAACAAATTCTTTGAACTGTCCTCCTTACTGCCTGATCTGACTTCTTTCTGTTCCAATTTCTTCCTTTCCTTGTCTATAAATTCAATTTGAATCTTTGGAATCATGTTTTTGTCTTTTTCTTCTGTGTTGTTTAAAACCTCTGTATTGTTGTTATCATCAAGGACTTCTTCTGTTACTGTCATTTTTTCCTTTCTTATTTCTTTTCCAAAAGTGGAATCTGGGAATCTTATAGGAGAAATGTGAATTTTCTGATCTTTACTTCCTTCTTGAGAACTTTCTGTTGTGACTGTAGATCCATCCAACTTACTTTCCTCTTCGAAGTTTGATGAAATTTCATTATTAACTTCTGGACTCTTTTCAGAATTTACTGGTGTAGGACTTTTGATAATTTCATTTGTCGAAATGGGTGAATCTGAAATCACAATAACATCATCAACTTCTTGTGTCAAGTCTGTATCCATTTTGCTGGATTGTGAAACTTCTGACTTCTTATTCTTTTCAGAACTTCTTGATAATGGACTTTGGACAAAATCTTTTGACTTGGGTGAATCTGATATCACAATAACATTATCCATTCCAGAAACTTGACATGTGTCCTCTGTATTCCTTTTGTTGGATTCTGAAATTTCAGACATCACTGTGACATCTGAATCTTCTTTACAAGAATCTTCATCCACTTTCTTCTCTGTCTTGGGTGGTGTTGAAAAAAAAGATGGGAGGGTTTTACATTCCTGCATAGAAAATCCAAGTATTTTGGACCAGAAAGCTGTTTCATCATGCGGACCATCAGTTTTCTTTTTTTGAACTGATTCCTTGCTCGAATTTTCATTGGATTCTACACTCTGTGATTCTTTAGTATTTTCAGCATTTCTTGAGTCAGCAGTTTCCTCTGTCTTTTCTTGATCTCTGATTTCAGATGCTGTAAAAGTATTATTAATTTCAGAATCAGTCTTTCCAGGGTCTGCATTTTGGCTTTGCATTGAAGCTTTTAGCACTTTCATTGTGTTTTCTATAACATGATTCAACTGTTTCCCTTCATCTGGGGTGATGAAACTCAAGGAATTACTGTCAAAATTCATCAACATGTCCAGCCCCTGGGATATAGAATTCAACTGATCCGACAGCACTTTTTCAAATTTATCCTGTGAGTTTTGTGATGACGACAAAGATCTAAATGATGTTTGAGAAGAAGAGAGTGAACTGACTGTAGTATCATCATTACCGTCTTCAAACTGAGAACGAACCAGATTTATAATTTTCTCTACTTCAGGAAGAGCAGCTCTGATTTTCTCTGAGTCTTTTCCAGGCTTCTGTCCCTCTTTTTCTGTGTTGTTGACCACTGTGGCCTCTTTATCCTCACAGAGACGAGGAGATTTCTCCAACTGAAAAGACTCCTCTTCAAATCTGTAAACAAGCTCATCATCTGAATTGTTCCCGTTGTCCGTCACCTCCGTGTCACCGTTGTGGGTGGGTTCTGTGGTGGAGATGCTTCTAACGCGTCCCTTTTTCTCCGGCAGAGTCTTATGTACTACACTGTTTATAGAATTCAAGAGGATGGCCTCTTTAAGGCTGTATGGACTGTTATCATGCTTTCTGAAAAACATAGTCAAATATCTGATTCAAATCAATAATTATAATAAGACAAAGCAGAAAAATTCACTAACACATTACATACTCTTAAAACAGCAAACTTTATTTATTTATTACTGATAAGATACATTCTTCTATCTACTTTATTACAAGATTTAGCAAATATTTGTTAATCATCTGAAACCATTCATTTTAATTCTTTACATTCAAACATTGACCTTTAATTAACAATTTTTGATTAAAAAAAACATTCAAATATAATATTTCTGATTTAATATCATTACTGGAGAAAGCCTTAAGTTTTCTAAAACAGTTTCTGTATTTCAAAAGAGAATAAAGCTTCAATTTCTTCTGTCAAAATTCAGAAACATTGTAAAATCTCACCCATGGATGCAATCCTTGACAAGCTGTTCCCTTGAAATCCACCTGAACTTAGATTCCACTGGTGTATCATTGGTGACAGTGATCTTCAGCTCCAGATGGTTGGGCCCATCTTGAACAATCCGGTCTGTATCTGGCTCAAACTCATCTTCACTGCACATCTGAAGATCATCGCTCCACTGGCCATGAACAATACCTGCATCCAGTCCAGGATGAAAGGCTTCACTGAACACAGTGCGATGCTTCTTACCCTGCTCAGGGTGTGAAGCATCCATCTCCCTTTTTGATCCTTCACATGTGTCCAACTTATCTTCCTTAGCTTTAAAGATGAAATCTTTGTTTTCACAGGTTTGATGGTCTGAAGGTTTGTCAAAATGAGAACTAATGGACGATGACTCAACAGAGTTCAACAGCTTTTTATCATTTGAGAGCTGACTTGTCAGAGAGAAAAGAGTAGATGACACTTCATTTGTTTGATGGAAATCTCTGCCAGTCTCAAGATCCACTAAGTCATTCATCATAAATCTTCCCTCCTGTGAATCCCCGACGATGTCTTCATGGATTCTAATGTCAAGTTCCTGTTCCATTGATTGTTTATTCATGTCTAAATTTTCCTTAACATTTCTTTCTGGCTGAGGAAGGAATTGATTCATCACATTTAGTAAATCTTTTTCCATTTTCATTGATCTCTTCTTTGTCGCTTTCTTTAGTGTAGAAGTATTTTCAATTTTATTCCCAATATTAGAGATAACACTGTCTTCCTTTGAGAAAGACTGTGCAGAAACTTTGTCTAGACTTTCACAGCTTCTGCTTTCTGTTGTATTTGTCTTTGCATCTGTAGAAGACATTGGTATGTCCTCTAATTTCTGATCCGACTTCTCAATGTTGCAGACTTCATGAACTTCCTCTTGCGGACATTCAGTAGATTCCACGGCATCGCATGGAAGGACAGACTCACTGCTAGTTGCCTTAACATGATCCTCTGCTTCTATTACCGTCATACTTTCTTCTACAGTTGACAAATCTTTCAAATCACCAGATGGAGCTTTCAAATGATGTTCATTCTCTGCAAGGTCTTCAATATCAGCTGATGGAGCTTTTGAATGATTTTTATTCTCTGTTTGATGATCCTTCTCCAACCTTTCTGGTTCATTCACTTCCAAAACGACCCCTTTTTCCCCTAGCTTTCCAAGATAAGGTCCTTGAGAGTCAGTCGACTCCCCACCAATACACTTTACTGGAAGTTCACAAGTTGCCTCGGAATTATTGGCTGTCTCCATTTGTTGCTGGCTCTCAGTTTGTTCAAGGACGATGGTTGATGAGTTTGACTGGACATCTTCAGATAAATCCTTCATGTCCTCTGATGAATGCAATGGTGATGGTGTAGCATGATCAAGAGTGGAGGTAGAAATAGACAATGGCTGCTTCTGTTTCTGAATTTTTGGAATCTTCTTCAGCGGCATTTTAGCACTTGTAATGATGCCTTCTATGATAGCTACAAGAGACAGAGAACATTTTACAATGAGGATTTTTAATTTGTATTATAACATCATAATTCAGAATGATAGTCTTTAAATGAAAAGAAATGCTAGATGATGACCAAATTTCATATGATGACAATGATTTATTAAGAATAAGAAGTTGTAATATATAAAATTCATTTAAATTGAACAGCTGTACATGCTTTTAATCATAACTGATAACCCAGGGAAAACTTGTCATGAATTTAACTGTATGGCTAAGGCATGCAGCCAACTTGAAAAAAATGTTCAATTAAGTTATGAAAATGTTATGAAAACAAATAACAAAATAAAACACATGCATATGCAATTTTTTAAAATGATTTCAATCAGCCTCATAAACAAGAAATACAGCAGCCTCCTCAAAAGAGAATTCACATTGTCTGAACAAAGAAGCTGATTTGGGTAGAATCTGGGACTGCAAAGGGTTACTGATCATTCCCATTTGTGTTTATTTCCTTTAATTTCAGGTGTAACAAGGTATGAAAAACTTCTTTTTTCCTCAAGTCGGATTAGCAAAATTTTCCCCCAAGTTAAAAAACACTGAATAGAAGTTATTCATCTAACAATTCTGATTTCTGTAACATGACCTTGAACTTCACCAGTCCTAAATTTATGACCTTCATTATCTAAGGTCATCAAGACGAATCTCTACATCTTGTATGGCACAAAGTCCAAAATGCTCTACCCATTTAGGCTGCCATGTTCAGACAAAGACCAACAATTTAACCAGTCTTAATCAACAAATAAACCTACCACTAATAATTTGGTTTATCAAGTTTTAACACTTAAACATGTTAAAGTTCATGTTAAAAAAATTGGGTAGATTTAATTAATTTGTCAGTAACAACCAATGTTAGTAGATGAACATTATACCACCTTGCTGAGCCTTATAATCCTTTCTACTATGGAAAACAGATTTGACCTTGCCAAAGCCTTGAAGGTCAGTCCGTTTGCTTACACCAGGTTTTCTGATATTAGTGAAGGCAGTTCATTAACTGATATACAATCAAAGCAAATGATGCATTCCATTATGTACACTTAAGATACAACTCATTATGTGTATGACAAAGTGTAGCCAAGTTAAAAAAAATACCTATGCATTCAATGAATATATATGTACACACATACATGTAGATGAGAAAAAATGGATTTGAAAGAAAACTATGAATGAATGCTTGTTGAAAAATGAAAACTGTGAAAGCTTCATTAAAGAATGTTTCTCAACTTTATTAGATTACCAATACTTACCCTTTCTTGTATGGATACAATTTGCTGTCATGCTGATATCTGGATCTCTGGTGCAGACTGCCTCTCCTCTGGTCCCCGGGCTTGCGTTCTGACACCGACCGGTTGTGACTGGTGCTGGCTGCTTTGGGGTACTTTCCCGTGGGCCTGCTGGGCTTGAAGTCAGGATAAACCTTCGTGTATCTGGGCACGGAGCCTCGGCCATCATCAGATTTTGGAGTTTCTGATCGGCACGAGGAGGATCGACTGCGAGAGCTTGCACTCTCTGAATCGCTGTAATGAACCAGGTTTTTCCTGGAATCCTCCGACTTTCTCCTACCATGGGACTCCCCTGATCTCTCCTTAGCTCTTCTTTCATCTTTTTTATTAGACTTCTCTCTTCTTTCATCCCTCTCTGATCTCCTCTTATCCACTTCTCTTTTACTTTCCCTCCTCTTTCCACCATCTTTCTCGCTTCTCTTGGTCTCTGCATTTCTGTCTTTCTTTTCTGTAACCTTCGAATTTTCTTCCAGTGGAATTGGCACTGGACTAACTGGCCTATTGATACCCTTTTCCAGAGCTGGTCTCTCTGCCTCTTTGTCAGGAGATTTGATCTCGCTGCCATCAGAGTTCACTCGAATCATCCTGATCTCCTTGATGATAATGATCTTTCCTTTTTGGTTTTCTATTTTCCTCTCCCCCTCAGATTCAGTTTCTTGTCTCTTCTTCTTTGTTGGATTGTCCCATCTTCCAGATTGGTCAGCAGTATCGGTTTCCATTTTCTCCACATCAGATTTATTTTTTGCTTCGTCCTTTTTGCTCTCAATCGTTGCACTACCAGATTCTTCAACATTTTGATTTCTGTTAACTTTACTGTCACTAACTTTTGATTTCTCCTTTGTCTCTTCTACTAGAGATGCAGGTTTGCTTGGTTTAACAGATTTTGCTTCTTCAACAGCTACCACTTCTCTAGATTTATCACTACTGCCTACCACCTCTGACTTTGAAGATGCAGATTCGTGGGGCTTGTTTTCTTCTAATGACAAGTTCAAGAAATTTTTCATGTCATTAGCAGTGTCAATTTTTGCTTTCTTAGAGGAGAGTTCATCTGTCTCAGAGGGACGTCTTTTATCATCTACATTCTCCCTTTCCTTGGGCCTCTTCTTGCTTTTCTTATTCACTTCTTCCAGAGGATCTTCATCCAAATCCATGTCATCCATGCCTAGTCTTTCACTTTCTTTTTTGATTTCTGCCTCTGTGATTTTCCTCATGCGAGCTATGTCCTCTAGGCTGTCCAGCTTGAATGGCTCTGGCTCTGGTATTTTGAGCTTCACTACTGATTCTACTGATCCCTCTTTGTCCTTTGGTCCCCCTTCAGCATGTTTTGCCTTGCCTTTGAGTGTATCCCCCAAATGTTTTTCCTTAGCTTTGTGTTTCTCTTTTACTCCTTCTGGTCTAGGTTTCTCTTTCTTCTTTACTTGTTCCATTTTTTTCTTTATAGCAAATTTTGGATCAAGGCTACTCTCCAACAACTGCTTCATGTCTTCTGCAGATTCAACCATTTTCTCTTTGATAGCATGTTCACTCTTTTTCTGCTCCATTTTACACACTTTTGGACCGTGTTTTTTCTTACTTTCAATACGACTCCTAGCCAATAGATGTCGTTTGATGGCTTCTTTAGCTCGTTGCTGTATTTCCTGTGCTACACACTGCTCTTCAAATACTTTCTTGACTTTTTCAGGCTGAAGAAGACTTGATGCTGGTGGTTTGTAGAGGAACCCACTGTCGTATGACACAGGAATGGGAGGGCTGACTCTGGAAGGTTTGGGTGGTTCTGGCAGAGGGACAACTGGGAGTGGGGGCACAGGAGGGCCCTGGGGCAGAGGAGGTGTCCCAGATGGACCTACAATGGACCAAAAAGAAACTCATTAAGAGGCACTCAATTCATAGGCACTGAAAACAGTTGGAAAACAATGTCCAATAATATTCAAAAAAATATGTACATGTACAGTCAAAACTGCCGAAGCGGCCACCCCTATTAAGCAGTCACCTTTCGGTCATTTTATTTTCTCCCGATGAAAAATCCTATGTAGTTGCCCTCTAAAGAGCGGTCACCTGTCTAACGCGGTCAGCGGTCATCGTATTTTGATCCGAAACTGTACAGTCAACATGCATTAGGCGGCCATTTTGGCCGGTCACATGATTTACACCCGGGGATTTTAAACATGGCTTCCGAATGTCGGGTAATAAATGTAAACAATAATTATACGCCAGAGGAGAGAGAAACCAAATTAATCGATGTATTTATAATACATAATTGGCAGATCAGATACGAATGGGAATCAAGTGAATTGTTTAAGCATGTATTAACAATGTTTGTTTTATAAACATGAATGAAATAGGTGTCAAAAATGTCCGCGGCGAGGCAAGAGAATATTGCTCGATTTAATAATATAATTTTGAGTTCAGATACGGTCGGTTAAAAACTTAATTGTTGATTTGTATTAAAAGTGTTTGTTTCTATATATACGGTACTCATGAAAATAGTTAGTGTTATAATTGTGAAAATGTCAGCGGCAAGGTTTTACCACGTAAATGACTTTTTTCAATAATTTAAAAAAATATAACAATTGCATGCACAATGCATTGTTATGCATTTGTACTTATTTGTAAATATAATAGATACCATAAAAAAACATCAAATCAATTAATTTATCTATCATTTTGATACATTATGCTAAATGTCAAGTATTTAATTAAAATAAAATTGAATAATTGTTTTAATAAGGTATTTGATGTTGGCAAATTCACAAGTCTCTATTCAAAGGTCACCTCTGTTAAGAGGTCACTTTGGCTGCCTCCTGCAGGTGACTGCTTAATACAAGTTTGACTGTACTTTGTACAGGTTTTTTAAAGATCAGTAGTTTTATTCAAGATGAATACATTTCAATTTTCATAAAGCACACTCAAAATCAACACAAAAATACAATGTTAAATTCATTCTTTACAATTTTCATTAGCACACTTTATATCAAAGGTAATATCCAATGTAAAATTGAAACAAAATACAATTTAAAAAAAAAAATTTACCTGGCATTTGCTGAGGTGATGGCAAAGACATGGGAGACATCTTTGCACTTGAAAAATCAACAGGACTGACTATTCCGGCGTTGACTGGGCTTCCAAGGCTTTCAGCTGCACTTCCTCTGGGCATTGGAGCGACAGGGTTCACTTTGGGAGAGGCATTTTTAATCAGACGGGGGTCGCTGCGATGAAGGGTGGTCTGCACACTGTTAACGTTTGCTCTGTCTGGGGAAAAGGTAGGGTAGGGGCTACCCTGGGACCAATCAGGCTTATTTGGAGAATGGAATGCTTCATTGGAGACATTATGCATCTTGAGATATGGTGGAGTATTGAACCTTGGATCTGATGGAATACAAGTTGGAAATGAAGGCAGACTAGGACTTTTGCTTGGATCAAATCTGTCTGGAAAAGTGGGACCTTGCATGAAATTCCAATTGGGATCAGGAAATCTAGGACCTCCATACCCTAGATCACTTCCAAACTGTTGCACAGGGCCCTGGAACCTTGGATCTCCAGTCCGTGGTGGGAAATGATAAGGCGACCGGAGAGAGAAGTTTGGTCTCGGCATATACTGTGGTTCAAAATTTGGACCACTCTGGAATGTGGAGGGTGGAATGAAAGATGATTTTGATTCAGGGGGATAGGGTGCACCCTGTTGACCGTCCCTGCTTGATCGCCTTTGTGGTGAATTTCCACTAAACCCGGGACTTTGATAAGGGTTATGAAACGGTGCATGTAGCGGACCCCCGGGTGACATTTGTGGAGAGTGGGGCACTCCGTACGGAGGAGTACTAGGGACAGGGGTTGTGCCATACGCAATGGGGGACTGAGGGGGTGTGGAATGAGGGACTGGTAAATTTCTGGGACTTCCGAACTGAGGATTCTGGGGCCAAGACACAATGTTGGAGCTTGGAGATCTGTAGTAGTCTCGTTTAGGGGAAGGTGGAACGGAGTGCGGACTAGACGGAGGTAGGAAGGGCGAGGACTGGGGTGTCTTGGTATGCTCTCCTGACTTGATGGGGTTGGTTGGTGGAAATGGTGGTGATTCAGGTGGATGAGGAAACTTAGGTGAGCTGTGGGCTGGATGGGATCTTTCTTTGTGAACTGCAGCTGTGTGGGCAAGTCCTAGAAAAAATTTATCATAGACTTACAAGGATATCCTGTAGACTATCTTACATTAAGGAGACATTTTTATTGATTTTTAGAATACCAAGATGGAAATATCTATTTTGTATTATAATTTTCATACAATTGCTTCAAACATTGTGCATCTTACACAGTTTATGTAATTCACACTGCATGAGATTTTGTTATCTTTGTCAGCTGTTATCTGTTAGTGAATACTGATGTATGATGAGGTCTTTACTTACGTTTTCGTGCAGATGTTTTGGATAGAAACAGGCAGTACAGAAGCACTGGGTATTGATGAGGACGACTCAGTCCTAAAGAGATAACAGATTCCAACTTCAAAGAAAAGTACTTTTAAATTCAATATTTTTTCCGTACTAACACAAAATTCAACTTCCAAACAGATAACTCTCCAACGTCTCTTTCTTTATGGTAGATTATTATACCTCTACTGGCATTTTCCTGTATAAAATTAAATGGCTAGATGTGGGTATCCTAAAAATAGCTGTGAATGAGCTCACAACTGGAAAAGCTAACACATTCATTTAGGCATAAAAGTACCTTTTTAAATTGGGAGCTAGAATCCTCTTTCAATGATAGTACAGTTGAACATCGTTTTCTCGAACAATTATATCTCGAATACAATGGATATGTCAAAGTGATTTGTAAGTCCCAACCACTTATTTTTATAAGTATTTTAACCTCGATATCTCGAATACTCGGATATCTCGAAGTTTTTAAACAGTCCCATCTAGTTCGAGATAAAGAAGTATTACTGTATTTACCAGTATGCTAACACATTTTTATCCCCCAGCAACCAAAAGGAAACTTACCTAACTGATAAGTGAGTTCACTCTGAGTAAGCATCAGGAGAGTAACGTCCTTCTTCAGCTTTTGAACTGCAACCTAAACAGATGTCATAAAAATATGAATTTGGATTGTGTATAAACATTATTTTGTTTCACTTCTTTTATTTTTTCTATGGCATGCTACAAACTTGCCCTAATCTTTGGCATTTTGCAAAGTCATACTCATAGTCAGAATGAATGACCGTAACTCTATTCTTATTCGTTATTATTAAATTAAAATTCCTTCAAAATATAATTACCGTATTTTTAGGAAATTAGGTCGATACTTTTTTTCCCTGGCACGTGGACCTCGCCCTATTCATCGCTTCGCCCTATTTATGTTTTTTTCTTTAAAGTTTGATATGAAATTTTGCAAAAATTTATGCAAACCTCCAATAAAATCATGAGGTTTACTATAATACCGCTTGAATTTTTGTGTAAAAATCGTATGGATTTTTATCAATATACTGTAGTAACTTATAACAAATTAAATGTGAATAAATTTATTTCTTCTTACATTTCTTACTTCGATCGCTAAGACTGAATCATGTTTCGATCATTATTACATGCTGTCATGCATTTTGATCGTGCGCTTACGATAAACAGGATATCAATTTCGCATGGTAAAAGTAAAATGAGAACCGTACAAAGGGTTATTATGGGGAAAAAACATCGTCGGGTAGAAATAAAAACCGATTTGTTTTTAAAATAGAATACATATACAAGTTTTTTCAGTAGATTCAAAATAAAACTCTCGATGAAATCTAAACCAGGTGTCTCTGAAATCTGTCTGGGTAGGGCCTACTTTGTTTATACACAGTTGAACTCTCGGCATGTGCTACTCATGCCCGCAGGCTTCGATAAGATCAGAGGTTGACCTATGTGTTATATACACAGTAAAAAGTCACACAGAGATGTGAATGATTATCATGATTATGTACACATTGTTTAAGCCATATGGTAGGATATATCCAAAAATCTTGAGGAATAATTACAATGACGATAGATGGACGGCAACAATAGCGGGTGAAATGAAATCTCCTATGAACTAATTCATATGTTACTTTAGACTCAATCAACAACAAAGACACAAGGTTGCATGTGCTACCATATTCATGCCTCCAGGCTAGGTTACTGTCCCCCGGTTAACACCAGTTTGTACACATTGCAGGGAAGTGATAAACAAATGATCTTAAATTAATCCGGCCGTACTGAATAAATGGGTTTGAAAATATTGATGCAATTTCAGACATTTTCTTACGATGTAAAAATTAAAGGAATGCATTTTATTTCCCTTTTGTTTAAACCTGTAAAATAAGATAAAAGGCTTCTATGATAACGTTATTGGTTTAAACCATTTATTCATTCAAACTAGCAGTAATTTTTTGACCAATTCTTCGAAGTCGACCTATTTATACTTTTTTTTATTTTTTTGCTAAAAACGTGCTCCTTCTATAAACAGGATCGACCTAATTTTCGAAAAATACGGTAAGTATTAGGAAATGACTACAATATACATTCACAAAATCTAACTGAAATCATGTCAGTGATCTTAACATTGATCACCCTATAAAAAAATCTGTCGAAGAAGCAATTCTAAAATCTTCAGTTAGTAAAGTAGAGAGATTTTTTTCGGTTAATATTACTTACTGCATTGTGTTTTCCTAGGTAGTTCATGACCCTCTGAAAGTGGGAGCGTCCCTCAGCGGACATTGGGCGGAGTTCACAGGCATTGATGTAATAGCCGTTCCAGTAGCCCTCGCTGCTTCGACGAATTCCACTCACGTTTTTGAGATATTTCTGCTGTACCTGCTTCACGCCCAGTTTAGAGCTAATATTGATCTGCCCTCCTCTGTAAACATTCAATATGGTCATCATTCAGTATTTCTTTTATTCATTGATTAAACTCTGAATTTTTTCTTTCAGATCTCTTTACCGAGTGTAAAATGAGAAGCAAGTTAATGCATGTGGCTAAAACACATGTAATTGTTAATATCAGATATCATGGATATGATTGTACAACTTTGACACATGTTTAAAACTGTGATTGCCTCAAATAACAATGCAAAGTAAAACGCAGTTACAGTGAACACGCAAATTAATTCAAGCTGACATACATGTTAAAGTCGTTTTCATTCCTGCTAAGTCTTTAATAGTATTACAAATTTAACATATAACAATAAATCAAGATTGTTTTTCCCTAGCACACTGCTGATATACTGTAAAGTATGGACTTACAGGGCAGCGGGTTTGACAAAAGCTGCTGCTGAGGTCATCTCCACATTACAGGCGTAGAGTCCCTTGATGGTCAGACTCCCTGACCACACCACAAACTCCTTGTCCTCCTCCCCCCTCAGGGGACCTGACCCGCCCCGATACACAGGGTGGTGGACTCTGAAACACAATGACAGTATGTAATAACCGAAGATGTCAACCAAAGAGACACAAAGTTTGAACAGCTCACTGCTTTTTTTTTACTTTTGATTCACAGTTTGTTATAATAGCTGTAAGGTAATTTGAAATGATTTGAATTATGATAGAAATGGCTGTAAACAGGGTGGTGGACTCTGAAACACGATGGCAGTAATATGTTTTAAGCAAAGATGTTGACCAAACAGACACAAAACCCTAATAGAAGACTGAGTGTTACTTTTGATATTAGTTTGTTATAATAGATGTAAGAATTGTTGGAGTTTACAACATTAAAAGATAAGATATTCATTTTTGAGCATTCAAATACCACTAAAATGTATCATATGGACAACTTCACTGCATCCTTGCTCTTTGAGTTGACAAGACACACTTACCTGGGACTGTTAGATTTGGGGTCTCTGGAGTCTTTCTCATACACAAAGCTGACCACAGCCACTGGACAGACATTCCTTGGGTACTGCATGACCCCTTCCTCCCCATATTCATACATGTATACCTATACAAACATATTCAAAATCATATCATGAAGGATCCTAAGACCTGTTTCATAGAAGAGGATTCTTTTAAATCAGAATAGTCAAAAAGGCTGTGGAAGTTTTCATCTTCATTCTACTGCATTTATACACAAAACAAAGATTTATTTTATCTGCATATTTTCTTAAATTTCTACTAATAAAATAGGCTATTCAATTAAGTTATAATTTTCATTTCACTGCTTTTAATCACAAAATAAAGATTTGTTTTTACTGAAACTTTTCAAACATCTCCATTAGATTTTCAACGCTGTCAGATCAGTAACAGACTCTCACCTGACTAGACTCAAATAAGCTCTGGGGTGAGGCTGAAGCATCTGGGGGAGTGCTGATCACATGACAATCATAGTGTGGGGTGGGCTCCAGAGGATTCTCACTGATGGACTCAGCCACTGACTTAATTCTGCCCTATTATGGCAAAGCAACGGTTCAATTACTCATAATGAAATTCATAGGAAGAAATCAATGCTTTATCTCCTGCATCCTCTTTCATAAACAAAGTTTTATTTACCACTGCTACAATTCATTATGACAAAACATGTACTTGCACTTCTTTCTGCACAAATATTCTAATCTCATGCAAAATTTTCAAAATGTGGAATACATTTGAAGAAACGAGACAGGTCAATAAAAGTATCCTTGATTTCTCACTAGACTTGCGAATGAAATATATGTGTTGTACCAGTACCAAGTTTCCAAAATGAGAAACTGACCTTGATAATCTTGAACAGCATAAGATATCCTGTTTCATTGGGAAGGAGTGGGGTAGATTTGATTACATCTGCATGCTTACACAACTGTACCCCTGCAAGTGTAATGTCATACATTTCTATACAGCTTCCATAATCTATACATTTTTTACATACCAAATTTGGCAACACTGACCAAGTTCACAAATGAATCTCAGACGATTTACCCATCATGGGGTGTCCCAGACAGGACTGGGGGTAGTTCCCAATGGGAACCCCGTCCCGACAAATCTTGTACATGAGCTCCTCATCCTCCACACACAGAAAGGCCACGCAGTCACTGGCCTCTTTGTCTGAGTAGCCACTGCTCCTCAGCTCCTTACGTTTTTCCAAGTACTGTAGAAAAAATTGCTGCTTATATATACATTGTTATGAGGTGTTGCCGATTTCATAATAATAGCAGAAAACATGTTAAAATAAAGGAGTATTATGTAAATTATCCACAAAATCTTAGTCATAATCTCTACATGCCTACTCCATCACAGTAACTTGTATAATTATTTTTAAAACATTAGAGGTACTAAATATCTAATTAAAATCAGTTCATTTAACATTAATGATCAACAGTCTCCCTGGCTTAAATTTTACTATTCAAAAAAATGCAATAACACTAACACAAACTGATATTGATCAGTTTTCTCTGGAAAAACTGCAACTGTACATGTATTTGTGGGAGAAAAAATCTGTTCATTTCTGATTGTGACTGCAGGTGCCAATTTTCAGTCTAAAATCAATCATAGGTCTTCAATATCATATTAAGAAGCCTGTGTGGTAAACAAATAAGCCATCATATTTACTTTTGATTTTTTTGATTTGATTATTTAAGCTACAACCTACTATTTAGTAAAGAAAAATTTCATTTATTTTAGCTTTAAATTTTGAACATTTTACTATATCCTTATACAGAGCTCTTCTTCTTTTGGAGATTGATATTGTGTAAAAATGGCCAAAACCACCCAGCCCTCTTAAAGCAGGGAGCAAAGTTTTAATGTGACCAGTGTTAAGGCTCACCATCCTAAGTAGGTGCCAATTTCCAGTCTAAAATCAGCCCTAAAAATCACTTAACTCATCTTTGATCTACACATAGGTCTTAAATATCATATTAAAGCAGGGAGCAAAGTTTTAAATTCTCTACAGCTGTGACCAGTTTTAAGGCTCACCAGCTTGAGTAGGTCTCTGTTGTGCACACTCTGTACTTTGGTGTACTTGAACTTCTCAGAAGACTGGGCATTTCTATAACTCTTCACAATCGCTGGTAAAATCTCATATTGGAACTCACGCGAATTGATCATCAAGTCAACCAAAATGTCTGAAAATTCACAACAATGCAATGGTTGAAAATATTAAATTATTCAATTTTATCAGGATGCAAATTCAATCAATATTATTGTGAAAGCATTCCACAAACGACTATGCAATAATTGTAGTTAATAATTTTTAACAGGTTCTTTCCCGAGTTTTTTATAGTGCACAATTGCCACAGTAACATTCATGGCATCTAAATACAAGAGGCCCACAGGCCTTGACGGTCATCTGAGTACTATAGCCCTTAGATTGACATGTCAGAGAGTCTCATGTTTGCATTTTAAGCTTCATTTTGAAGTCTAAACCCTAATCTGAGACACCTCTGAATGTTACCCTGCTTTTATTATTTGATGTTTCAAAAACATTCATGAAAATGGGGGGGGGGGGGGGTTTGGGGTTGTTTCAAGCTCCAGGAGCAAAAATTGTAAACTTTTGGTAATAAGAAACCTGCAGGCCTTTAAAGGTCAATCTTTTATAATATTCAGTTTCATTTATAATGAACACAAAATGCATACAGCTTGTTTCTATAAGACGAGTTACAATGCACAGGATATTAAAGTAGATTTCCTAAAATAGAACACATATTTAATTCAGTATTGCCAAGTGACAATTTAACATGTAGTTTTCAAGATGAAGTTGAAATTGTTAATGGATGACACACAGTAATGACCCTAAGTAAAATTACATGTTCAATATATGGCCATATTTATCACCTCCTCCCCCTGCCCAATAAAAAGCTTCAACTTCTGCCCCATGGCCTGGGCAGTGAATTTCACAAATATCAGGACATTATGAACATAATAACAATGCATGACTTTATCTCCCACGACTGTGATAGTTCAGAAGAAAATATTATTAAATCAATACATTTTCACTATGTGGCCATATTGGCCCCGCCCTAGGGCCTGAACCCCTGTCCCAGGGACCATTAATTTCACAATTTAGTCAGAGGACTTCATGGACATCATAACCATGCATTTAGTTTTTCCCTCCATGTGTGGGAGTAGAGAAGACGATGTTTGAAAATTTGGCCTTTTTTGCATATTTGGTCCCGCCTATGAGGCCCTGGGGGTGGTAAAGCCAAGAATTTCACAAATTAGATTCCTCTTACCATAGAGATGCTTCAAACCAAAAATGGTAACAATTGGCCTTGTAGTTTTCAAGAAGAAGTTAAACATGTAAAATTGTTAATGCAAGATGCATGATGGACGACACACAACGACGGACTAAGACCAATTGCAATAGGTCACCTGAGTGACTCAGGTGACCTTAAAATCCTAATCAACACTGTTACAGAGATCTGATAAAAAATGAATGAGTAATAATCCCAACAATAGGTAAATCATCATTTTGACAAAATATTTTTCATCTTCAAAAGTGTTCTTCATGCACACTGAGCCTCAGTAAAATTTTAATACGGTTGGTAAACCCTGACTTAGTTTTTTTTAAAAGCAAATGCCCAGAACTCATTTTTTTTCCAGAATGTATCCTATAATTCAAATTGATAAATCAGTACATATATTTTTCAAGATTTCTCCTCAACAGCCACATTGTAGAACAAATCAATGTATGAGAACCCTTAATAATCTTATATCCTCTGTTCTTTTGACCTAAATTTGGTTAGTTCAGCGTCGTATATTTACATGATATTCGTTCCTGGTTAGTTTATATCAAAATTTGCATCGAGTTTAATTTCGTATCAAATACAATATTACTTTGCCATCAACTTAAAATATGTATAAAATAATATACCAGTGTCATCCTTTTTTCTTTTTGGAATGACAAACGAGGATTCAGTCTTCATCTTTGCGGCATCGTCAGCATTCGCCGATGATGTGCTTTTCATAACTTTCGTCTTCCCGCCATCTTGTTTGTTGACGGTGTACGCGGAAACCAAGCCCTGTCTGGCCGCAGTGTCTCCGTTGTTTCCTTGCGTGACATTGGGTTTGGTGCTATCTTCCTTCTCTATTTCGACAGATGCATCGTTAGAATTGTCAGTACTATGCAATGTAAACGTTTCTTGAAGCCTGTCAAACAAATTTGCCATTTCATTTTATCTACTGTGCATAACTTCACTCATCTTGACATCAAACCACGTGAAATATAAATGAAGCAATTTGATTGGTTGATATTATTTGAATAGCTCGTACGTATAATTGTTTGCATTATAAGAGAAAATATTTTAAGTCAGATTAAGATTGAAAAATCTTATATTAAAACTTTGATTATTATTTTATTCAAACATGGAGAAATTGATAGTTATCAGAGAAATAGATTTCTTATTATATTATTCAATTCTTGAAATTATTCAATTCATTGACAAAAACCACATGTGGCGCAAGTCATACATATACAGTAAACAAATGTAGTTAGTACATTGATTTTCTTGTTAAATGCATCACGTATGAAGTTACAAATATTTCTTGTTGATTTAACATCTGCTGGATTATGAATTTTATAAGATATACAAGCGTTATTAAAAAGTGAACAATATTCACTTCGTAGTTGTTTATAAAGAGGACATACACAAATAAAAAATGATGTTCATCTTAATTCAACAACAGTATGATAGTTAATATAATATCTTTCATCCTTTGGAATAATAGGGTTAAAATATCTGCCAACCACTATCTGTAATTTCTGGGCACTTATTCTTAATTGAGTCAAAAAAAAAAAAACGAAGCTTCTTGGAAATGGAAAAATTTAACTGTTTAAGTATGGTTGAATTTCAAGCATGTTTAGATTTTGTGTACTTATTAATTGGCTGTAGAATGACAATTTTCCATTACCTTTTTCTTTAATATTTTTAATGTCTCTGAAAACTATATTTTCAAAATACTTTTTCAAATTATTTTCAAAATCATTTATAGATACTGATTTGAACATATTTTATTGCATAAACATATACAAATGGTTCGAACACAAGTTCTAACAACTTACGAGGTTCTTAAAAAAATACGTTGGTTTAAATTGACAGTCAGAGATTCATATCCCCACAAAAGTGAATGACAATTAATAATGTTAATTTGATTTAAATTTAAAAGGTATGAAAACAGTTTATTTCGTGCATTGGTATATTTCTTACATCCAAAAAACAAATGATAATTTATAGATACTGTATTAGCATGTGAACCAATAATATCACCAAGTATATTCTTCGTGTACAGTTTTGCCAACAAGTTTTTCCATTTCCTCCAAGTTTTTTTATCTTCTAAATATGCATGTTGTAAAAGCAAGTTTGAGTTCTCTTGATCTGAAACAATTTTCTGCAATCTGTAATAATATCTATATAATAATTTATACATTCTGAAAATAATAGGAAGTGCACCAAACTCTATTCTAACTGCTAAATTAGAAGCTTTATCATGAACCCCTAAAATGTCTTTCAAGATAAAATTTTGAATTTTTTCAAATGGAGTTTTGTCAAAATCTTTTGTTATTTTTTTTAAAATCTTATCACTTATCCAAATTTCCGAAGCAAAGTCAAAATTGGCATAATGCATGATTCATAAATCTTATGTTGAACCTTTCCTGAAAGGCTGTGATTGTTTGGTAGTTTTGATTTGATTCTAAAATATGCTTTCCTTGCTCTACCTGCTAAATTCTCACATGCATATTTCAATTTACCATTATTTTTTAGGACAACACCCAAATATTTATATTCATCAACAAAAGCAATAACATCTTCTTTATACCTCATTGTTTTACAACTCAAATTTTTTAGGTTCTTACTAGAAAATACCATAGCATTAGTTTTTTGTGTATTAACTTCTAACTTCCAGTCACTACAGTATCTTTCCAATGAGTCAAGACAATGTTTTAACCCATCTACTGATTCTGAAATAAGTAATAAATCATCTGCGAAAAATAAGCTATTAAAGCAGATGTTGTTTATTTTAAAAGGCACGTTTGAGAAAAATCGAAATATTTTGTAGAGTCATCAATAAAAATGTTAAAAAGTGTCGGACCCAAATTGTCTCCCTGTTTTACTCCACGATTTGCAGGGGAAAAAAGTCACTATGAACATTTGTTTGTTTCACAGCACAAACAGTAGTAGAATATACATGTTCAATAATTCTATAAAAATTACCTCCAATACCTTTATTTAAAAGCTTATGAAAAAGAGCAGGTCTCCACACTGTGTCAAATGCTTTTTTTAAATCAACAAAGCAAGCATATAACTCTGTTTTTTTTTGCAATAAGCATATTTGTTAATTAGAGTTTTTAAAACAAACACATTATCATTTGTACCACGTTGTTTTCTAAAGCCAGATTGGAAAGAACTTAAAAGAGAGTTACTTTCTAGATAATTTGATTACAGACAACATTTTTCTGATAGCCAAAACACACTGGCGAGAAATCTGGTACTTGGCGCCCGGTATTATGCCTGTATGATTTGTCACACTTGTGTGATTACCTAACTAGTATATGATGTGCCTGAATGTATTATAAATGTAAGAGTTCTTGGTTTCAATTAAAATAAGCATCATTTTCCGTAACGAGTGTAATATATAAACTGGAAAGACTGTGAACTTACTTCTGTTCTTGGTGACAGGTGTTTGTGATTGCATGATCCGTTCGCGTCAGCGTAGCGTAACATTTTTATTACATGTATATTAAGTTTTATCAAATCGAACGTTAACACTATTCTTTTTCGAAATGTCTCGTAGGCCACATCGCTAACCAGTTTCATTTTCCGTAATGCGTTAAATTGTTTACAACAATAGTTTCCAATGTCAACAGAAATGCGAGAAAAACTTCCTGGGATTTTATTGTTAAAAAAATTAAATAGATAATTAAATTATTTAGACAATCCAAGTTCAAAATTTATATTTCTAGAGTTTAATTTATTTCAAATTATATCTGTATTATACTCCCGACTAAAATGAGCTCTTTATCTCAATTTTCAGTTTCCTTAATTCTGGACCTCTATTATGACCCTATCATGACTCTTGGGTTATATGATGTGAACTGACTTGAATAATGAAAATGAAATGAAAGTTTTATTATTTTTATTTAATTATTTTATTGAATATTAAGATTGTTGTTATATAAACGGCATTTGAAATAAAAATAAAAGTAGATTCCGACATATTTACTTTTTATAGCATAAATCTGTCCTATTTCATGAAAATCCATATGAATTTAAAACAAGAAGTCCACAACAAAACTTAATAGTTCCAGCTTAAATTATTAAGGCCAATAAAATTTCTTTGCAATTTGGCAATAGCCAAGCGCAGATTTAGAAGGAGGGGATGCATGGGGGAGGGGGTCCGGACCCCCTCCCTGGAAAATATAAATTTATAAAATTTAAGTAAATATACCGAAAATTGGCCTCGCCCCCCACCCCTCCTGTCAAACACAATTATCCCTCGGACCCCCGCCCTCCCCCCGGAAAAAATTTCTTATTTCGCGCATGAAATGCAATCCACATGATTCAAAAATTATTCTAAGTTAAACCTTATAGTAATGTGCGTGTTGCGATGAATATCATTTCTATTTCATAATACAAAATTGGATAACTGTCACACATGTACAATTTCGAAATTATTAGTCTGGTTTTTTTTTTTTTTTAAATGAATGAAAATTTTCTGTTTCGAATTTTCAGTCAATAAAACCCGACACCACAATGAGATCAAATACCCCATGATTTAAAGAATTAAAAAAATAACAGAAGAAATACAATATATTTGAAATTAAAGTACCCGAACGAATAAATCCTTGTCGAGTTACCATGATTAAGTTTATTAATGAAATGAAAACTGGTTCTCGTGTCAGGAGAACAAGAACTAGTTCAGAGGAACCTCGTTGCTCGTAAGTAAATAAATTAATAATGTTTGTCACTTGTCAGTCTTTAAATCGACAGAAGCAGTTGAAAAGACAAGGTTTTAGGTATAGATTTTACTAAAATTTAAACACAATTTCCCCTAAGTTGCTGAATTATCGTTGTTTTGTAACTCGAATTTTCTCAGTCATGAGTGCATTCTTCTTTCATGCCTGTCAAACAAATAAACACAACTCACCAATAATGAATATTTGATTTGTTTGTAAGGCATTCTATATATGCTTCTTGTAATGTTTTAAGATTTTCTACAGAGATTTCTCAGACAGTGTATATTTTTGCCATAGTGCTCTGATCCCTATCCAGGTTAATCCGAGATTCCTCTGACTCTAACCCCCTTTTATATTGTGACGTGCACGTCACAATATAAAAGCGGGGGTTAGAGTCGAGTCAGAGGAATCTCGGATTATATCCAGGTAAATAGTATAAAATTAGAAGAAAACTTGTCGGAAGATTCCTGTTTACACCCGCAAATAGCAATAGTAACAGTATGTAAAGGCATAGCATGGAAATGTCAATTACATCCATATCTAGACACCATAAGAGAAATTAAAAACTTTGTGAATGATATCAGTTCTGGGGTTGGTAAACATTGAATTATAAATATGATATATGAGTTATTGGTATACATTTTCTATTGTAGATGGCTAAATTTTCCAGAGCATCTAGGCTTCGTGAATTAGGTCCATATTGGAGGTCACAACTTCAAGGAATATTTTGTGTGTACAAACCTCCAGATTATTCGTATGCTGAACTCTGCAAAACATTTAGAAAGATTTTATTGGACGATTTAAACCAACTACCATGTTATCCTGGGGAAAGGTTGCATAAAAATGCTTTTAATTCACGTGCAGTTCTACTTAATGCACAACAACAAAATACATTGAAAGAAGACTGGAAGCTTCGTTTATCAGTGGTTAATACAGAAAACGAAAGTGAAAACACATATTCCGATGATTCAAAGCTGACAGTTACTGATGAAGATGAAAGAGGAAGTTCTTTAATGTCCGAAATTTCCACAGATCCTGAATTGCACTCTAAAAACAATGCAATATCAGCTAGTCAAAATTTACTGAAAAGAAACTCATTGTTTTCGAGCAAATTAAAGGACTTGATTATTCCACCTCTTACAAAAAGGAATGCTCTTCAGCACAGGTTTGTCAGTGGAGACATGTATGAAGCACAGGATATAAAAGTCCTTCCCCTCTATGATGGACTAGATAAAGAGTGCTCTGGGGTGGTCCCCATGTGTGTGGGCTTTCAGAACAGTACATCATATTCCTTGAGGGACAACCTGGAAATGAAGCTCTACATTCGAGTCTACCATTTGTCTGGCACCCTGGGATGGACAACGTTGGACAACACTGCATTGTCCAAAAAAATCAAACGCCATTCTTATGAGCATGTCGGAAAAGCGGACGTGGACAAGATGTGTAGTTTAGCACAAAACATGCATCAGTGGAGGATGTTGAACTATGCGGGAGTAGTTCCTGGCTCTCAGGAAGCCTACGAATTGCTAAAGAAAGGACTTGTGAAGCCGAAAAACCCCCTGACACCACCATTGATATATGGTGTCAGGTGCATTATGTTTGAACCCCCAAACTTCACACTGGAAGTACATTGTGTCAATGAAAGCTACACTTTCTTGAGAGACTTCATTTACAAAATCGGCGTGTCTTTGCGTTCATCCGCTTACTGTTCAAAAATTCGGCGGATACGATATGGACCAATTTGTCTAGAACATGCGCTAGTAGCAGAAGAGTGGAACTTGAAGAAAGTGTGTGCTAGTATTCAACAGTGTAACAAACTGCTCCTGAGAAAAAAGGAACCCAGTATGAAGGACAAACATTTTGTCAATAAAGAGTTTGATCCTGCAACTCTTGAGAAATTGAAAACCACATAAATGTATAGCAATAAATTAAAAAATTCAGGGTAAAGTGCTTTTGTTTTATTGATGATATATTCATAGATGATAAACAATATTAATATAATATTGCGGTGGACCTTAATGGTACAAGTTACGAAAGATTTGTATTAATGTGGTTATTTTCATCATCATGCCCTTCTTCGTCATGACAAAACCCCAGTAGCTCAGATCCTAAATCACCATCATCATCGTTGTCGTCTGAATTTTCATCTGACTGGTCAGATCCCAGCTGAAAGTAAATTGAATGATGGGAGGGACTGGAAAGATTTAGATGATGATGACGGTGCTGGTCTGGGGATTTTGAGAGCCTGCTGCTGTTTGATAGCACAGACTTCAGGGGTTTGTGATCTAGGGCGGGGCTGTCTTTGGTGGGGTACGGGTCGGCTTCATCCTCCACTGCCCGGTAAATGGAGGGGGTGGAATATTTACCACTCCCATTTCTCTTGATGCATTGGAACTGCAGAGATTTTTTCAGTTTTTGAAAGTTTGTAGTTGATTTCCTTTGTTTTGGTGGATCTATAAAAAATATTTTTTTTTTAAAACCATGTATATTAGGATGTCCTGGAATATACCAAATGATTATCAAACAATGGCACACAGAACATGTACTAGTTTTCAAACACACGATTTTTTTAAAAATCACAAGTTAACCATTGTGTTTACCTATTGATAGAACACATTCTGATATTGTGGACTGTGGAATGTTTTCAGCCAAGCACATGTCACGCAACTCATGGATAATATTCTGTGGGAGGAAAAAGATGGAGGGATAAGCGACAACAGTTTAACAAATAGAACTTACAAGTGTGCACATCAAAGTCCTAGATCTAGTTCTATGAATTGGTTTATTACATTAACTATATGTATAACTTGAAATGTTTTTCTACAGTGAAAATTATTTAATATGTTGATTACCTTGTAGTACAAATTTTTTTCCACAGCAAATTCTAATTTCTTTTGAACTTTCTTCTTCTGTTTGTATTCCATCTTCAGCTTTAAGTGTGCACGGTCCATGACAGCTATCACAAAGCCTATTGAGAATAAACAAATATTCTGAAAATGCAGTTTAGATTTAAGAATTGTTTTGCTTATGATGAGTACAAGTAAATAATTGAAAAGTGTCAAGAGAGATAACTCTTAATCTTCAAATTTTTGCCCTCCTACACAATGAAAGCCTTTAATTACATGTGTTTTAAATTATTTGATTTTATGTCGGTAAGTGAAGAGGAAGGCGGCAGCCTTATATAGATGTTTGAACCGTTTGTGACATTTGTGAATTTATATAACTGACAGAAGGTATTGAAGGCAGGATGGGATTGTAAAAACTTTATCTTTTGTTTTAATTTGACATGAAATAAGTAAAAGCTAGTCGAATTAATTTCTTTTTTATATATATATATATTTGGTCAGACTTACTTTGGCCACACTGAACACTCCCCAGGGATCAAGGAAAACAGATCAGTTCACTATTCAATATTTATTTATATATTTATTATCTATATGTGGTGTGTAGATATATAGGACTCACTGTTGGCCACCCTGAGCACCCTCCAGGGGACGAGGAAGGCCAGGATCTGCACGGCTTCCTGTAGGGGGTACGCCACCATCCCCTGGATGTAGACGAGATCCACCACAAAGGAGGAGATCACCACCACCCCGTCCAACAACTGAACAAAGAAGACGGCATCGTGTGATTAATTATTGTATGAAATAAGTCTAGGACAAAGTGATTTACATGTATCGGTTTTATGGCCCGTCTTCTTATTTACAGGTATTTCACATATACCTGCACATCATTCACTGATCCAGAATTTTTTGGGGGGTTGGGCCAGAGTATGAGGGATAATTTTGTCGGGGGAGGAAGGGCGGTCCGATCCGCGCATGCATACCGACCCCCGGTCCACTCATATAATGATATTGTCTTTTACTAATCAACAATTTTGAATTGTCAATGAGTCGATGACTATGATTAGTTATCATTCTGATTGAATTAGTCATGGGCTCATTGATTATTGAAAATTGTTAATTAATAAAAGACAATATTATCAATAAATATTATCGGCATTATTACATTATTTTAATTACAATTTAGCTTAGAGTCGGTACCGGTGTTTGATGAAATAAAACTTTTCACGCAAAGACTTACCTCCAGCTTCTTGCTAAACAATTGAGTGCCGTAACAGAATATTTTCAGCAGGACCTGGGTAAAGAAAAATACGGCATGGTCTGTAATGCTATAGAAATAATATTCATGTTTTTATCAGAACGAGCGCTAATGATAGTCACTACTTCCACAGAACACCATCCTTTTGTGTTCTTTTTGATGAAGGGGAATTGTATTTCTATTCAGATTTATGAACAAGTGATTTTCAATCACTTTTTGATCATGTATCTTGAATTATTTTTGTTACGTTGTGGGATACCCTAGTCCTTACCGCTCCCGTTTTATATAGGTTGCGCATGCTGATAGAATATTCTCACTGCCACACATCAAAATACTGCAACGTGAAAGATCTAACTTAATAAGATTTGGGGTTGTATTTTTAAAGTCAAAAATCACTTCTCACCATTAGTGTAAGTATACCCAGAATTGCGATGCTAGTTTTGTGGATAGCGTACGCCACCTTTTCTTCCGAAGAATGCTCAGTGCTTTCTCCCTGAAGGAAGCGAGGCACGTTTTCCCGGACAAACGGATCCGGTCCATGCATCGTGTAGTTCGATACCGCCGTGCCGTTGGCGATATCGTGCGTATCGTTAGTGTATACGCTCCGATACATCACCGATAAGATCCGATTATAGAAAATGTCGATATCCTGATGACCCAGGTCCCCGAAGTAGAGGGCGAAGTTTTCGGTCAGGATGGTCGCAAAGCGGACTGTCAAAATCTTTGTCTTTTCCACCATTCCTGGGAAGCAAATTAACTGATTGTTAAAGCAATATGAGCTGCAATTTTCATGTTGAATTTTTTTTTACGAAAATGTTATTTTCTACTAAAATGACTAAAAATAT
>WFKH01003881.1:23783638-23838020 GCA_016163765.1 Magallana hongkongensis | reverse complement strand
TTGAGGTAGATCTGCTCCCTTTATAAACTTCGCTATGTAGTAATAGGGGAGACATGCATGGAAACCAGCGTTGAAAAAAAAAATGAATAAAATAATGAATTTTGAACGAGCTCCCTACCCCCTTTTTTAACGTTTTTTTTTAATATGAAAAGCTATCGGAAAAGTCTGCAAGCCAAAAATTGAGCTGTCTAAGTTTAAAACGATGCTACATGTACGTGAGTGTGAACTGTGAAATTTCATGTCTCAGAACAGCATACTAGGCTATAGAAAAGATAACTTTAAAATAAAATACCCGACTTTAACTACGTACGATTTACCTAACATCAATAGAAATTAATCTTCGAACGAGATATTTATGTCTGAAATGGCGGGAAAATAGAAAACAGATTCTTTTTGATAAAACAACTGTAAATAATACTTTTTGTGAAATAAGGTAATAGCAACTTTTCTGTTTTGTAGTTGACATGAAACCATAATTAGTTTAGTATGTACGTTGAACAGTGTTGAATCACAGGGGCTTGTGTAGAGAAAAAAAAACATCGTTACAAAAGTGGGTACCTCGGAGGATTTTCCTCCGAGGTACCCACTTTTGTAACGATGTTTTTTTTTTCTCTACACAAGCCCCTGTGGTTGAATGTTGAATATGTTCAGTTATTTCTAGCGTTTCGATCTACGTCATGTTATAAAATGCCAAAAATGCACCACAGGTGCTTGGGTCTTTGCTCGTGAATATATGTACGATACATATATGTATACATACTTTTATTACATATACATAGGTATCGTTCATATTCATGAGTAAAGACCCAAGCACATGTACAATGAACAGCTTTTTCAACTTCAAACCACAAGATGCCTGATTAAGTATATGGAAAAGTAATCCTACATGTAAAGTGTGTCCCAAGCTATTGCTTCCATCACTTTTTGATTATTTTGAATAAAAACACACATACCTGTGAAAGAAATACAATTGAAATCAATAAAAGGGAAAACATCAAAGATGTCTTTATTGACATATCATCATTTTTCACTCAGAAAAATTCACAAGAACGAAAACAGATTTCTTATGGAGATTTATAAAGGGAAATGTTTAATCTTTTCTTCATTCGGAACTCACTTGGAATACCTCATACAGTTTTTCATCATTATCATCCGGACTATTTCAAGGCTGAATGATGCAAAATCACCGTAGACTTTCCATTTTGGGTTGTGTATTGAAACTAGTCCGAAATATCTGACGTTTTCCGGGCCTTTTCAAAGATTTTGATATTTTACATGCCAGGAAAACGTCGTTTATATATTAAAACCTGAAGCGGTAGTGGGGCGTTTCAAAACAGATAATCTGGACTTTTTTCATATTGGTGAATGAACATAATTTGGGCACAAAGGTATTTATAAATTTCGAAATATTAAGGAAAAAGTGGTGGTAGCAGAAACTTGGGACAGAGTATAGCACAAGATTTTATGCACAGCAAATTACTAGTTTTTGTATGTGAAGAACTATATATATTTCTATGGTACAGTGTTTCAACCCAAAATTTTCCATAGAGCTGCAATTCCAACTGTCAAAACCATTGCAATATCAACAATTCATTGCTATGCCATGTCTTGGGGGGTCAGCTTTGTGTATCTTTGTTGCAGGCCAGAATAAACAAAATGCATGAAATTGGTCTTGAAATATTGAAAATTCTTTGGTTTAAAATGTGTGGAAAGGTTTGCCAAGCCAATCCCTATGTTGATAATTCTTTTTTATCAGTACACAAATATTACTTATTCTTCAATAAAGTATAAAATTGTACCTTAATTTTATTTGATTGTAGATGGTTGCAGATAAAATGTCAAAGACCAAAAGAAAACTATCGGACCCAGAAGAAAAAAAATCAGGTTTGCAATTTAATTGCATGATGAAAGTTCCCCTTTATAAAGTTTAAACACCACACATTGAACATGTATTTGAATGCTACAGTTAGAGTGAAGATGCATGCAGTGTTAAAGTGTACATTAATTACAGTATATTGATTTAGCTATATTATGATTTTGATTGATATGTTACAGGGAAGAAAAGAAAAGGCTCAGACAATGAGGAGAATTTTTACAAAGACAATGTATTGTGTCAGGTCCTGAAGAAAGCTGGGCTTACACTGAAAAAGGGAAAGACACAGAACGTTCTTGGTAATTTGTTCATCATATATCCAGTATTGGGCATCACACTGTTATATATATGTATATGCTTTCTTTAAGATACTGGTACTCTCTGTAGTTCCAATGTACCGGTTAGTCATTTATGATACTGAACGCCAGTAAAAATTTTTGGGAAAAAGTGTAATGTATTTCTCCCAGGATATGTCATATAATTCTTTCAGAGCTATAGTATGATAGTTAACTAAAAATGTAATGTGTGTCATACCCTTTAAGAGCTAATACAAGATAATTAATTGATGAAGAGCTCTATCTTTTTTGAGGCACAACTAAGTTATTTCCAATAATTGTAATTTATTGAATTTTGCAGATTGTGATCAAGCAGTCTTTCAAAGGAATCTGCAGATTGCATTGAAGAGACATGGAAACTATCCATCTGTACGTGTTTCACATGCAATTTGAGCTTTTATATGATGCAATATACTGTAAACGTATTATATTTGGCTGTGTATTCTTTTTAGCGTTTTTGGCGGAAAGTGGCTTCCGTTAATTCAAGTATATCGCTAAATACCTTTCATATATGCATTAGAATGAGCACACTCAGAAAAACGCCAATTCAAATCCACGCCAACTTGTTGAAAAATCATTTTTCGCCAAATATCGTACACGCTAAATACAATACATTTACAGTAATAGCTATATGCATGTATAAAATTAAATGGTGTATGACTACCACTCTTTTAATATCTTAAATTGGCAATTATAAAACTGATATGATTAAACTTGATTCTTCCAAATATGCACTGCTTACGCCTTGACCAGATTGTAGTAGGAGGGGATGAGAATGTTTTCCATCTCAAGTTTTATCTCAGTTTTCTACAGTGGCTATGATAAAACGATTGTTGAAAAAATAAGCTGAAGGTGTGTCAATTTTCAAAGGTACTTTGTTGAAGAACATTGTGAAGAGAACAATTATGTTTGTATCGAGAAAGACACATTATCCATTCCTAGAATGAAACAAGACCTGAATTTCATGTTGCATCATTCAAAAGTCATATTACTGTCAAGATTACCAAGATACCTTATTCTGTTTAGTGTTTATATAGAATTTTGCACCATTAATTTGTTCCGAGATCAAATTATATTTAGTAAGTTACTTAAAAAAAAAAAAAATGATTATTTTGATTCTTGCAGGTTCTTGATGAGTTTGTTGAAGGCTTCATAGAATATATTGAGGATCCTCATAGGTATAGAGCATTGATTTAACCCAGTAGCTGATCTACAATAATTACAGTTTGGTTTCAGATAGTGGTTAACCTGTTTCTAATGCATGAACATATACTGTAAGCATATGATATTCAGCATCTATGATACTTGATGGAAATGGATTTTTCAACAAGTTAACATATATTTGAATTAACATATTTTTAATTAAAAGACATGTACCTATTCTAATTCATATATGCAATGCATTTAGCGATGTATTTGATTTAGTGGATACAGCTTTTCGGTAAAAATGTGAATTAGAATACACAGCCAAATCTTACACATTTACAGTATAATAGTACATGTACCATTACACATATTTTGTTTTTCAGGTTTCACTACTGCTTACTACCCACTGCTACATCTGACAAATGTGAAAGGTAATTAACCAATATACTGGCGCTGTGCTGACATAATTATCTTGAATATTGTCTTTTTACATGTAGATCAACAACAATGATTATGTCTCTGTTGATGATGCATGACAAATTACAGTTTCACTGCTTGCAAGACAATAAAGCAAATTTCATAGAAAAGAAAAGAGAGATCATTGAGATACAATGCATGTAAAGGTCAATTTGAAATTGTTTTTGATGTCTGATGAAGTTAATTGGTAGAGAAGTGCTTTTAATGATGATATTCGAATTTCAAATTCAGTGTTAGAAGCAGGTCCCAGGACAGCGTGGTTAGACTGTTGGTGGGAGTGGACATCCTACAGGTTTGTAGCCATTCAATTATTATATTAAACTAAGATTATGCTCTTTACTATCATTTACAAGGGCTGTCCAAAAAGTTCATAGACAATCGAATTTTTGTCTTAATAAGTTTATATATACATATTGTATATACCAAAATGTTTGTCATAAAATTCAAAATCCAAATCCAAATCCAAATCAAACTAGAGTGGTTTTGAATGTTTTCCCTAAAATTAAACTAAGATTTATCTGTAGTAAAAGGTCACTTAGAGTATGCACGGACCAGTGTAAAAGTTGTCCAGACTTCAAAATAGAGTACATGGAGTGTTATTGAAAATTAATTTATGGCACTGACTCCATCTTTTCAGTCCAAAATGATGATGTCCCTGTTAGAGAAGTTGGCAGAGTTCATGGAGAATGAAGAGTGGGTGAATTGTTTTGCTTTGATATTTGTAAAATTCATTTAATTATGTAGATGTAAGTCCCTAGTTATTGTATGATTTGTTTTGTTCTTAGCTGCATTGTAGAGCACGGAGAGAAGGTGAATCTGCCCAGGTTACTGATGAGTCAGTTCAGATGGCTGGACAGAATCCTGGACAGCAAGGTAGGTAAATTTTACACAAAAGCAATCTGATTAAAATACAGATCTCTACAATTAGCAAGGACAGAGAGATCTAACAATTACCCATTTAGGGTATGGTTTTGTGACATCAGAATTCACTTTATTATTTGCATGAAAGTTAGATTTATCAACCAATCACAGTGATAGATAAACAGCAGTAACATTGTTTTAAATGGCGTCACAATATCACTTACAGAAAAGTGTAACTTGCCATCTGATTGGTTAAGTCAAAGTTCATTCTGACATCACGAATCATGACCCTTAGTGGGTCGTTGTCAGATCTCTCTGTGCTTTGTGCTATTGTAGAGATCTGTAATTTAATCAAATTGACACTAAAGTGAAGTTTATTCGAAAAAAGATGGTGTATTTTATTACAATATGAGCTAGCACTAATCAAGTAAAAAAGTATAGAAAGACAAATATACATTTAAAAAGCAGATTCATGGGAAATAATGGTAACAATATCAAAACTGAATGGTTCAAATTTGTTAATACCTGTCTGTTGCAGGAGCTGGCGGATAAGATGCTGGAGATGATCACCATTGTTTCTGAAGACATCCAAAGGGAGATAATCACATGTTTACCAGAAGTGGTGGAGGACTCGGAACACAGTCATGTGGCTACATCACTCAGGTATGATCATTATAATCAGGTAAAGTTACACCATACTCAGGTATAATCCTCATTCACAGGTATAGTTGCACTTGGACAGGACAATCATCTTGTTTGAACTGCGATGAATTAAAATAAAACCCTCAAAAAAACATTTTTTAAGGTGCAATATTCCTCTTACAAGGGAGATTACTCTTCAGTGGATAACTTATTTCAAATCCTTTTACAAAAGGAAATCTGTCAAATTCAGGCATGATGAAATCATGCTTGATTTTAGTTTAAACTTAAAGTTTTCTGAAGAATTATTATAAACTAAAGCAAAAGTTTATGGCCCCTTTTCGTGAATTTTAGCATCTTTACTGAGATTACTGTATTGAAATAGGGTATATGAATTGATTGACAACTTTCTTTTTCTCTGCTTTCCCTTTATTTCTTATTCTGTATCACAAAACAAACCTAACAGTTTATTAATTTTGTGTAGAGATCTTTTGATGGAGAAGAGCAGCCTGACCGTGCCTATCCTAGACGCTCTCTCCAACCTCAATTTGAACCCGGAACTGATGACAGAGGTAAAAATAGGTTTTACAGAAAGTACAGTATTGTTTAAAAGTTTCTTGTGATTGTTCTAAGAGAAGTACAATAAATATTTCTTTAAAAATTTGTAAACCTTCATTGAACACCATTATTACATATGTATTTGTTCATTAAAACTGTTCAGTGAACCCAATTTTAGCTATGTACATGTGTTAGTCTTGATGTGATGAGTACTAACTTGGTGTGTCCTGTAGGTTCGAGGGTCGGTGCTACAGACCTTGGCCTCGGTGGAGATAGAGAATCTGCCTGTCGTCATCCGATTCCTGCTACAGTCAGTCACTGTTGGTGACGCTCTAGAGGTAGGGTCATAACTGTAATTTGTGCACTCTGAACAATATAACCTAATGACTGTAGCTTAATATTAGTATTACTATTATTTGATGATGACAGTCTTACGCATTTTAAGTTGTCAGTAAGAAAAACCCCCACATGTTTTGATCCTTTTTTACAGTAAATGTCAGCAAAGTATCACAACTATATATGTATACTATATTTATACATGTGTATGTATATTGTCAATTCTCAGTCAGTTACAAGCACTGTACTGTAGGTTGTGAGTGAGATACGACAGAACTTGGATTTTTCCTCGAGTTTCCCATTGGCTACATCCACCCCTCACCAGTCCGTTCACAGAAGGTTAGAGCAACCTTACATAAATGTGTACATGTTTATTTTATGAAAAGATCATCATTTACCTTGTATATGTTGAATGTCAGTATCTTCTTATTCTTTGTGGAGATTGAGATTGTTAAAATGATGAAATAGTGTGTAAATTAGAATTTTGTGTATATCATTAGGCAGCTTTCTGGGGATGAAACTCGAGGTGTAGAATCTCTGACATTGGACGCTGTTAAATCAGGAATCAGATTCCAAAAGAGTGTAGCTGAGGCTTGGATCAAGGTGGGAAATTCAAGCTATTAAAGATTATTTTGATATTGTGTCTCTTATCATTTCTCTTAGGAAAAAGTTTGAAGGGAAAAACTTTGTTATAACAATATTGATATGACAGTTTTAAAAACTACCTGTAATTTGTTGGAACTTTGTTTGTTTGATGCATAAATTTGATTTTGATAATAATTGTTTACAATGAAAAAAAAATATAAAGTTTTCTGAAATTGGACATGTAATACACAGATACATGTACATGTAAAAGTACTTGGAAATGGGACAAATAATACATAGATACAAGTACATATACTGTAAGTGGACATAAATCTAGATTTACATGTGACACAACTGATTGTGTTTGACAGGCGGTGGACTCTGTGAAGCAGCCATCTGACCACAAAGTAATAGACCTCTTTATTCTTTTGATACTCTACTCAACCGACCGCAAAAAACCTGTTGAGAGCCTCATCCGAAACAAAATCAGGTCAGGGGCCTTCACAGAGGTTCTGCTGCAGGAAGCCTTCAGGGAGAGAGCACAGGTACTTATTTTTCTTCCTTCATCAGTAAAAGCATATACATGTATATTTCTTGAATTTCTGTTGGTACAAATTTATGTCCCTCATGAACCATGCAGAGACCTAGAGGGGTTTTGAGTTCTGTCCATTGAAGTTCCGAAACCAATTTGGGGTTCTTTTTCTTACTGTAAAAACACTAATATGTTACTGAATTACCTATCTAGAAGTCTTTCATATCTATGTGTAATGAGTTGTTTTCAGTGACATGAGCTTTCTGATTCCCAGGTAATGAGGGACTACTTCCCCTCCATTCTCTCCCTGGCTGAGGTCCTACTTCGCTCACCTGAACCAGCCATTACTTTCTTTGCTGCCTCCATGTACAAGAATGGATTTGTAGCTTTTGATACTTACTGTCAACAGGTAACAGATTCATACATGTACAATGTACATGTACATTGTACAGATACATGTATATAATTACATAGACATATTTGATAATAATATAATAATTGATTTTGTATTTTAAATAAATTATTTTGTATATAGTGAAATTATTTTAATACTTGATTGATATTTTGTAGGAAATTGTGGGGAACTTAGTGACTCATTTTGGCAGTGGTTTCGAGGAAGAAACAGATTCATCCCTTGATATTTTGTACCAGCTGGTCGATAAACATCTTGACAAAATGGCTCCTTTTGCAATATTTGTTAAGGTAATACATGTACCATCTATTAAAAACACAAACTCTTTGTAATTTTCATAGTTGATAACACATTCATTGGCTGTATAATGTTGGAAATTTTGTGTAGGTTTTGAAAAATTTTGGTTCACAAATTTTATATGCTGTATACATGCACAATTATTATGCTGTAGGTTGTTTTGGACTACTTGGATAACCTGAGTGTACCACAGATCAGGAAGTTGTACTCCCTCCTCAGTACCCTGGCATTCAGAAGTTCCCAGGGAGGAAACATGATTCAGGTAAGAGTTACACCCCCACCTTAAATGTCTGAGACTATAGTTAAACAATGCATGTTTTCATTAAATTATGAAGAAGGTTACCAATAGATTTTCATGGGAACATGTAACAAAGTTTGCATGTTAAAATCTTTAAAAAAATCCAAAAAATTGGAAAAAATCATCAAGATACTACAAATAAACATATACAGTCAAACTTCGTTATCTCGAACTAGAAAGGACTGTTTAAAAACCTTGAGATATCCGAGTATTCGAGATATAGTGAGTAAAATACTTAAAAAATAAGTGGTTGGGACTTACAAATCACTTTGACATATCCATTGTATTCGAGATATCAGTGTTCGAGATATCGAAGTTCAACTGTACTAGTACAATGTTCCAACTTTTGAAAGTGTTTGTGTGACAGGTAATGTTTTTTTTCAAAATCTGCAAATGATTTCATCTTTAAATTGTATACCGTAGTACATGTATGACAAAATGAATAATGGTAGCTATGTGTACTTGCCTGTACTGTGCATGTCTTACCCTGAGCTCACATTTGTGTGAAATTAAAGGTACATGTATATCAATTAACAGGATGATCTTCACATCATAATTAGAAAACAACTGTCTAATGATAACCCAAAGTAAGTGATACACTGCCAGTACTTATTATATTAATAGTGTAGAAATGTGGTTTTGTATTTTATAAAATAATGGAAAGGTCTTTTATATATGTTTATTTTCTTTTTGAAAGAGAATCAGGTACATATGAACATAAATTTCTGCATGAAAATGTAATGAAAGACTAATTCCACTTTAACATGATATTTTTAATGTCAAAACCTTGAACCTCATTCTTTCATTTCCAAATGCAGATACAAAAGGATGGGCATTATTGGAGCTGTTATGGTGGTGAAAAGCATTGCATACAACCAGTATGTTGATTTGAAATAATTTAAAAATCTATTAATTATAAACATTGTAAGCTTTTGTAATTATACCGTACACGTACAAAGCCATGCTACCACCAATAAATCAATGAATTTACTATTACATGTAATTTTTTTATAAAGTTTTTGTGTTTATTAAAAAGGAATGGTGACAATGAACCCAGCCAAGCACCTGCCGGCCCCCTGACTGATAGTCTGTACAAACAGGTGATAAACCTGTTACAACTGGTCAAAACCAGCAGCAGTAGAATGTCTGAGGCTGCAGCCCTCTTCATGGATGAGCTGGCAAATGTTGTCGGTAAAGGCCATTTGGATTCTAAAGTTGAGGTAACTGGAAAGTGAGGGTACTCCAATTGTCTGATCACATTTGTACACTGTTCAAATAAATGAAAAAATGAGAATGCCAATGCATTATTTTTATTTAAATTAAGAACATAGATGTTTTATTCTTGGATTCCTCTTACATGTATCTACTTTGCGTATGATCATCCTGATGAAATTTGGGTACAGAGACTGTTTAGCATTTTATATCCCTCCCTCCATTTAAGAAACATAGAATTTCACCCCCTCTCAAAAAAAAGAAAAGAAAAAAAGAAGAAGAAACCTTCAATAGAACAGAACAAACAAAAACAAAGCTTCAAATTTAATTGAATAAAGTTTACTTTTGATTTTCTGATCTTTTGTCAACATTCAGGTTAAGTGCT
This sequence comes from Magallana hongkongensis, assembly GCA_016163765.1. Classification (NCBI taxonomy): domain Eukaryota; kingdom Metazoa; phylum Mollusca; class Bivalvia; order Ostreida; family Ostreidae; genus Magallana; species Magallana hongkongensis. The sequence goes on along the minus strand of WFKH01003881.1, from coordinate 23,828,074 downwards.
TTTTAATACAATTCAATTAGCAAAACAGATCATGATATTCTCTGTGTTTGTTGTTTTAGGAATGGATCACAGAGAATGTGACAACAGATTTTCAGGACCACTATGTGGTGGACATGGAGGAAGCAGCCACAGACAGGTTACTGACCACTTCTCAACATACCTGACAATGTCATTTAGTGGTTATATACATACCATGTACTATTTCTACAGTTATCTGACAAAGACTGACATGGCCATATACAGTTTCAAAAATGCTGATTTTAGTAGGTCCAAGTTCATTATTTTACCCCTTTGCTCTAACAGAGCTCACATAGTAGTTGGGCAGAATATCACCATGTAGATTCAGCAGCAATCTATTGAAATGTACATGTGTATGTATGAAAATCTGAAGAAAAAGTGGAAGTTTAATGAAATCTGATGAAACATTGGGTTTTTTCTAGCATTGTTCCTCAGGAGAACAGGTTTGGCCTGGATGACGACAGTGAAGCCTCTATCTGTATTCCTCTCGTCAGCTTGACCGAGGCATCTGTCAAAGATAAGAAGTCACAGACACAAAAAAATAGGTAAAGTTGTCCAGATTTTTTAAGATAACTTTTGATGCTGAAAAAATTTGAAAGGTGATTAAGAACAGATTTTATTTAGGATTTCTATTGCCCATTTTTTGAATTTGCCTGAAACTGTAATCTGAATTTCTTTGATTTATATTGCAATTAAATTGACCATAAAAACATTTTATTTTAGTGAATGATAGATAATGATAATTTTTTTTTTTTAGTGAAAGTGCAGACCCTGTGTGTTTATCCCCCCATTTCCGCTTACTTCGGATGTGTGAGCAGAGACAGAATGGCAATATGGACAATATTGATGCTCTGCTGGGTAAGAGTTAGTGATATTTTCAGGTTTTTGAATGCCAAAGAAAAATGTAACATAGGATGTCATATAAATGTCTAAAATATATTTGATTTTGGTTTCTCCTTGAAATTAGCAGATAATTACATAATACCTGAAAATGGAACTAAAAATGTAAATAATATTTTGATTGAACTTTAAGTTCTTTGATTTTGTAATTAGCAGATTAGATACTGAACATTAGAATTGATAATCATGATTTACTGGAGGTACATGGGTTATATAATGCCAGTATCATACTGAGTAGTCATTTGTATTCTCTCCTCCCATTTTAAATTAGATGTAGTTTTTCTCAAGAGGCTATGCCTAACATCAGTACGGCGAGTGAAAAATATCTTCATAGAGATCTGAGTCACCCAGTCATCATTTATTAAGCATAAGATGTCAGTGTGTCACTTAAAATTCTATAAACTAAGAAATGTTGTATATTTTAAAGGTTTTAGGTCAAAATGATTTGATCATTATTAGTTTCGTCATCAATATTTATGAGCCACAGACTTATATTAAAAATGAATGAACAATTTTTATTCTTGCACAATTAAAGATAATATAAGATTGTTAATTTACAGATAAAATTATGAATATTTTGGGAAAAAAATTGCTACAAAGAGAGGTAACTGGGTGCATAGGTGACATTTTCTCAGCACAAAGAAGGATAACTCTGATTGAGTCTTCAACACTTCATAGCATTATCATGTGTTGATTATCTTCCCTTTATCCCTCTTTTTCACTCATTTAAGCATTGAATGCTTATTTTTGGATGTTGTCGGTCCTATGACACACCAATGCTCTGCAGACAAATTGAATGCCGCGCGTTAGCGCAGTATGATAATTTGTCTGCACCGCATTGGTGTGTCATAGGACCGACGACATCCAAAAATAAGCATTCAATGCTTATATTTATATTAATACTGATGTCTATTTGTATGAAATAAATGTGTATTGTTGCTGTAAAGCCATTATATACGCTCTCAGTCAGGGATATGAAACATACATGGAACAGCCATACTAACATGTTATTTAGTTTGCTTGCGCGACTAAAAATATAGTGCCAGTACTTTGTATAGAAATCTTTTTTTATTACGGAGTAGATATAATTTAATGATTATTTTTCAAAAGTACATATCAAAATGGTTATGTAAGGTTGAACGTTTCATTTAATCTTACAAAAATATATATACTGAAAACACGTGGTGACGTTTCTATTTGTGCTCATGGCGCATGAATTAGCAAAGTGTATTTATAGGAAATTGAACGTCACAGATTTCCAATGCAAACATAAGGGGAAATATACACTGAATGTAAATATAAAGTGATGGATAAATTTTACAGGCTGCCCAATGTTTCTACCAAAGACTGATGTTATTGACAAAATGGAATCGCTTTCTACGAAGGAAAAAGATGTCATCTGCTCCTCCCTGTTCCATGCACTGAACTGGTTCCATGAAGTCGTCAATGCATTCGCTACCCAGATAGACCCCGAAATGAAAGGCAAAGTCATCACCAGACTTCACAATATTACAGAACTGTCCAAAACACTGGAAAAATGCTTAGCTAGTATGTACATGTATATATTGGAAATTTATTGGACACATATTTTTGCAAATTTTGAATTGCATTCTCTATTTAAAATATCATGGGAAATTTTTACCTATTTTTGTTTTTCATTTTATGTAATGTATTTTTATTTTGTTGGCTAAAAGTTAAAGGTCATTCTTTATATTAGAATATTTTTAGGCCAAAATGAAATTATTGATTGTTTGGAATTGCCTCCCGCCTCATTGAAATACCCCCAGCTGATAAAATTTTATTAGCAAAAAATAAAAAAAACTTTTTTTTTGTGAAGATTTTTATTTTTTACCAATTTTTAATTAGTTAAACTTCAAGTTTGAAACATAAAAAAAAAAAATCCCTCTCTCCTGGGTCTAGAAACCTCCAGGCGGCAATTCGAAAACAAACATTTTTTTAAGGATGGCCTTAGTGTATAGTTTATAGCCTTACTTAGCACCACCTAATATGAAATATAAAATTTTCTATTTGAAGTTCACCCCCAGTTCCGCCCTCCCCCAGCGACCTTTGATTGGTATGAAAACCCAGTACTCAATGCTCCAGTAGTTAACAGTACTGATGGCAAAAAGAAGGGCAAAAAACCAGCAAAAAAGTAAGATGGCATTCTTGATATTAGATTAACATAAATATTGAATATCAAGATACTGTATGTTTTGTCTGGAAAAGATATTTACATGTGTATGTGTAAAATATTTCAAAAAAGCCAAAGAAAAGTACTTGTTTTTTGTATGCTTTTGATTAATAAGAAATATTTTGAGATATTTCCAACATTTACAACTAACAAATTCATTTCTGTTGATTTGCACCAAATTTCTATTTGTTTATTTGGTTTAACAAGGAAAAAGAGCAACAAAGAAAACATTGGAGACGATGAGAGTGATGAAAACAGCAAAGACTCTTCACAATTGGTAAACTTAATATACATTTAGATTAATGACCATTATAAATACAGGGAAATAATATCAAAGAATTTCTTACTCTTGATAAAAACTCTTCATGAAAGCAGTTTAAATATTTTATATTTACAGGACACTCAGAATGAAACTCAATTCCCAGAAAAATCAGATAGTGGTGAAAAGCCAGTTGTGGACCTGGCAAATTACAGAGCTTTTTTCAGGTATGAATACTTGCATAAAAGACTTTTATTTTATATGGAATATTTACAGTACACGAGAAATGGTTTTGGGATGGGGGTATAGGGTGGTCAAATTAAAAGAAAACTTATCAATGTATCCTGCTGGGGATTTTTTTTCTTCAGAGAACTAGACATCAGTGTCTTCACCATCCTTCACACAGGTCTGATCACTAAGTCCTCTCTAGACACAGAACTGAACACAAAGGTAGGCTACTATAACTATAGCAGCGACATCCAGTCATATAAGTGTTAAATAGCTGGTGCACTCAAACACCATCAGTTTAAGGAATGTCACTGGAGTTTTTTTCACAATGGAACCCAAACACTGGATTCTATTACATCAACATGAATATATGTGAACAAACTGACTGAGTAGTTTTGAACATTATTGAGAACATTGAGTACCGGGTATGTTTATGGATAACTATTGATAGGAAACACATTTTTAATATTCTCTATATTCAGACTATGACATTTTGTCTACAGTCTATATACTTTGGCTACAACATGTTCTGTTTTCCCAGGACAGCACATTTTGTTTCCAAACTCAATACATCACATGTTATTCTATATGTACATGTATTTTTGTTCTGTATATTAAGGCCACCACAGAGCTCAGTATACAGCCTCCACAGCTTGAGTTTCTTCTCGAGGACTTCACCAGGAAACTCTCACACGCTCTCATTTCATCAACCTCCAAACGCAAGTCCTTCCTCAAGGTAGGATTTTGATGCCTGAAATGTTTATCTAAAAGGGCTATTATCAAGTTTAACTTTGAATTTGAATTTTTAAAAAATCTTACAAATGTTTGTATTTCAGACCAAGTCAGATAAGAATGTTGGGTTTTCTCACCTTGACCAGTGCACTCCAAAGTTCATTGCGAAGAAAGTCATCAAATTGTTACCTGCTTTGTGTGAACACCTGGAAAGTTCCAGTGGATTCTTTCAGGTGGGCTAGACATCTATTGCAAAACTAATTACACTTGTATAAAACTCTAAAAATTAAAAAAAAAAATTAATATCTCCGTAGTCATGTACCAGATTATACCATACATTACTGTTGATTCCTTATTTTATGCGAGTACTTAATTCCGCGGTTCAACAGTTTTGCAACAAATCGCCAAAATAAAAAAAATCCTGAAAGCAGATTTTTCGAAAAATGCGAAAGCCGATTTTTTTTATAATTCCAAATATTTTACATCTGTTTGAAAAATTAAAGCAAGATTTTAAAATCCGCGAGATGTGCTTCTCGCGATTTTACGCGGATATTAATTCCTCGCATTTAATTAGGAATTTACATTATAACAATGGAATCAATTGAATCTATGGGGGTTCATTTTCATGGATTGCCAAATTTTTACATTTTTTTGGGATTTAATTATTTGGGGTTGTTTGGGTGATGCTTAAGTTTATTTAAAATATTTCCTTGCAAGTATGGAAAAAGTATTAAAAGAAAAGAATATAGAACCTGTTTAGCCATTCATATAGAATGTAAATTCATCATTGCAAGGTACCCACAAAATCCATTGGGCCCCCATGAATATTGATTCTACAGTTAAATAACTGAATGTACCGTAACCTGATGACTTGACTTGTACTGTAGACCCTGATCGTGGAGAATGACGGTCTGATAGACGGACCAGGATGCAACACTCCAGAAGCTCAGACTGTAGGCATGTGTTTCCATCTCCTTCTTCAAGCCCTCCAGACCATTTTTGCATGGTAAAACTTCATAAATTATAGTGTATGTAGATTATGCTTCATAAAAATTTAAGAAATTATAGTTTTTGCAACTCCAGTGTACAAACCACAGTCAGTTGGAAAGTGAAACAGAATAATTAGGTGACTGTGTGTATAAGCAGGTTTCTCTGTAGGTCTAAATGTGTAAAAGTATGCCTTCTTAAGAGAAATCTTTGTTTGTCAGGAATGGATTTTTGATGGTTGATAACAAGTCACTGTTGAAGGAAGGCTTGATTACCCTGGTCTCCAGAATCAAAACCGTGGGCTCCACTCAGTTCACCTTTCAGGAGGCTCTCAAGTAAACAGTGTATAATAAACACTTGGATGTGGACTATACATATAATATGTACACATAAATAACATTGACATGAAATCTCTCTAATTTTCTTCAAAGCAATACTTATATAGCAGAATTATTAACCAGATATCATTTTTGGCAATACATGTCTGTACACATGTACATGAACTCAGCTAAAAAGTTTTTACATGTACCAGTATATTCTTTCATGAAATAATGAAATAGACTTTTTAAATGGAATTTTCTATTTGTTAGAAGTCAGGCTTTGTCAGACAGAGCAAGCTAATGAATTTGCTTTTCCTTTTAAGGTCAGCCTTCCAGTACATAGAGAACTTTGCTGGCACCGTCCCCAAGCTCGGCACGGCAGTGATGTTGATTAAAGTCATGCTGACTCTGGCGGAGAAGTCCGACTCCAAGGAAACTTGCAGGAAAACAGGTAAGAACAAAAGGCTGTAAAGGATATAGGATAAAGAACTCGAAAAATCTGAATTTTTAGCTCACTTGAACCGAAGGTTCAAGTGAGCTTTTCTGATCAACTGTTGTCTGTCGTCCGTCCGTCCATCTGTCTGTCTGTCCGTCTGTAAACTTTTCACATTTTCGACTTCTTCTCTAAAACCACTGGGTCAAATTTAACCAAACTTGGTACAAAGCATCCTTATGGAAAGGGGATTATAAATTGTTAAAATAAAGGGCACAACCCTTTTTAAAAGGGAGATAATTGCGAAACAGTGAGTATATGGGTGTGTCTTTAAAAATATTTTTCTCAAGAACCACTGCACCAGAAATACCAATATTTACACAAAAGCTTGTATATAGTGAGGATTCTAAATTGTAAAAATCGTGACCCTCGGACCAAAACTGGAGCCCCAGGCGGGGTTCAAAGTTTAACATAGAAATACATAGGAAAAATGTTTAAAAATCTTCTTCTCAAGAACCACTGCACCAGAAATGCCAATATTTACACAAAAGCTTGTATATATAGTGAAGATTCTAAATTGTAAAAATTGTGACCCCCAGACAAAAAGTGGGGCCCCAGGCGGGGTTCAAAGTTTAACATATATAGGAAAATGTTTTAAAATCTTCTTCTCAAGAACTACAATGCAACAGTTTGGGATATTACTATGCATACATCCTTAAATAATGTAGATTCTAATTTGTAAAAATCGTGACTCCCGGACTAATACATGTACTGGGGCACCAAGAAGGGTTCAAAATTTAACATCTTAAGAAATATATAGGAAACGTTTAAAAATGTTCTTCTCGAGAGCTACAATGTTACAGTTTGTGGGATTACTATGCATGCATCTGTGGCTTATGTAGATTCTTAATTGGTAAAATCGTGACCCCCGGACTAATACTGGGGCCCCAAGAGGGGTCAAAGTTTAATATAGAAATATATAGGTAACATGTTAAAATATCTTCTCGAGAACTACAATGCTATAATTTGTGAGATTACTATACATACAACCTTGGATAATGTAGATTCGATAGTTTTAAAATAGTGACCCCTGGACTAATACTGGGGACTCAAGATGGGTTAAAAGTTTAATGTAGAAGTAAATATGGAAAATGTTTAAAAATCTTCTTCTCTAGAACTACAATGCTTCAATTAGTCAGATAACTACGTAAGCATCCTCAAATAGTGTAGATTCTAAATTATAAAAGCTGTGACCCTCGATCTAATACTGGGGCCCCAAGAGGGGTTCAAAGTTTAACATAGAAATTTAGAGGGAAAATGTTTAAAAATCTTCGACGAGAACTACAATGCTTCAATTTGTGAGATTACTATGCAAGCATCCTTAAATAATGTAGATTCTAAATAAAGCTGTGACCACTGGACTAATACTGGGGCCCCAAGAGGGGTTCAAAGTTTAACATAGAAATATATATGGAAAATGTTTTTAAAAAGTTTTTCTCGAGAACTATAATGCTACAGTTTGTGAGATTACTATGCAAGGATTTCAAGTAGTGTAAATTCTAAATTGTTAAAGCCAACCATAAACCTCGGACCAATACTGGGCCCCAGAAAGGGGTTCAAAGTTTAAAATAGAAATAGCATATGCTACGAAATAGAATGTTACAAGGAACTGATGTTCATGTGAGCGATGTGGCCCATGGGCCTCTTGTTTTTCTCATCGTCAATTGATACAGTTTTCAAATTTTTCAGCCACTGCTGCACAATCTTTTCTGAAGAGGGAGTGGTTAGATGCTGAAGGACAGAGAGAGAAGGGAGCCAAACACAACGAGAATCTGCAGTTTTTACTGAAGTAAAGTCCAAACAATGTTTCATTGTGAAATTATTTATAGAAAGACTTTCTATTATAGTCTTTTGCATAAAATCTTTTCCTTTTTAATTGCTATTAATTCAGAGTCATTGTTTGTAAGTCAAGCCTTTTATAGATTCAATGACCTTTCCTATCCAATCAAGGACTTCAGTAGACTAGAAACATTTTTGGTGTAGCTGAGAAGTAGATTATGTCAACATGAGGGCCTGTTGTCATAAGTTGTCTGTTAGACCGTTTATTGCTTTATCAAAGATCACCATTTCCCTTGCAGTCTATGATAGCCTCACAAGAGACATTTAATTCTTTTTCCTTTTCACAGAACATATCTCTGTCATTGTGAGGATTTCTTGGGCTCAGCTGAGGAGATCCTCACCAAGGGAATGCCTGACCTGCTGGAGGGAGACAAGAACGGGTTCTCCGAGGTCTACCCCACGCTGACCAAGTCCACCTTCGCCGTGTACTACAAGACGGTGTTCACAGAGCTGGTCACATGTGTGAAGGGCATACAGCCGGGAAAACAGAGGGAGGACAGAGATGTGAGTACCTACATGTACATATATATCTGTTGTGTCAGTTATTAGCTGACCATTTTTTATGGATTCTGCAGAAAAGTTGTAAACATGTGGATACAAGTACATTGTAATTTGAAGCCACTGTTAATGAAAGAATGTTAGCTTACTGTACATTGCTGATTTACATGTATTTTATGAATTCAAATAATTATTATGTTACTGAATGTTTTGACAAAAACTTTTGTCTAATTGATGTGGTTATTTTTTCTACTTAGGCGAGACTTGACAAACTTCTGAGGTGGAGCCAGGCTGTTAGAATTCTTCATATAATGGTCAACTTAATCAAGGTATTGTTATCTAAAAAATTGTAATGTTTTATTAATATTTTTATAAGTTACAGTAATGATATACATTGTAAATGATGTTCCTGTACTTGTATCTTGCAGGCATTTGACGGAAGAGCTAATCTCGGGACTGCTCTGAAAGTGAGTGCTAATAAGATTGTACAGTATACTGTATTATGCCAAGATATAGCTAAAAGTAAATGACAGTATGCAATAAAATTTTTCAGTGTTGACATCATTTCATCTTATTTGAAGGTATTATGCTCTTGTTTTCAAGATTGCCATCAGTAAATATGCTTATTGTGACAGTTTTCTGCTCTCGTTACTAGTGTGGCTGTTCATTCTTACTTTGATGCTATTCTACTCTGGTTTTCAGTGTGGCCGCCAGTTTATCGACATCTTCCTCAGGCAAGGCATGCCCCTAATGGACGACATGTTCAGGTCCAACAGAGACGATGTGCAGGGACTGCTGAAGAATCTACAGCTTAGTACGCGTGTACTCCACCACACATGTGGCCACTCCAAGGCAAGGCTCTTTTATTACAATAAATTAAGTTTTGCTTGTTATATGCTATTTGATGGGCTAGAAAAGAAAAAAATGTTTGTTTATAAGAAGTTGTGAATAGCAGTTAAAAAATGTTCATTTACCTTTTAATTGGAAAAATTTTTGCGCCAAGGGGTAGAAGTTCATTTCTTATCAAGTTTTGTTTAATAGTCATGTTTTTTTCTTTCTCAAATATTTTCATAATGTTGGTATTCTTTGACTTTCAGATCATTAAAGATATCGCATTGACGAATCAAGTTCCGTTCTTGAAGAAGTGTCTTGAGGCCTTTGTGTATCGAGTGAAGGCCATGCTTACAGTCAACAGGTGCCTGGAGGCGTTTTGGCTGGGGAACCTCAAAAACAGGGATATACATGTAAGTAATGTACCTCCAAAACAGAGATGTACATGTATATATTGAACCTTAAAAAACAGAGATATATATGTAAGTCATAGTGCAAATAGTTTAAAAGAAGAATCACAATTCTCTATCAAGAAAAGATGTTCCATATGTGTGAAAAATAAGTACATGTACCACACAAACACTTTGTATCAGAGAAATGACGTTTGCAAAATTTACCTTAAAAAAATATACATGAATATAGCATTTGCAATTTAGTCTTTAGTATCCATGAACAAATGTTGCAGGGAGAAGAAATCCTGTCCCAGGCTTCAACTGTTGCCAACACAACAGCTGCTGAAGAGGAGGAAGAAGAAGAAGATGCAGGAGGAGGCGAGGAGTCTGAAGAAGAGGAGAGTGATGTGGTAAGGGGGGAAGGAGGGCTGGTTAATAACCATATTAATTATAATTGATGGAGGGCAGTTATATTGTGTCAATTAGGGATATTGTCAGTAAGGGGGAGGGCTTGTTCATTAAGAAGTCCATTAAATATGAAGAAGGACATAGTTTTATTAAGGTCAATTATACTGTGTATATTCATATTGAATCTTGTCCATTTTGTCAAGATAGACCAGTTTGTAAATAGTTCCATTTTATTTTACATCTAGGAACTGGAAAGCAATGCCTCGGATGAATCACATAGTGTGCAGTATTGAGAAGGTATTTCAGGATAGTCAAGTGCTAGAAATGCCATCTAGTCCAGACTTTAAGAGGATGAAGTGCTAAGAATATTGACTATGAGGTGACAACCAAGTGTAGTCCAGTATTAAAGGAATTGGACATGTGAAATTTGTTCGATGATAGTTTGATCAATGCATCAAATTGGATAAAATGTAGAAAGAACTTACTAAATGAAGCCAGTCTGCAAGAAATCATCATCTTACCTGCATGTATTTGAAAGGTTAACTTTTTTTTAATGAATGACACGTTTTTCATCAATTTGCATTGTTACCGATATTGTACATGTATGTATATATATACTTATACAGTAGAAATGAATTTGTTATGCTTGATATTAAACAGAAGCAACAAAACGTGTAATGTATAGAGGTGCTGTTACATGTATTTTGCATTGGGAACAATTAATTTTTAGTAGCCTATTTTTGTTACTGTATAATGCACTTTCCAAGTTCTTTTTAATACATATGTAAGAAAATGTATTTTCTTAGATATAATCAGTAAAGAGTGAATATACATTAAGTTTTATAATCAATGAAAACAACACAAGATTGATTGATATGCTTTTACTCAAATTTAAACTGTGAAAAATAAAAATAGGCAATGAAACATTGATATATAATATATGAATAAAGTACAGGTCAATAGTATCACTACACCAGAATCTGGGATTGTGCATCAAAGATAAGATTAGATTTCGGACGAGTAAGTCATTTTTTGCCACATGTCAGTTGTCAGAAGACCCTTCTTCGTGCACAGATATGTATATTAAGTTTTCTGGAACGCGTTTTCTTCTTGGATATCGGTCTTACACAAGTTGGAATTTTCTTTACCTGAGACAGCAGGACTTTTCGTTGTAAGTACCTATGGATTAGAAAAAAAAGAAATACTGTCCTTATTAATTTGATGGTTTGTAAGAAGAAGTCTTATTCTTGGAGATCCCATTAATATTGTGGGTCACTTATATATGTAGATAGGAAAATTATAAACTTTTACAGTTGAATGATTTGTTATTAATTTATAAAGGGGTGGATTTTTTGGAAAGTTGTATAAATTAATGCTCAAATTTTTTTTTTCTGATTTTACATACTGGTAATACACTGTACAATGTAGATCCCATTGGCTCAAGACTTTTCCTCAGTTTATCATGAATAGATGAATTGAAGCAACAATTAAAAATAAATGATTACCACCACTGACCTATTCACTAGCACCTAGTTGAGGGATGTCCCCCGGGTATTTCTCCCCACCCTCGCTGATGGCCGCTAACCTAGCACTAGCCTCTCGGCTTTCTTCCTCCACCATCAACACATCCTTTGGACTCAATGGTGGATCCTGTAAAAAAAAGAGTATGAAATATTCAAATAATATATATATTTTTAATTTACATTATGTTGAAATGTGTAAAATTTGATATTCCAATTTGTGCACCATATAATTTGAGTGTTCTGTTGTTATAAAAAAAAAGTTATATCATGTGTTCTTTAAAATCAAAGGTTGCTTTATTGCACCCTCATTATAATGTCCATTGTTTTATTTTGATATACATACACCAATTAGTTGATTTAGCTCTTGAGCAATGACCACTGCTTCGTGTATGGTGAAGTACAGGCAGTTGTAGTCGATTGTCTGGTAAAACTCGGATTTCTTGATTATTTTGCGGACGTCCTCTGAAAGAAAAGAATAACATGAGGATTAACGGAATTCAAGTAACGTATTTTTAAAATTTGTAAGCAGATGCAAATTTTTGGGCATTGATTTTAAAATAGATACATTTATTTTTTCCATTTATGAATTAATAAACACCTCACAAAAACCCATTTTTACAGTAAAATGAAGCTTGTGAAAACTTGCTCACCTCTACAGCCCGCTAAAAAGATTTTGATACCGACTTCTTTGTAGTCCATTATTATCTAAAAAAAAATTATTTACAAGTTAGAGAAATATCGTACTGGATTTAAATCTTTAAATGCTTATATATTTTTATTTCTTTCAGCTTTCTTTGATTAGCATTCAAATAACATTAATATCTATCATTTTGTAAAGGTTCAAGGTCAGCAATTCATAAGGTCAGGGACAAAGAACTAATAAATATTACTGGAGAGACGTTTTATGTACCCTGTCACGTTATTTTCTTTGATCATTGATTGCATTTGATTACATTAGTCTTTTATCAATATACCGGTATAGGTTTACATTATTCATACAACAAACAAAATACCTGTGAGAGGATCTTGACAGCCACGCTATCTACGTAACTGATGACGGAGAAGTCGAGAACCACTGTGTGCACGGGCGGCACCCAAGCGCGGGAAAACCTCGTCTGCATCTCGCCGTTCTCTAGCTGTAGCTCCGTCTGCTGTTCCTCTGTCAGGGATTTGTCGTCTTCATCATCCTTCTCTACGTCTTCCTCGATAGAGGTCCTCTTCTTCATCTGCTTCTAAATAGAAGATATATTACCTTTTATTTAACGTTTTAATCTTGTATGAAATTCAAGATACTATGGTTTCATCAATTTTCTTTGAATACCATGTTTCGTGAATTTCGTTGATCCGAGAAATTAAATGTTCATTAAACTGCATTTTCTAATAACATATTGTATAGATAGGATCATTTCTAACGAATTTACTTATTCTTGAAACTGATTTTTAATAAATCCACGAAAATTGATCCCCACAAATATTTATAAAACCACAGTATTAGTGTTTTTTTGTTTTTTTATATTTTTTAGTTTTCTTGTTGTATTAAATGAAACACAGGGCCCTCTATTTTTTTTAGTTTTCTTCATGTATTAAAGAAATTTATCTTTTTAGTTTTTTGCTTGTATTAATGAAAGAAGAGTCTTTTTTTGTTGTTTCCTTTTTGTAATAAATGGAAGATTTTTCTTGTTGTGGAAATTAAAAAAAAATCTTTTTAACCCCCCCCCCCAATTTCCTAATTTGATTTTGGATCAATGTACTTTCTATGTATTGGTCTTCTTGAACTAAATGGATTATATTTCTGTTGTGAAAATTTTCTTTTTACCCCCTCCCCAAATTGACTTTGAGTTTGAATGTACTTTCTCTGTATATATCTGGATGGAGTGTATCATATCACACGTACTGTATCATTTATTTATGACTTTGTATGAATGAATGAGTGAAATTGAAACAAAGTGGAGTACGTTACAAATTGCTTCGTATGGAACACATTAATTGTAACTGATGTCATAATATCAGGAAGTTGAGTATAGGGAAAATCTTTGAACACCGTAATGGTATTAGATTGATCAATAATTCTGTTTGCGCGCCTTTTGTAATTGAACAACAACGATGGTTTTATTCATGTACTATTCAGATATTCGTATGAATAGAATAACAGTAATTTTATGAATAGAATAACAGTAATTTTATATATATATATATATATATATCTATGTCAATGGTTATATTTTTATAATTTTTTATATTTCAAAGAAGTAAGTATTGTATTTTAAAAAAAAACCCAGTGCAATCTATCTTTTTGCACATCCTCGGTTAAAAACATGAATTTAAATATTTAAAATCTTCAAATCTATCGATCTATCGATCTATCATTCTGTAAACGTACATAAATCGATACACTTAAAATATAGCGACACCTTACGTATTTATAAATTTTTTTTCTGGATTTATTCACGCCAACTTCAATTCATTAACAGCTGTTGAAAAGAATTTTTTTACACCCCGTGATATTAAATTTATCAGTCATTTTGACTTCCCTTGACCACAAAAATGGCGGGAAGACGACATTCACCTTTTCCTTTTTGAGTGCGGCCGCTTCCTCTATTTCGGCGAGCTCAATCTCTCGCTTCCGTTGTAACAGTGCTTTGTACAGGGCCTTCTGTTTTTTGGTTTTCAGTTTTTTGGGATTGAGCCCCGTCCTCTCGTACAGTCGGTCCCTGAACTGTTCAGCATTGGCGAAGTATAGGTTACAGTCAAACCTAAATATCTTGATTCCCGGAATCTGAATCAACTGAAATATATAGAGACACACAGTCAACAAAAGAGGGGTCATTTAAAATTGTAAATGAATGAATAAATTTCTTGTATGTTTTGCAAGAGTTAAACACTATAAATGCTTCATAAATTAAGAGATCAATTACAAGTTTGATTAAGCTTTGACTTGGGTACATCTATTTTGTTAAAAACGTTTTAATATTTTTATGAACATATGTCGACAGTTGTTTTTTTATTATGTTCTAGTATCTGCAAATCTCAAGTTACTAAGGCTTTACAATTTTAATATTGACCATTATTTATTTTTCTTAATTTCATTCTCGAGCGTTACAATTTACAAAGGCATTCCAATGAGAGTGATTTCCCTTATCAGAGAGATGGAGTGCCTTAAGCGTGTTAAAGTCTGTTAAATACTCACTGTTCGACTGAGTTTGAGATCTTTGTAAGCATTTGTTCCGGGCACCCGGCCCATGGCACAGATATAGGGCCTACAATGATAGTAACATTTATCATTTTAATCTTAAAAAACGACATTGATTCATATAAACCTTTCTATATTCAGAGTTCTTTTTCAATATACTCAACCGTAATTTTTGAAATATAGGCATTACTTAAGGTTTGATTAATAAAAGAATTTGTCTCGTTTGTAAAACAGAGCAAACTTATCAACACTTCAAGCATTGATTTTTTGAACAAGAGGTTATTCAAATAATTATACATTTATAAAACAATATCGTTATTATTGAGTAGTATTCATTTTAATAATTGAATCTTTTGGAAGGATTATCTAAAAAACCTCATGTACCGGTCCTTGCATTCTTCACATTTAACGACTTTTCATCAATCAAGAGTTTTAAGGTTTTCCGTAAGATTGACATCTGTTCAACTTGTTCGAGGTTTCAGACAGATTATGAATATTTTCTGTGCCTTTACATGCACGTACGTGTATTTCCTCTAACGCCAGTAAAGACCTACCTCTGAGTGTTTCTGAGCACAAAGTAGAGGGCAAAGATGACCCCTACCATCAAACCGAGGCCGGCATCCAAGATTATGGTGGCCAAGAAAGTCACAAACCAAACAGCCTACAAACATAGCAAAAAAGCGGTTACTGTATTGAAAACGAAATTTTTTCATTTTTTTTTTATATATACATGTATATGCACATGTAATAAGAATGTTATCCTATAATGAATGAAAGGGAAAAGAAATTTGGTTTATTGAAGCAATTTTATCTTTTTTTAAAAGTGTTCTAGATGACGAAACATATCCTTGGTCTATTGTAAAAAAAAAGTCATTTTCTGGTTTAAATGATATTCTGTATGCATGGTTGTTTTCGCCCCGCGTAATGTTCGCTCTTCTACACTTGTTAACAGTTTCGCCCGTCTTGAATTCTCCCAGATAACAGTTTTGTTTAAAGAGAGATAATTTGAGACACTGGAATTCGCTCAGTCAATTCGCCCGCTGACAACGAGGGCGAAAGGGGCGAAAATAAAACGGGGCGAATATTTCCCTGTGTATAGTTAATCCCCTAGTATGATTGGACCAAAGGGAACCCCATTGCTTGATAACGTACTAAAATTGTTCAGAAAGAGAATGATATAAAATGTATTTGAGATAGAAAAATTAACAAATGTTATAATTTTGTCTAATGCACTCGACTCTTTTTTTATTTTGAGTAAAAGCACAATTACTATATATGAATATATACACATATATCATCGTGATATATAATTATGCAGACTCAATAAAGGAAATTGATGTGAGATGAACTCAATAACAAAAAGTGCATTCTATAGTGTATAGAACTTTTTTAGATAACTGGAAGTTCCAATTCAACAATTGAAGTTTGTTCTAGGATTTTTTTTCACGCTCATCAAGCGCCTATGTATAATTCATAACACTAAAAACCAATAGAGCTTTCAAATTGTTAGAGTTGCTTGTCACCAATCGTTAATCGATTTTAAAAAATTTCTTTGTTTACTCCGACCGTAGAGCTATATGCCACTACGAAAGTTCATGAATTATTCAAGTCTCCGAATTGAGAAAGTTTGGACTTTGCAGCATGGAGATCTACTTAAAAAATATCTTTAATCATTTAAGCGCCAGAAAAGGAGAGAATTAATGTGGGTTTTTTTTAAGTTCTAAAAATATATTAAAATTTTTTACACGTTTTTACCTCTGAATCCTCCATCTATATGATGAAAATGCATTGCCACCCATGGAAAAATCGCAAAATGCTGTTTTAACACATGGTGTTGGTTCTCTTTTTTTTTTTTTTTTAAAACAATTCACATAAATACAATTCCCAACATACGATATGACATCACATTATCATTTCCGAGTTTTCCAATATTAAAATCTTCGGGTTTGTTCGCAGGTCTATCCGGAACAATTGTATACTGTGTTCTGGTAATTTTTTTAAAACAAGGATTTTTTAAACAGAGAATTAATGGTCCGAAACTGTGTACACAGCTCTACAATATTGCAGGAAAGCGAGCCGTAGTGGAATATAAGCCTGGAAATGAATGATTAACATGGATGACAATATATCCCCTATTGTTCGACTTTGTTCATTCCAGAATTCTTAGTATATATACCGCCATGACGTTGAGATCGACTTAAAACTGTATTGAATTATTAATTGTCACGATGTGTTTGTTTTCCGATCAGGACTTTGGCATATCTAGATCTTTTCCTCATTAACAGTTACAGATTTTCTGGTCAATAGTTTGCAAAGCATTATTTGAATTAAACGAATTTACTAATGGTTTTTCCCTTTCGGTTTTTTGTGTTTTCTCTTGTTTGAGAACAATTGCTTTTTTGCAGCACTGTGTCAGATGGATCACCAATTTACACGACAAACAGTTGTGTCAGACGTTCAGTTTTTAACCATCTGATTAATTTCAGTTATGACTCTACAGTGAATTGCCATGGTAAATAAAATCCATCGGTTATTGTGTCTCATCAATTAAGTGATTGTTTTATCGTTTAACAGTTTAAATTCAGGGTTTGTGCTCCAAATCATTGTATACTGCTCCATTGCAAGTGATCGTTTCTCCAATTTGCGAGATCTCTTTAGCCGTTATTCTTCAGAGCACATATTCGTAATAAACAAAGAAACTAGTAGTCCTAAAGTCTTTGTGTTTCAAAAGTTTGTTTTTGAAGATGGCGGTTTTGAGACAACCAATCACCTGTCTGCTCAAGTTTATTTGTCGTCTGCTTCACAACTCAGACGAAACCTTTTGCTCATAACAGTTCCAGATTGATTTCTAGATCAAATCCGATCGGAATCTACTTACGAAATCTCTCTTACACAGCCGCCATAGAAAAACCATGTCCTGGAACTGATGGAACATCCCTTTCAGTGTGACGATCACTATGCAAGCCAAGATACACTACAAAAATCACAATACAGAAAATTTCAACGTTTATAGCCAACACCGCAATTAATCTAACATTCAAGATCACGTATACCAAACACAGGAAAACCGTGCGTCAAAGACTCTCAAAGCACGTTTTAAAATATTAATCTACCCTTGAAGAGTTGAAGTGACTTTTTGACTAATTCAACAGATATTCAATGACGCATGACTAGAGAGCTACTATAAAATGCTGCTGCACGGGCCTTTCTGCTTTGTCTTTTGCATCCTCCCCTGACGCGCGTCTTTGTCTTTCATCTCCCCATCCCTCCCGCGTGTCTTAGGGATTTTAATAACCTGAATATCAGCACAGAGGCCTGATGAATTATTATTACACCATGAATCAGGACATATATAGTAGAGAGCAAGTTCTGACAATAGTCTAATTAATATAATATAATCATTCTTCGACATGAACCTAGAAAGTTTATTACGATATGCCCCGAGAGAAATGTCGTACGGTAGGAGAAGAGTGTTCCATTGAAAAAGATTATGGCTGTCGATATCATCTAGGTGCTGGAAACGTGAGACGGCCATATTAAACAAAAGGTATTAACAAAAGAACCATTTATCAGTCCAAAGATACACACAATCAGTATAAAAGCATCTGTGTATGCGGCTAATATTTGCTAATGAAAATATTCCTCAAAACTATTGTAATCTCTTTGTTTGAATATCTATATGCTGACATTGCTGTAATGGTTATAAATGTGGCCTTGAATTGGAGTGATATATTGAGATAAATATACACCGATGGAAAAGGAAATAAATTTGCTACGATCTCGTAACGATTATTTAAAAGGCTGATCAATTATGAACAATCGTTGAAATGACTGTTGGTCAACTCCCCCCCCCCCCCCCCCCCCAACAACCGAATAACCAAGTTAAAAAATTAATGCAAACGGAGGAATTGGTTTAAAAAGGGGGGAATTACTGTTAATTTATTTTTATTATCGTACTCAGCTGATCTGGGTGGTTTTTTTTTATATATACTAGCGCGTACAGCAATATGGTTCACTTGTGGCCCTGAAAAAGACACCCCCTATCCCAAGCTTAGAACGGCATTTTATCAATAGTTTAGTATTTCAATGGCGTAATCAATTTTCGAAAAATAACCCGTGTTATGGAATTGAATTTTCCAAACAATAAAACGAAACATATTTGATGAGAAAATATTGATCTTCGTAGGAAAAAAATTAAACCGTGACAGGTTACTCAACAGAAATCGATATATGAGATTTGTTTTTACAATCTCCGAGATCATCAGATAACTCGGGTTCAGAATTATGAGTGCCTGTTACATATTAGAAGATTAGTTAACAATTGCTAAATGAAAATGATGACTACATTAGAGATTAAACGCTGTCTATATTTCGACCTGTATATGGAAGAAGCAAATTTCAATTATGAGTGACGTGTACCCGAATGTAGTTCTCAATAAAAATGACTAGTTAATGCCAATACTAGTAAGATATCGAAAGGAAAGGGATCTCAAAACTTTGCGATTGATTTAATGATTTAATGATGGACTGTCAAAGTTAGATATAATAAGGGCTAAAGGTTCGAATCCGATCGGACATTTCATCGGTCTGCTTGTACCTGCAGCAATAAGGTTTTAGGACAGTTAGAACACAAAGTCGAACTGCATTATCATTTATAACAAATATACGGCTATATCGGGCACTTTATTCCCGAGGAAAAAAACTTAGCGTCACCTGAATAAATATAAATGTTTTCTTCATGATTTAAAAGAAAAGGAACGATCTCGGTATTGTATTTACAAATATTGTTGATTTATTGGGAAATGAATAGAAAAGAGAAGGTTTGTAATTGGGTGATGATTAACAAGTGTTTCGGACATGTATATACTCACGTTTGGAAGGCTTGAAAACATGGGTCCGATGTAGGCTATGACGATAAAAACAAGTAGGGAAGACACCAGTCCCACCACCTGGTGAAGAAAGGAAGACATCAAAACTAGGTATCGGTATTCAATCTCAAAACATTAATGTCATGGAAATCTTAATTAATCTTCATATTGTAAATAGAAGCTTGAATGAGAATAAACTGTGCATGATGCATCAAACTTTTTTTTTTAAAATATAAAAACAAGTTTGTTTTAAAAACATTTACACCATTACGATTTTGATAAGATTCTTTTTAGAATTGAATAAAATTTTTGAAATAATTTAATAATAAAATAATAAAAAAATGTTTATAACAAAGACTGCGATTACAAACATGTAGCTTATGTTATGGAAGTTTTCGGGTTGCATGGTTTTAAATTGGTAAACAATAGAATAAGTCTAGGTATTTACATATTGATTTTTAGAAATAATTGGGAGTATAGAAAATTTTTATACGTTTTTGATCGACTACAAGAGCAGAGATTCAGAAAACAAATTGAGTTTCAATTATATTCATGGATATCAATTTTCGATGTTTTATCAAAATTAAGTTTTGCGAGACACGTAAATTCGTGGACTGTTTTTCTATTAATATAATGTTAGAATAGAACTTGACGTTTTATGTGGGTGGGTACTGTAGTATGTTTATTGAAAGCTGCCTCTTACCTGAGTTTTCCCGCCGGAATTCTCCTGTACAAGACTCCGGGAGAGAGAGGCGGAGCAGCAAAAGGAGGAAAACAGGGCCCCTATCACGTTACACAACCCGTTAGCCACCAGTTCCTTGATAAGATGCATAGAAAAAATCATTGTGGGTGCAGAGAGAGAGAGAGAGAGAGAGAGAGAGAGAGAGAGAGAGAGAGAGAGAGAGAGAGAGAGATGGTCGTTTATCTTAACTTTTAACTTTTCTATAATTTAAGCTAAGCTTACATTCGGTTTTTGATATCGATGTATTGATACATCATATGTATGATATAATCAAAAAGATTTACTTGGTTTGCATTAACATCTTCTTTGTCTTTCTCTGCCAGTATTTTGGCCATGGCATAGGACGTAGCAAAGGCAACAAAGCTCAAAGCGATGGCGTCACCAACCACGTCACCAATGAAACTCAGGTGGGAGAGTGTGGGCGGAGGAACTCTTTAAATACAATCATATTTAAATATTTATGAATTTTGTTTTAGTTTAAAAAAAAGACATCATCATGTAATTGTGAAATATTTTGAGAAATAGAGCCGATACACAGAATATTAGGATGGTGTTCTTTTGTGTTTATTTCCCACTAGAATTTCTAACTTTGAAAAGAAAGGTTTCTAGTTGACATGTTAACCATTTTAAAGTGTAAAACTAGAATGTTTTTTTCTTATTTTAAAAAATTCGGACTTATACTTGTGATCCTGTGATAAAATATGTAAAAGCCAGTGCAAGTACATGTAAATGTATACATGTTCATCTGTCCATCACAGATGTTGAGTCCGACAAAAAGAACCTTACCCCACAGGAATGTGACCGACAACCTCTACATCGAATTTCTCGTTTATTTTCGTGTAATGGGAAATAACCGTGCCAGCAATAACCTTAAAAAGAAAAAAAAAGAAAACTTTCAAATGCATTTGTAATTATTACTTTAAAAAACAGTTAACATATATATAATGTTAAAATGGTTTAATAAATGGAGAAAATAGCTTACTTAACTAAGATATTTAATTCTTAAACATTTTCGCAATTCTACTCCTATGGTTTGTAATACCTTTGTACTTACCACGAAGAGTTCTATTGGGATAGGAACAGGTAAGTTCTTCATACACGTCGGGTTATTATTGATACCCTCCTTGATCAGAATCAGGACAAAGATGGTGGTCACCGAGCCCACGGCGGCCACGGGGTTGACCTGATTTAGGACGGCGAAGAAATCTCGGTAGAACTATAATTACAAACGGGAAAAAAATTATAAAGCAAATTTTATGAAGACATAAATATACAAGTTTAGCTTTTTAAAAAAGCTTACCGTCTTTAGGGCAAAGTCTAAGCAGCAAAAGTTATCAAAGAAAATTTAATTCTTTTTTTTATATATAAATGTCGCCTTCCTCTACATGCAATGGCGTGTAGAACTTTTTTTATATGTGCCTTAAGCGTGCATGATTAAAATTGAGAAATGCGTACCACTTGCTTGTTAGTTGAGATCGACTATTCTAGGGAAAAAGATATCTTAGGAAGGTTCGTATTATTTTAATAAAATCAAAGTTAATACCACAACATTCAGCATCTTCTTTTACTGATATTAGTTTTACGTATCTAATATGCACACTTGTTTACTGATATTAGACATACCGTAACAAATTTTCACATTTTTGTATTTGCATTAATAATACAAAAAGAAAAGTACACAACAAATTCAATAGATGTTATAGAATATTGCTTTCAACTAGTTGTACTGAAAAATTAAAGCCTGAATTTCATTCGTAGCATTTCTATTGTTTTTTCGTTTTCTTACTTTTTAAGATTAGAAATCTATGAAAACTATTAAGTCGTACGTGAAAAAGATCATCAGAAAATTATCTCCCTTTTGCCGAACAGTTTTTCAACCAATGAAACAAATGTAAATTTTCACATCGTGTATTTTCCACCACTCACCAAGGAGAGGAAGTGCACAACCCGGAGACTGTAAATTATTTCAACTCTTTATACCGTCTTCCAAGGAAGACGGTAAAAGATATTTTTACCAAGTTAGAATTAAAATAAAAAGGATAAAAGGGAAGTACATATGCACCCCATAAATAAAAACAATATAATTTAAAAAATAAACTAAACAAAGAACTACTCACATAAATCATCTTGAAAGCCCCATGATAGGAGTACACCTGGACACCGAACAGATATTTAACTTGACTGGTGAACACGTGGATGGCTGCTCCGGTGGTAAATCCGCTGATCAACGGATCCGACATGAAGGACGCCAATCCGCCAAACCGGAAGCTTCCAAGAAACAGCTGTCAATGATCCAAGTAAGGTTATAAACCATGCAACAAAAAGCACACGGAGGTATGATTGTGTAATTCTTTGAGGTTGAAAAAAGAAAATACGTTTTAATGGTGCTGTGAATACTGTTGCAATATGCGTAAACTATTTGTTTGATGCCTTGAGAATTTGCATTTTTAAGCTATCTACCGACAAGTATATGAGATCTGATGTTTTTTAGATTAATAATGATCATAAGCCGAAATTTACTATATCTACATAGTACTCTTACTTGTATAAGGCCAGCCATAAACGTCACAGACATAGCAAGCCCCACCCTAACACGGAGTTCGTCGTCCGTTAAGTCCGCCGCGGTGGGGTGATGTCGCGTGGTGGATATGATTGGGACCGCCGTTGTGTTCGCGGTAATTATAGAGTACGTCGTTCCAAATGTAGAGTTTATGACTGGCGTTATGGGCGGTGCCATTGTTGTGGTAGATCTAGGGGGTCTCAGGAATAGGTCGGCTTTCTCCTGTACCACCGCCCCCACCATTAAACTTGTCACAGCGTAAGTTCCTGTTGATTAAATAAACATACTCAGTAAGTTAACTTACAACCACACAACCAAGATAAGTGACCTTAATTAATTTTTATAAAAAGCTGAAAACTGATTTTATGTCACGATAATATACATCTAGTTTATCGCATTTGATAATGAAATCAAATATACGTTTTCATGATTGAAATAAATTATTATGAAATGAAAGAAAGACAAATATGGATTTGACTTTAATTCAGACATTGCCTATTTAAGTCCTCTCCATAAACGTAAAAATAATTGAATTAGTAACCGACACTAGCAGAGCATGTGTACTTTCGCAATAATATACCATTCTTTTAATATACTTAAAGAATTAATTTAAATTAAGTCGATGAATCCGTGTTACTTACCAAGGGATATCTTCTTGGAGGACCCGAATAAGAAGTAGAGGATGACGGGAAAGAAGCTGGTATACAGGCCGTACACTGGGGGTAGGTTAGTCAGGAGTCCGTACGCCATACCTACAAAATAAAATCAAACAGGGGTCTGACCAAAGCAGATACGTTTATGTTTGAGGGGCAAATAAAGATGCCCGACGGAACGGAACGCGCGCCATTTCGGATCGGGGTAACGTAATGTTTACTGTTGTATACAGTGTAAAGGGTATTTATTGAAACTGTACTTAATTCACAAATGTTTTTCTCCGTAATATATAGAAAGCTTGGTAGGATTTTTGTTTAAGGAGGCTGAGTGGGGAACAAATTTTCCATCATATGAACTTAAGAAATTTAAATCGTGTCAAGTTGTTATTAAATTGAGAAAAACAACAAAATTCCAGCTTTAATACTTGATCTTATTTAAATAGTTTCCACTGTTTTATGCAAAACTCTTCTTTCCAGGGACTCCGAGCTTTGATAGTCCAAAACTGTTGATTATTGCCGTTGACGTGTTCCTAGCCCAAATTACAACGCGTTTTATGGCTGTAGAAACCAAATAATAAATAATAATCTATCTTTTCGTAAGATATAATTAAAATAAACAGCCATTTTAAGTAATTGTGTGTTTTGTTTACAGTTTTATCAGATAAGACTCGTTTTAGTGTGACCTGCAGCGTATACACATGTAATTAACACATGTATTGCACGTTGCAGCTTGATAAACCAGTTCATTGGGCTGGAATAGAAATAAATATGCTATTTATAAAAATTTATGGAACTAACTGAAATATCAGAAAAAAGATATTTCCTTATAAAATATGAATGAAGTTACGTGTTGAATTTTCTAGCAATATAACAGAGTATTTAATTTAACCAAACATATCGTGCAGTGTTTTAACGGATTACTAGTAAGTTGTGTTCTGTATGATACATTTACGGTTGGCAAGAAAGGCACGATGACAAATCATTTGGAATGCTAGTGTTTTAAAATATTGATGTGATGAAAACTGTTACATGCATGACGTATTTCAAGGCTTTTTTTTTTTTAAAAGACACCTTCCTTTTTACTTTTTAAAAATTGTGAATTCATAAGAAAATAGAGCGAGTTAAGGTATCTCACTCGTCACGTTTTGAATTCATTGCGCACATGATCATTATATTTAAAATGAATATGGTTTTATTTACTTATTCATCACAGAAAGATTATTATTTCATAACTACACAACATTCATAAAGAAAACCCATTTGAATTCAATAAACAAACAAGTTTTTGGGGGAACTATTTTTTCGTGCGGAAGGTTTTTTTTAGACGAAAATGACCCCAAAAAAAGCAATTTCATAAATTTTCAATATACTTTTCTTTTTATTATACTCTATTCATTACACACATTTTTAACCTTTGATAGGTTTGAAACATATTCTATAGGTTCTGTGTGACATGTACAATAGTCAATCTGGAGAGTGTGATAAATGTTTAGCATAAAATCATGCAAATATTTAGAAAAAGTCTGAAATTTTTTAAGCCAAATTTTGCAAGAAGTTTTCTTTTGAAGCCCTCTATCTTAAATTTGACATCACTGACCCCCATATTTTATTACATCAAAATAATATTGAATACAAATCTAGGCAATCTGGATTAATCTGATAAAATTCTTGATGTTCAAAAAGTCTTTATTTCAAATCAAATTATGCTATCAAAGAAATTGTTTATTTTAAGTGCAATAAGGTCACGAAAATATTTATACAGCTTCATACAATTTTTTGTCGTAATCTCTTTATTCAGTCTGATCATTGTGCATAATTGAAAACAATATCTGATGAAATATTTCTGCCAAGCTAAAAATACTGGCAAGAAATGTTAATCAGGCTGAAAATGCGTTTTAGGTGCAAAAAGGTCAAAGTAAATGGGCCCTAACTCAGAGGGATGAAAACTGACCCCCCTTTTTCTTTGCATTTTTCAAGTATGTTTTGTCTACAGATTTCAAGAATGTACTTCACAAGAAATTCTTGATACAACAACATTTAGGAGTGGGATACCTTAACAATGACGACAGTTTCTTCTATTTTATTTTTTCCAGCAACCCGTTTTGATGAAACATTAGAATTACACTGTATCGTAACACACACACACACACACACACACACACACACACACACACACACACACACACACACACACACACACACACACACACACACACACACACACACACAAGTTGACCGACAAACTGTAAAATATAAGAAGAAAAAAATTCGACGGGCGATTTATCAAATTAATGGGCTGACCAAATCGAGCGTGAAGATCGATATATTGTTGCCAGAAGAGTGATCTTGTCTGCTCTCTGGTCGGTGACCGTATAAAGTACAAGAAGTAACGCCCTGCAAGTTTCTTTTTTTTAAAATTGCATTACTAGTATTTAATTTTGATTAAACCATACTTCAGAAAAGTGGGAGATAAAAATTGTAGAAGCATTTTAATAAAAAAGTAATTTTCTTATTACGATAGAATATCATTTTGTTAAACAATTATATTTTCCATAGTTTTGACTTGAAAATTATAAGTGTATGTACATAGATAAAGTTTGTAGATACACTTTTTGTGTATATATCAGAACTATATTTGAAATAGGAATATTGTTTTGGATAAACGTCTTCACGGGATTAAGAAAACAAATGACTTAAGTCAATTTAATTTTGTTTTTTAAATAAATAAATTCTTACCTTGAGGTATGTGGATGATTCCAACGGTTAACCCCGCCACGAAATCTGCTAGCAGATATTTCCGAATACTATATTTTTTCATAATTCCCCAAAACGGGAAAAGTTCCGTGCAAAAAGCGCGGGAAAGCTGTCGTGTGCAGGAGCATTTTGGAATATTTTCTCCTATTTTTTTCAGCACACGTGAAAATCCAAAAGTTGTTTTGATATTTTTACGGACTTTTTCTTGGGATTTCTTTAGAACCTGTGTGCGGAATTTCCCCCTGGGACGGTTCAATTCCATCAGCGTCTTACGAACATCCGGGTCCATGATATGAAAATAACGTCACAATGCAGAAAAAAATACAACTACACCATGTTCTCTTAAGCCAAATTATGAGGTCTTCTTTTCGCTACTCAAAGATTTTGTGCACTCACTGTGCGCTCGATTAAGGTAACTTTTTTTTTCGCTACATTTCACAAATCCCCAAAGGCGTCACAAAAGATCGCTTATCGACGATTAATTTATCTGTCACCGATCATTGCCATGTTTTTTGGATAGTAAGTGTTAAAATTTTACCCATTAAGGCGAGGACAGGCAGAATTAAGACATTTATCATCATAAATTTATAGGTATTAATTACCTAAAGTACTGTTATCTACATCAGGATTAGGACATAAATGTTTTGAAATATATTATTGAAATATGATTTTTATTCAAATAATAAGCCTGTCATATTCAAATGAATGGTGTCATATAGACAAGTATTCTTAATTAAATGGTAATAAAAATAAATAGTTAATAAGAGATACATGAGCGATAAAAAAGTCAATTAATTCAAATAAGATTACGTTCTTTTATTTGTTTGTCACTCAAAGCAAAATATTGGCAATATTAGTTTTATTGAAACACAAACGATATTATTCAATTCAATTTTTCTATGACATTGAATGATAAAACATAGAGAATATATGCATATAATTTATAGAAAAAGTCAGATTTTTAACTCACATCACATATATCAAGTTACCCTTTTGGGGACGGTGTGGGGTAAGTTTGAGTGAAATTATTTTTGTTCATATTGTTTCCCTGCGTTCGTACATGTATGCGATATAGAATACTAATTATAAATACTATAAATATGATTTTTGATATCAAGAATTATTTTTCATATCAAAATTTTTATATCAAAAATACAAATTATTGCATGGTATCAAGAATTGGCTTTTTGATATCAGAAAATACCTCAAACATTATAAAACGACGTTTAATAATTTTCTAATATCAAATTCCTTTTGAATTTTATCCCTCTCCAGGAAAAATAATCGGACTCGCATGACTTATAGTTGAGAGATTGCTAGTAGTAGCGATGAAAGGGAAGAAACTCTAATAATATTCCATTTCTGATCAGCAGACATGTTCACGAAACTTTCCTAAGATATGACCGAAGTGTGTTCCTAAGATATGACTTAGGAAAAAAGTTAGAAACATCCTAAGATCAACTTAGGACACGTCTTAAGATGTAGCTCGACGGTAACTTAGGAACATCTTAAGTTGGGATATCCTAACCTATTAAAACATTCTTATTTTTCACATGTATTCATACAGATCGAATTTTAGAGACTTGTGCAGGGATAAATCATTTAATATTTTGCCAGAGAAAATTGTACGTGTCGGAACCAGTAATTTTAATGTATACATTTTAAAAATATACATTTACTTAAATATATATCAGTGAGCAATAACAATTTAGTTTAAAATTAAAAAAAAAAAAAAAATATATATATATATATAAAACAACCCACCGCCCCCAACCCCCGAAATCTAATTAATAACTGCTATTTTTTTTTATAAAGAAAATATGAATCAGGACAGATTTTCCTTAAAAGCAAATAATTATTTAAACAACACGTGTGCATTCTTTGAGTGTAAATTTACATTTGATAATCTTGTCATTGTTCAAAGTACATATAATGCATAAACACACGCTTTTCATAGAATTTAACGTTACATGTACAAACACAACCAATTTCCCTTTAATCTGCAATATTTAGAATACACGTACAGGTTAGGTATGAAATAAGTGGTAATATGTCTCGAAAATAAATAAATATAGTTTATTCAATTGTACGAATGTTTTAAAGATTATTTTTACAAAATGAAGTTATAAATATTAAAAATGATCACGCATGGCTTATATAAAGCGATATAGAATTACTTTTCAGCCAAGGGCATTTGAATATTTTTTGGTCAAAACTAGTAATCAAAACAATGAATGTAACTTACTTAGTGTATATATTAAAAATAAGTGAATAATTTTCTTTCGCCAAACAGAGACAGCGTTTGCAAAATTTTGCTTAATTTGTCAACTGCCAGGCAGACATGTAGCAACGGAGAAGGGGTGGGGGGTGGAGGTGGAGAGTTCGGGGTCCCTCTCCACAAAATTATGTTAAAATGAACGTACATGATAGAACAAATGACTATGCCCCCCTCCCGGATTTGGAATTTGAGGTTTGCCGGAAATGCTGGAACTGTAGAGAAGATTGCTTCATCCTACCGGTCTTGGGACGAACTTTACAACAGTCCAAATATCAAAAAAAAAAAAAACACCCCCAAAAAACCGTGACTTTACAACCTTAGGATGGTCTTAGGACAAGGTAAGTGATGTCCTAAAGTTAGGACAAAGTTATGGCGGTTCCTAAATTTAGGAAAGCTTCGAGAAACAGACTTAAGACTAAGACGTATCCTATGACGTACTTAGGACGCACTATAATCCTAAGATAGCTTCGTGAACAGGCCTGCAGGTTTTTATATCGATTTAATCTGTTTCTACAAAATTTTGTACTGAAAAAAGGAAACATAAACTATAAGAAGCCCTTATGATGAACAAGTAAAGTATTGTTAAAAGAAACAAACTCCCAAACAACATTCTCTAGGCTTTTAAATCTCAAGAAATAGCTTTAGTTTGGAAATGTATATTTATTAAGATATCGGTATTTGCCCTGTGAATTTTTTTATGCAATTTAATAAAAATGATCATAAATTAAACAATAGAGATCTTTTTAATTTCAGTTTTCTTGTAGTTTTTCTTTGATAAACACAGATCCAATCTTTGAAGAAGCATGCTTTTTGTGATTTATTTGACTTGAATACATCCTTAGAAATAATTTGTTTAAATGTAACATGTTAACAGTAGTTTATGTGGATAGTTTATGTGGAAATGTTACGAACAATTTAATTGTGATTGAAAATAAGAACTGTAGATAAAATCATATACTTGTAGTCAAGATTATTTGTTGGAGTCAATGTACACATTTAAAATATCTATTTTACGTTTATATATTTACTTCATAAAATATTTAAACTGAAAATATAGCTTGAGAGGTAAGAGTTATTAAACTTGCCATATCTTAGATGATATCAGACTTGTTTAGGTGTAGAAAAAGTGGAAAATTTTATCTTTCATTTCCTCTTATTACTGAGGTTTGTTAGCATGTAAATTGTACCATGCAACGATAATTTGATCTTACCCGTAACAGGGTGCGTGGACGAAAATCATTCATAGATTTGGCTACTGAATGAACCTATTTAATTTTTTTAATTTTTTATTTAATTCATTTCTCAATTCATTGTATTTAAATTTTTTGTTCATTTATTTCTTTTAATTTGTTATTAAATGTTTTGCATTATGTTATTCATTTATTCTCTTTGATTTGTGCGAGTTCTTTAATTTTTTTTTTCAGGGGGGGGGGGGGGTTAGATAAATTTCTTTAAAAAAGATAGAAAGAAAGAAGGTTGCTTGAATCAGCTAAACGGATATTTTTCAGTAACGAGTGATCATCTTTTGTTTTTAATATTTTGAGAGCCTACATGATGTCTATGCTTGAACATAAAATTTGCATGGAATTCTTCTGCTTCTCTTTGAGGTAGCCGAAACAAAATGGGATAAAATCTGAAATGTATTTATATAATATTTGCATGGTGATATCGACAATGTTAAGGTCAGTGGAATTTGCATTGACAAGACCAGTGTGGTATATTTGATATTATTCATAGCTTTTTTTAACCCTTTATCTATGTCTGGTGATATCAGACTTGTTTGATGCATCTGCAGGAACAAGATTGATATAAAAGAAATAATGTATAACGTCATTTCTCTTTAATGGGATATAATTGTAGTTTACGTTTTTTGGATTACCCTTAATCGAGATATAATTAATCATGATTTTACTTTTTAAGAATTCTTTAAAAAGCTCCCATTTATAATCTAAAAGGTTTATTTGATAACCGAAAACATCCTTAGTCGAAAAATTTCCTATTAAAAAAATAAAGATAAAATTTAAAGAAAATCTTTCTTTTTTTGTTTATAATAAATAATGGACATTGAGACGAGTGCTTAGGAAGCGACCCTGATGTGACCTGTGTAAGTCTATTAAAGCAAAGAGCTACTGCGACCACTGTATTGTCAACATCTGTAAGTCATATATAGGCAAGCATAAAAATATGAATATGGATAACATAAAATAGTGCCTTTCCAGTTACGAAAATATCCCTGATTTATCCTAAAATGTAAAGTACATAGAAATGAGGCATGCAAATTCAAGTGCAAAAATTGCGACATTTTAGTTTGTTTTCAACACAAAAGGCCACGATTACGTCTAAATAGCGATAGTCCACGAGGCAGAGAAAGAAGATGTTGAAAAGGATAAAGAAGAGTGAAACACTTATTCTCACCAACTTATTAGAAATTTATTTTGACTTGGAAGACTAGGTGGCCTATTTTAGGAACCTTACTCTTAAAATGTTGTGAAGAAGGGGAATGGCACAGCAAAATTGATATTGTCATCAAAATAAAAATAAAAATCAGCAAGATAAAAGTGAACTATATAGGTGTTTTAAATAAATATTAGGATTAAATCAAACAGAGACTATTTCTGATACAGCTAATTGTAAGAGCCTTGAACGAAATTATTAAATTCATTGAGGTATCTTCAGCCATCAGGAAACAGAAAGTTATTAAGCAAGATTTTACCAAAGGTAAAGATATTTCTGCCATCGCTCATTCCAAAACCAATAGAAAGGGAGATACGGTAAAATCATAACTACATCATGTTCTCTCAAACCAAATTATGAGGTATTCTTTTCGCAACTCAAAGTTTTCTGCACTTGCTGTGCGCTCGATAAAGGTAGCAGTTATAATCAAAACATAAAGAAATTCAAAATATCTTATAGACTCGGCCCTTGCTGAGATTGATCTGCGAACTCCCCCCCCCCCCTCTCTCTCTCT
Organism: Magallana hongkongensis; assembly: GCA_016163765.1. Taxonomy (NCBI): domain Eukaryota; kingdom Metazoa; phylum Mollusca; class Bivalvia; order Ostreida; family Ostreidae; genus Magallana; species Magallana hongkongensis. The sequence goes on along the minus strand of WFKH01003881.1, from coordinate 23,796,442 downwards.
CTAGGGATAATTATGAACACTCTAGAAGTTAAACAAAATTAAAAGTTCGTTTTTAATGCTTTGCTCTTAAATAATAGATTTTCTCTTAAGAATTAAATTCAAAACATGACACTTATTCATTTTTAAATATCAGAATTTCAATCACAGTACAAGGTCATAAATTTTCACAATTCTTGACCATGTTCAATACAAAACATTGCAGCAGATATGTGTATGATAGTATTGTATTATGCGCATATTATGCACACATTCTTAAATTAACATCTCGTGCATAAAAAACATTTTTTTTCCAGATCCATAGCAATGGAGAAAAATTTTATTTCTTTTCACTAAAGAAACTAATTAAACACTTTGAGCAGTTAAAAACCTGTTGGATGAAAGAGGGTGTTGCAAAAAAGCGGGATTATTACCTAACGTGGAAAGGGCCTTTAAATATCCGTATCGCTTGAAGAGTCACATCTTATTAAAGACACATTACGTAGACGACTATATTTATATATTTACATTCAGTGTATATTTCCCCTTATGTTTGCATTGGAAACCTGCGACATTCAATTTCCTATGAATACACTTTGCTAATTTATGCGCCATGAGCACAAATACCTGGTATAAACGTCACCGCGTGTTTTGAGTATATATATTTTTGTAAGATAAAATGAAAAGTACAACCTTACATAACCAATTTGATATGTACTTTTGAAAAATAATCATTAAATTATATCTACTCCTTAATAAAAAAAAGATTTCTACACAAAGTTTCTAGCACTATTATAATATTTTAAGTCGCGGAAGCGAACTAAATAACATGTTAGTATGGCTGTTCCATGTATGTTTCATATCCCTGACTGAGAGCGTATATAATGGCTTTACAGCGACAATGCACACATATTTCATACAAATAGACATCAGTATGAATATGAAATTAATATCAGCATTGAATGCTTATTTTTGGTTGTCGTCGGTCCTATGACACACCAATGCGGTGCAGACAAATTATCATACCGCGCTAACGCGCGGTATTCAATGCTTAAATAGCGTGTGTGTTCTGTATGTAGACAAAATACACAAACATTTTACGCGCATTTTTATCGAACACGGCAACCACCATTTCATTTTCATAAATACAATTAGAAAGATGATCATATATTCTGTATTTTGATGTTAACATATATCAATTTGATTTCTACTGCCCAGCGTGTTTAAAATATCATTCTTTGGAGTTACATGAATAGATCTGATTCTGGCTCCTCAAAATCGTCAGAGTAGTAATTATAATCATCGCTTGTTTCTATAGTATCTAGATAAACGCCTAATCTAGAAAACAAAAGGTAGAACAAAGTTATCCGTACATATTTTCATTTACTTATTGCTTCATTAATCAATCAATCATACTTTTTATAATGAATAATTTGCTTTTAACAATGTATCTTTGAAAACGGCATACCCGGTTATTTCATAAAAAAAGGAAAAAAAACTTTCTACATTACATTGATGCGTACATTGTTTTGAATTTCCTTGTTCAGAAAAAAATGTTTATAATTCAAGTTTATAACGGGGACTTCACACATTAAGTAATGTTGAAAAAATCAAGCACGCATGCAAAATATTACACTGACAAGCGTTTAAATAACTTTATTCTGACATTCTTAAATTATCTATATACATTACCTTTTCATGCGATTAAAAGGAATTTGTATTAAAAGAAATCCAACTGTTCCGGGATTCGAACCTAATAAATAAAGTCGGAGTCGTTACAGCCTATTCTAACTGCGTAACCACTCGACTGATCTAGACATGATTTACAGCGGGGAAATTTAACACAGCTTTCTTAGATTTCAAAGGTATTAATGATTTTTTCCAAAAGTTAGATTTTTTAAAAAATATGCCTCTCTGAAACAACATCGAAAATATCAGTTTTCAAGAAATTGTCTGACTCAAAACGTTTAGAATAAAATAGTTTTGTTTCAAGGAGGCAGCTTTTCACAACAATGAGGATTCCCCTTTTATTAAGCGTGAAATCTGCCACATATGTCTGTGTAACCATTTTCAAATTTATTTCATGGTCTTATAAAAGTTAGTATAAACTCTCCAGATAAAATTATTGTTGTGATTACGTATATTGGATACTAAATAAAAATATCCGGTTTGAAAATTTAGAATTTATTAAAGTCCAAAATCACAATTAAACAAATATCATTTTTAAAAGAAATCCAAAGTGAGGGAGTAAAATTAATAAGAAGCCCGCTTGTCTCATCTTTGACAACTCCTCCCCTTCTTTTATAAAGGACCAATTAAATAACTTTAGGATCGAACCGAAATTTGGGGAACGCTCAAAGACACAAATTCTCAAAACAGGATACACGAGGGAATTACCATAATAAATTCAAAGTCACACCAGTCTAAGATCTGATCATCAATCAGATAAACGAAAATAAACAAATGGCAATAAACAGGGGATCACTATGAGAAGGAGGGAGATATCAACATGAGAGATCACAAACAGAAGCGGCATTGTATTTCTACAATGATCAAAGAGATTAAATTTCAAACATAAAATACCACTCAGTTTACAATAGAAAAATTAATTCGATATGAATGAAATATTTAACAAAGTTGTCTTTATCAATAAAATTTATGTATGTACATGTATATAACATCCGCCCCCGAAAAAAGACTGACATTCAATTTTAGATATAAAAAAAATTGATAAAGACAATTAAATTATACTGCACAAAACGTAAAAAAATTAACGTTACACACCATATAAAAACACAAAACAAACTCATGTCATGCAAGTAAACAATAAACATTACCGAAAAGAAAATGATCATGTCACCCGAAAAATTACTTTTATCACTTACACACTGTACATGATTTGCACAGTACATGTACTCACACATACTCCCTACACTGCAATGTCATGGTCATTATCTTAACTTCAAAACTTTTTATTTTTTTACACACAAAAACTACTGAAAAGTATAACAACAACAACTAAATCATATCAACCTTATCTTGAAAATATTTCAGTCATCATAGAAATGCATAAATTATAACCCTGTCGGAATAACACATCTTTAATTAGAAACAGCAGTAACTTTGTCAATTATTCAAGATTTTTCAAACACTATAGAACTGCATAAATTATAACCCTGTCGGAATTAAACATCCTTGGTTAGAGAAAGCAATATCTATTTAAACCACAACAAAAGTTGTATGTTTTCTACATGTGCATAAAAACATGTGCAAAACTTAGCACAGCTGCACTCTCAACATATCTCGACTTGTATCATAATTGTCAAACATTGTCGATGCAGCCATCTAAGTTAACTCAATACAAACAAGACACATTTCTATTCTAAACAAATCATTTACATTTTCAAAAGTTGTACATGTAATCCTTTTGGAATAAAACATCCATAATACATACAATGACAAAATTTGTAAACAGTAATCTCCATAAATTACTACAGGTCAAACATACTCTGCAGTAAAATGAAAATACAAAACAACTAAAAATAGCACACTGTCAATAAATATATCAACGCAAGGCATAAAAAATTATAGATTAGGTGGCGGTCTTATTTCAATTGCGCGTCTGGCTTTGCTGTTAAGTGCAGACCACGGAACCCAAACTGCATTGTCTGCCGGCTCACCAACGATTTGAGTTAGATAATTTGAATCGCGTTTTCCTAAAACACGTTTTATTTTTTGATATCCGTCTGACTCATTAGAAATGGAAAAGTTTGGAAGTTCGTTTGGATTCACATGATCGTCGTCTCGAAATCTTGTTGGTTTTCTTCTAACTCTGTCTGATTTACAAACTTCAGTGAGCGGTTGATGTTGTTGTTTTTCTGTTTGTGCATCTATTGATTTATACGTTTTTGGTTTTACGCGATTTGTAACTGTGAAAAAATTGGTTGGTGTAGGTTCCCGGATAAAAGCAGTTTTAAGTCTATCCCGAACTACAGGGTTTAACAGTTTGTTGGTCGTCGGGTCGCGCAGTGCCACCATGTGCGGACTTGACAATTGTTCGACAACATAAGGACCACTGAACCGAGTCTTTTATTTTGTCCGTCTCCTGATGTTTCGGTTTGAAGGTATACATAACTTCTTTCTTGGACATCAAGTTCTTTGGAGTTTTTATTTGCTGATGTTACCATTTTCTGTGCTTTAGATTCCGCATTTTCCTTCGCAATTTTTCTAATAACATTAAGTTTTTCAGCGGGTTTTTTCATGCAGGTTTGTATACCTTAATGCATCGTCTCAAAATTCCTGATGGGATTTGTTGAAGGAAATTTTGGTCGTTGTCCATAAATGATTTCATAAGATGAAAATCCTGAACTGGAATTCACAGACGTGTTCATTGCAAACACCAGACTTGGCAGGAATTTATTCCAGGATTTTCTGTCGTTTGAAATATACGGCGTTAATTTCTCGGCCAATGAAGAATGTGTTCGTTCGCATGCCCCGAAACAATGATGAACAAAGGTTGGCGTGAACTCTTGAGTGACATGTAGAGTTTTACACAGTGCCCTGGTTATTTCCGCAACGAATTCACTGCCCTGGTCACTAATAAGAGTATTAAACGTGTCCTGAATTCCACCATGTCCACCCATTGGAGAATCGTGGTATATCTCTAGGACTTTTAATACTAGATCATGTGGTAATACTGGTATGGATTTAAGGTTTTCGATCTCTTAGATTTCACGATTTTTGAATGATACAGAATACCGTCAAATATCGCGAGATATGTATGTTTCAGCAGAATTTCACGGTCTGCTTTATGAGATTGCGGTAAATAATTCACTATCTTTCAAATACGAGATAAGCGGCAATAGAGTTGGGTCATTTCTTGGTGATTGGATTATAAAATCATTACTAACACCAATTTCATTAGTTAGCGTGTTGATGCGTCCAATTCTAATTCACCATGAACGGCCTGATCGAAATGACCTCTTGGAAAGTGTTTATCAGTTACATCAAGATGGTTGTAATCAGTACTGATGTATTCCCCGCCGTCGGTCGCAATTAAATCATTATAGATATTAGGCACTGAGTCCTTAATTTGTCTAGACGTTTCACGCATGTGTGACTTAATAGGAAAATTTACACCTGCTGTTTTTGTATTATAACGGAATTTCTAAACTGTCCTCGGTGTCTGCATCATAAATATTTTCAACATTTACAAAATTGCTACAAACAAGATCTTGACTTAATAAAGATTTGAGGCAATGTCCATTTGGTAAAGAAATTGATGTTAGTGGTTCCGATACATACGGGAAAAACGGGTCGACCTCGTCCGGACTTGCTTCCATCACTGACGGAAAATGGACTTTCTGGACAATGCATCAGGTACAACCATCTGGGCTGGGGGTTTGTACTCAATGGAAAAGTCATAGCGTTGTAACAAAGCTAGCCACCGTTCGTATATCGCACAGCGAAGGCCGATTTTTTTTTTTTTTGAAACAAGGGTTTTAGAGCTTGGTGATCATATTCTACGGTAAAGTGCTTCCCGCTTAAATATGTTAAACAATCAAGAATAGCGGTAACCATGCCTAAAAGTTCTAATTTTGTCGGTCCATATGAACTTTGCCATTTCGTAAGTCCTTTGGATCCAACTCGTACGACACGAGGAGTACCATCAGGATGTTTTTGGTATAACATATAGCCTATTCCTTTGCTAGACGTAGCTACTGCTAGTCTAAATTCCAAGTCAAAACGCGGAAAGGCCAGCACAGGGCTTTGTAGCAATAAACGTTTCAATTCCACAAACGCGGATTGTTGCTCGTCAGTCCAGTTATATTTCGTATTGGACTTTAGAAGTTTATTCAATGGGTTAGCAACTGCAGAATAGTTTGGTATAAATTTCCGAAATCATTTGAAAAGTCCAAGAGTACGTTGCAACTTATTAGCATTCTTCGGTTCAGGTAACGTTTCGATAGCTTGCAATTTGTCAGATAGGGAACTAATTCCATGTTTGGATACAACATGCCCAAGAAACTTACAAGAAGATTGAGCGAATGCGCACTTTTTAGGATTGATTTTAAGTCCGGCGTTTCTCAAACGTTCAAAAACTTCGTTGAGGTCTTTGATGTGTTTTTCAAATGTTGATGAGGCAACGATTGCATCATCAATATAACACAGTACAGATCGGAAAGCCATTCCACTGAAAACTTTATCCATCAACATTTGAAATGAATTCGGGCTCGTTTTTAATCCCATTGGCAAGCGTTTGAATTTATAAGTGCCAAAACAGGTGTTAAAGGCAGTATATTTTGTCGATTCCGGTGAAATACACATCTGAAAGAATCCGGAACTGAGGTCAATGCTACTAATTTAGTTCGGTGTTCTTTCAGAAAAGAATTCTGTGAGTTCTTGTAAATTCGGTATATTGTACCGGAGATCTTGACTTTGCGAGTTCAAGTATCGAAAATCGCAGCAAAATCGGTATGATGTCATACTGTACTCTTTTGTAATAGTGTCCGGTTTTTCGACAGGTTTATTTCGCTTTTAAATTAAAACAATGGGACTTGTAATCGGCAAATCTTCGTTTTCGTTAGCAGGTACGATTATGCCTTGACGTAATAATTCATCCAACTGGTGACGCAACACTTTCCGTTTTTCAGGCGGAAGTTTGTACGGCTTGTGATGTTTAGAGATCGCGTCTGGTTTGAGATGAATTGTGTGTTGAATAACATTAGTGACACCAATATCGGGATTGTCATCGGTAACAAAACAGTCTTTGTTACCCCAAAGTGTATTCTGCAACGCTGTCTTTTCGTCAGCATGCAATTCAGCACTAACGGTAAAATTTGTCATAAATTTCTCCAAACATTTAGATGACTCGCCACCAACATTATTTACACATACATTTGCACACATGTTTAAGTCATCGTTTTCAGACAGTTTGGAGATAACATGATCATTCAAAGGCTTAAAGTGAGCAATAACATTGTTTCTACCTACATTTACATTCTTGTCAGAAACATTCAAAACTTTGACTGGTAGAGTATGCCCTATATCTACTGAAGCAACTGACTTAGCTACAATCAAACCTCTATCCATCATAGCCTCTCTGGGTAAACATACGCCACTTAAACCAATATTAACATGATTGGTACTTTTGCTTTGACAATCATGCTTGAATGCGGAGGTAAAGCTACAAAATATGCATTCCTTACCTTAATATGCGAGTAAGAATCCATATACATGTATACAGACATTGATTTAAAACCTAACACAATCCCAGTGACATTAAAAACGGAGTTCCAAGAATAATTGGATAAGATAATTCCTGAAGCACAAACACTGGAATTACTGTATGGGATTCCCTGTCAGGTAACTGCATATGTATTCTGATGGTACCTAAAATATTAACGTACTGACCATTTGCGAATTTCACTTGAGGATTTTCAGAAGGTAAGAGAGCACTTTTTGATTTTGAGCCCAAACTTAGTAAAATTTTGGTGAAATTATATTGATTGTACTACCCGAATCCAAAAATGCAGAAACTGAATTGGAAACAAAACGTACAGGTAAATACACAAGTTTTCCTTGCTAAAAATGTCACAATTATCGGCACCATTTGACACGTCATTCTTGGAGCCCAAGACAGATGCCGCATTTATACCGGGCGCTGTGCGATTTTGGTTCGGAATTACGGACAATTTTCTTTGTAGCAAACAGACGACATTCCGCGGTGGTATGTCCGGTCTGGAAACATATCTGGCACTTTTCCCGAGATTTTGGGGAACAATGCCCGGTCCAATTACAGCTTCGTTTCAAGTATCCTGCTCCCCCGCACGCGTGGCAGGTACGCAAATCACGGTCACGTTCAGCCTGCGGTCTAGAAGTTGGTGATTCTAGTTTCTCTAGACGGTGACTGATGTCGAGTAACATGCTGAATATGTTATGATTTTGGCCCTCGTTGTTGGACTCTGCTGGCTTCACGGCTGCGACCATTGGTGTTGTTGTAGAAAGGGATCTATATAGATAGGCATCACCTAACTTTGCTTGTTGCAACGCATCTTTGAAAGATTTAACGGACGCTGTCTGTACGAAAAACGCCAATTGATCAGGAAGTTTGCTGATAAATTTTGTGATCAAATCTCTCTCGGGTTTTAGTAGACGCGAACCTTTTTCCATTATCTTACTATGAAAATCTTCCAAGGGTTGTGAAGATGACAATTTCAGAGATTCGAAAACTGCACTTTCTGCAACCATGTCCGGATCAAACATTCCTTGTTCTGCGTATTGCTCGGTAAATGCATTTTTAAGGCAAACCATGTGCGTTTTACCGGTGTCTCTAACGAATTAAACCATTTCAAAGCCGGTACCGATAAATGAAGATGGAAGGCTGCAACACGTCTATCATCAGTTGTAAGATTTTGGAATATACAAAATGATTCAAATTCCAAAAGAAAGTTTTTGCCATTTTCTGAACTAAATCCACTGACTCTTTTCAATGAAACTTTGTCCGAAATGGAAGGAACATTGTTTCCTCTTGAATAATTTTGTGAACTCCGAGGATTAAAAAGAGGAGTGTCATCTAGACCTGCTTCCATATTATTACAGTTAAGGGTCTACTTAAATCACTGTTTTGTCCTCGCACAGGCGTAAACATTTTTGACAAAATAAATTAACACAAAAACAGTCCAAAAGAAGCACAAAACCATGTTGTGATTACGTATATTGGTTACGTAATGTAACGTAAATAAAAATATCCGGTTTGAAAATTTAGAATTTATTAAAGTCCAAAATTACAATTAAACAAATATCATTTTTAAAAGAAATCCAAAGTGAGAGAGTAAAATTAGTAAGAAGCCCGCTTTTCTCATCGTTGACAACTCCTCCCCTTTTTCTATAAATGACCAATCAAATAATTTTGCAACCTCGTAAAATACAGTTTAGCATCTTAAAATGTATATAACTTTTTAAGGTAGCTCGCGGGTTTACAGCTTATGAGAAAACCTACCCTGAAAATTTGTCCGCGTGATCCATAGGTTTCAGAGTTTTATTTCTAAAATTCACTTAAGATTCGTCTGCGTGATAATAATGTCATCGTGTTTCAGACACAGTGTCGCTGATCAAATCAAGCAACGCCATTTCAATGAAATACATGTATATAGTAAAATGGATATCTTAGTCGGGAAACGCATTCAAAACCATGCTCCAAACTTTGAAACGATTTAGACGAACTTAATTTTACTCAACACAATAACAGAAGAGATAATTTTAAATCAATTCATAAAAAAATAATCAATATGTGTTCTCGGCCAATTTTTTGCAAAACAACTTAAAAGATGTAAAAGATTTCACAAAACCTTATATTTTTATTTTGACGTTAGCCCGTCGTCATCATTTTCTTACGTCTGAGAACCAATAAATAAAAATGCGTTGATTGACAAGACTAGCTGATTAACACATATTAGAACATGTAAATACTAATTAGACATTATTATGAATGTTATCGAATGCACAAATGCAATTAATGTAAGGTTGCGAAGAGAAAAAAAATGGTTATTTTTCTTTTCATGAAACTCTGAGTCAATCAATGCAAAAATAATTACCTTAACCCTAACCCTGACATAATAAGTTTGTAATCGTATACGATAATTAGCTAAAGCCAGAAGAATTTTAATTGTCGGATCGGTAGTTGAAAATACAGAAGTTATAATTGTAAACGAAGCGAAGTTAATGCATAGAGTTCAATTTATTTACCTGTCTAAACATGATTGTAAATAGAAGAGTTCCAACGCACACTCATACCTTATAGAACAAAATGTGACAATATATGTCACGTCTTAAAATTTTCAGTACTTGATAATTATAAATGTTTGTATAAACTGCATTTAACCTTTTTGAAATATTTCCTTTTATGTTTCTATAGATCAATTGTTATTTTTTTTTTAATGTATGGGTTTGCTATGAATGTCAACTCTTAAAGGCTGGGGCCCAGGTATAAAAAGCAGCCAATCGAAAAAAGTTGGGGAAATTCAATTTTCTATGCAGCTTTCAGATTTGAGAAGCAATTTTGAAAAAATAAGCTTTTCTTGCCTATAATAAATTCTCATTTTTGGCATGGAAGTAGTTACCTTGTTTAAGAATAAAGTCTCAATCTTATAATGGTTGAAAAAAAATTATCAAATGAGTATTTGATCTATAAAGTTCTTAAGCTGTCCAGAATTTTGAATTTCTCCTCAGTGATTGACATTGTGGGCGGAGATAACCAATGTTTTGTTTACACAGGAAGTGGCTGTGGCCATGTGCTCAGAGGAGCTTATAAACACTGTTTTCATGTCTCTTTCCTTTGCCTTTATTGCTAAATGAAACAATTAAACCCTTGTTATGTATCACAATTTAGAGTGAAGAATGGTTTACTTTTTATTTCTGATTATGATATCACCCTGATGTCATTCAAAGTTTATATTTTTGTTCAATTAAAACAGCATACCTTGATGTTTGAATTAAATCCATAACTACAATTCCAGTTGCAAGTAAGCGTTTTAATTGATATGAGAATGATAAAAAAACACCATCACAAAATTAAGAAATATAACGGAAATGAGTGCAAGAGTATTCCCACATGTGACCCATGTAAGGTTGGTCCCTCAGATTTGGAAGCCAATGTCTCACTAAATCAACTACACATTTAGGCATAATATCTCTCCAATGGTACACATGGTTTCGTCTATGGGGATCATGCTGCAAAACTCTTCTTTTTCGCCCCTTATATCTTGGATCTGCCCAAACATTTCTATTAAAAAGCATAGTCCAGAATCGTTTATATTTATCTTTTCTTCGATGGGTATTACTTCTGTGTGGCATTTCAGGTTTCTCAATCCACCACATTTGTCTGTTTGTCTCAGAGGTAATACAAGGGCGACTCAGACAATGTTGACACTCCTCTGCTTCCTGATTTTGATCAACGATAAATTCTTCAATTTCCTGATCATTATTCGACAGATTACTCTGGTCAGCGCTCTCTTCTATGGGTACCTCTTGGAAATCCCAATCATGATGATTAAAAAGATGACGAATTGTTTCTCTTTTAGTTTCAGTGAGTTGGATTGCTAAAATAGATCTCTCCTCAGTTCCCTCCATTTTTACTATGGCCTGATGCTAGAATTTTAGCCCATATTCGGGGGTTCATAAGGGGTATGATGTTTATTTTCATGACAAATTTTACTAGTAATATACAATACTTACATGCAAATAAATAAATTACTTATGTATCTACAATATTTATCCCAAATATGTTTATATGTAATCAACCCCTGTCTTCTATCAAGTTTTTAAACACAGATTGATTTATTCATCATCCCCCAGAACCCCTTCTAAAACTGCTCTAAGCTTGATTATTTCACCTACAGATGAAAGATCAGGATTTTGGCGGGGAAATGCTAAATGCTAAATCTGATGAGAGGATTAGGTGTCATATTGAGCCATTTTCATTAGAGGGGTGTCAATATATTAAAACAAAAATGTGTGCAATTAATTTCGACATTTGAAAATTTAAACTACAAAACAAACTATTTTAAAGACTAAGATTTGTCTCTTTTGATAAAAGAATACAAAGTTTATTTATGGTAAACAATACTGCAGTTCATTATAGTATCACCCAGCCATTTTGCTTCACACAATGTAATATGGAACATACCAATCCTGAAACAAAAGTTACCTATTTTCCTAATTGCTTAATAGCACTGTTTTCATTGAATATGGCAAGTCCAGCAAAAAAGAGCAAAAGAAATCCAAATTTCCGCATTGAATTCGCAGGAAATGATGACGAAAAACATTCTGTATTGGAAAATTTACAAACGATCAGGAGTGAATTAAACACCAGATATAACAAACCTGTGGGGAATCTTGTTCAAGAGAAGCTACCGGCACCTAGTACTTACGCAAAAGTACACTCCAAAAAGGATGCAAATCAGAAAGTGTTTTTATGCGCAGAGCAATCTTTACAGAGACTTATAGAAATGACTGAACATCACAGAGGATACTGTGAAGAACACCTAAAATTAAGAAAATCCTTGAGAAAGGGCATGTCATTTCTGCAAAACTCTCTGGAGATGGATCTTGTGATCACACTTTTTTATGGTCCTCTTCTCCTTATCTACCAAATAAGGAATATTTGGTAAACTCTAGAGTTAACCATTCATTCTCCTGCAGTGGTATGTTACCATCCCATTATGTCAGATTTGTAGATGGAGCTGGCATCGGAAAGATATCCAAACGAAAGAGACATGCATTCTTTAAAAAAGTGAAAAGGCATATACAGGAGGAATATGAAGACTCGGTTTATACCTCACTTCTTGAAGAAGTTGCTTCCTATGAGAATGAAGAACTAGGCACAGTTAATATAATGACAGATGCCAGGCATGGTTGGAGGAAGAATGCAAAGGACACCAGTGTTGTGGCCATTGGAGAAAAGACACACAAAGTTTTATCTTGTGAACACGTCACCAAATCTGATGATACTGTGACACAGAGGCATGAAAGATTTGGAACAGAAAATATCTATCAACATCTAAAGAACCAAAATGTAACAGTAGGTGTTCATGCCCATGATAGAGACTTGTCAATCAATAAATTTATTAGGGAAGAATGTGATTCCGAAAGTCAGAATGACACCTGGCATGCAGTGAAATCTGTGAAAGCAGCATTGAAAAAAATATCCTGTGGGCCAGCGTATATTGAGGGTAAAACTTGGCCAAACCAGCTAGACGACAAAGTGGAACCAGTGGCCACTCATTTCCATTGGGCTATCAGGAACTGTGAGGAGAACCCCCCAAAACT
>WFKH01003881.1:23759147-23783538 GCA_016163765.1 Magallana hongkongensis | reverse complement strand
CAATGATTAACATAATTGTTTAACATGTTTAAATCAGTATATTTGGAGTAGTGCTGTTAAATGTTTTTATTTACAAGAGTGACATGTAGAATAATGTACCTCAAAGAAAGACCAGTTCGGGGTTTTAAAAGAAGCATGCCTATCGTTTGATTAGAGCAGACATAACGTGGTGTACATCCTTCAGAATGCCCACGAGGTCAGCAGCCAGTATCCGTTTAATTAGTATTGTTTTTGCATTAACCTTTACATCAGGTTTCAGTTTTTTATTTTGCAAATGTTATTTGCAACAATGCACAACTAGTGGAATCAGAACGCCCCATCGCAAGAAAATTTCCACCCTGGCGTCCATTGGTACTTTACAAAGACCAGTGTGTTTATGTTTACATATAAAACAATTTTATTTTGACTTTCCAACGTGTGGAAATGGGAGAGCAATAACATTTTCACATTTGACACTTTTTGGTACAAAGGTTGATACTTCTTCTGATTGTAATGATTTTATGTCTCTATAGTATTAAGATAAACACTTGGAAAACATGTGTTCATCACGATTTACATTTGCTGATCGCTTCTTTGCCCACACGTACTGGTAAACAGTTAATTTTCTTGTTTGGCCTTTTGCTTTAAATGACATGCATAGGTCGCATTGTGTCTTTGTAAACAGCATGATTTTTCAAGAACATACACTCACTTTCTTGATAGTTATAGATGCATGGCACTTGTACGTTGTGTTGAAGTCCTCTTTAGTATGTGATATTTATATGTGGACAGTTGATTCATGTTACGAATACGTCGGGTACATTACACAGGAAGTACATGTACGAAATCAGATGCAGTACCGAACAAATTAATTCAACCGTACTCTAAAATTTTTATTTAAAAATCGACATTATTCATTTTAGATTTTTAAAATTTTGTTACCTTTGTCAAAATGTACTAAAAAAATTCATTCATAAAATTAATACCAAACAAACACATCAGGATTTGAACCTAAACAAAAAAGTTCTCACGTTTGAAAGACCATGTGCTTAACCACTAGATCAAAGTCGACATAGAAATCTGTATTGTAATTAGCATACCGCTTTTGCATTTTAAGAGTATAAATATTTTTTCTTAAAATTCAATTAATTTTAAAAATATGCCTCTTTGAAACAAAATTCGAAAATAGTAGATTTCAAGAAAATATCTGGTTCTTAATGTTGAGTCACGTTATGTCCGCCGTCACGTTATGTCCGCCGTCACGATATGTCCGCCACTTTTTTGAAAAAATCGTCACGTTATGTCCGCCATTACGAAATGTCTGCCACTTTTTTGAAAAAATCGTCACGTTCTGTCCGCCATCACGAAATGTCCGCCACTTTTTTAAAAAATTCGTAATACATATTGTTACGACTTTTAGAAAATAGGAGAACACTTTATAATGTCGGACATATTGTTACGACTTACGATTTAAACATGCATTTCCTGTTTGCGGACATTTTGTAACGATTTTTCACAATTTTTAGCGTGTGCATCGTGTGCGTTAATCGAACTCTTCAAAATATAAGGCGGCGGACATAATGTTCCGACTTACGAATGGATCGTGCATTCCTATTTGCAAACATTATGCTATAAATGTTCGCGTCGGACATGATACGGTCTTTCCGAATTTTTGACGGACATACGTTTGAACGTTTCGAGATTGTGTATATACATGTATATTTTTTAATACGATCTGTGTAATTTGCAAAAAAGTGAATATATACATGTAATTCTCATTCTTAAAATAATTTCAGATCAATAAAGGCAGACATAATATTACACAAGGGGATAGCAAGACTAGTATTATATTTAGAAATAAAACGATAGAGTAGTGTGTTTAACATTGGTGGCGGACATTAGACCATACATTTGCCTAAACAACCAAGCTGACATTTTTAGCGACGTACATACATTATATACAATTTCCCCGAAATTTTAAGTTGGCGAACATATGGTAATGACTTTTGGGGGAATATACGTAACTTTTGTAAAGGCGGACAAAAGGTGATGATTTTTCCGAAAAAGTGGCGGACATTTAGAGATGACGGACATAACGTGACGATTTTTCCAAAAAAGTGGCGGACATTTCGTGATGGCGGACATATATAACGTAACGATTTTTCAAAAAAAGTGGCGGACATTTCGTGACGGCGGACATAACGTGACGGCGGACATAACGTGACTCAACACTTAATGCTAATATTAAAATAGTTTTGTTTCAAGGAGGCAGTTTTTCAGAACAATGAGGATTCCCCTCTTAAAATGCATGAAATCTGTCACATTTATCTGTGTAACCATTTTCAAATTTATTTCATGGTCTCATAAAAGTTACTAAAAACTTTCCAGATAAAATTCAACACTGCCCTATGTACAACGTTACATGCAATAAAAGATTTACATCGAATTCTGTAAGTTTGATTTTTCAATTTTATCTGCAACTCCTTAAGAGGGAAATAGCATAGAAACTGCAACACCTTCTTTCTAAATAAACCGTTGTTAGCGACAATCCGTTTTTCGTTTCCAAAATTATATATATATATATATTTTTACAGAAGTAGCTAGAAATTTGATATATTTATTTTTCTACTATAGGCCAAATTATTCATTTGATATAAAAAATATTATTCAGTTTTATAAAAGATCGTAGATTAACATAGCTCTGTACTATGTTGGTCTAACGAATGTCGCATCGGGTGACGTTCTGTGCATTGTCGGTAACCAACATCGAACCTCTCCATCACCACTTGATGGAGCTTATGTACCTTTCTGAGCAATTAAGGGGGTATGTAACACCTCCAAGTTGTGACGTACTTCCTATCGAAATGAACAATTAAATCAAGTATAATTTTATAATTTATTTGTTTCTTAACTTTGATATTCAACAGCGTAGCGCAATGGGTTAGAGCGTTGACTACGAACATTCGAATCCCGCTGGGGCTTTTACAAATTTTACCTTTCCAAAAATTTTTCAAACATTTTTTTTGGGTGAAATATTGTAAAATTTTAAATATCGAAAGTGACACCGGTGAAAGTATTTCGAGTATAATATACGTTTATTCACATTAATTTTGACAGGTGTCCTTAATAAAATACAAAATAAGATCCATCCAGCAACGCTGATTAACCTTGATTTATCAAATTTACGGAACACAAAAATATAAGACTTGAAGAATTTTTACATGTCTCTTCGCCCTTCCTCCATGGGATTAATAGATACCACACCTAGTGCATAAATTTATCGAAATTACAAATTACAGAAGTCTGTAAACAAAGGTAAAGAAAGAAAACATTGAAAAAGGATACAGAAGAGTTAGAAACCTTAATTTTATTCACATATATTTACATACACTAAGTATAATTCCCTCTATTTCTTACGGAAATTGATTGTAAGTTACAGCGGTATAGAAACTGACAGGACTGAAATATACACGATCCAAGTCTAACCAGTTTATCGATCGGTTGAAACCATAATTAGCCTAAGAAAAAAAATCACGGACTACACGATATAATCACGATGATATCAGACTCAAATGACCATATAAGATCATTTCAGAAAAAATTACGCTGGTAATTTATTAATAAATAACCACAAATCAGAATGGAGATATCTTCTTTTGATAATATCCATATTTTTTTAAAAAAACGATTGAAACAACTTGACGCTCGCAATGTCCATATATTTTCTATTTTAATAATAACTATCATATGATCCAATAAAGGGTCAATATTATGTACAAGGTAATAGACTACGCCTTTTCTAAAATAAATGACCTATATATCTTTGTACACCTTATCAGTATTTTTGAAAAGTCACACATGTAACTAACTACTGCGGCTGATAACTTGAGATAAAACTGCACGTGACGGTAATTTTACAGTAAATATAATAAAGAGAATAGTAAACTTTGCCAAAATTAAAACCACACATACTTAAGAAAGGCTCGTTAACACACTAAGGAATTACAGATATAAAAGGTAAGCCGTTTCATCATGAAAAAAAACCCCCAACAACGTCGGATTAGAAAAAAACGAGTAAAGATTAAAAAAGAACAGCAACACCGAATTTAAATGATTTTTTTTAAGTATCTCAATAAAAAACCCAGCTTTATCTATACATGTATACTATATATTTTTTATTTTGATTTCTAACACATATTAACAGATAAAGAATACAAATACAAGCGTATGTAAATATGTTCCTGCTCATAAACTCTGTTGAATTAGATTTGTGTTAAACTTGATACATATCCGTCTTGCATGATTACATATATTTTTGGAATTTATTGTAAGTGTAGACTTTCTTCTGCGAATCATGTTAATCATCATATATTTCACTTTCATACGAAATCAAATAAACAAGAGGCCCATGGGCCATGTCGCTCTCAGGAGTAACATTAGCCATACTCCATAAGCAGCTAACTCTAACCAACATAGCTTTATAAAATCAAAATCAAATATTTAAGTCAGTGTTGTTTTCGTGGTTGCATGTTGTGTCAAGAATTAAGAGTCAGGATGCTTTAATACATTATCGTATTGAAAATTAGAACATTATAGCTCTTTAAGGGGGATGTGCAGCCATCTTGTACATTTGAGAATAAAAAAGTTAACAGATCTTTAACTGGCTTGTTTCTGTCCAACACTGGCCAAAACTGTTGTCAAAAGATGAAAAAGCAATAAATATTAGGTTTTACGTGTTGTTTTTTATGCACATTATGCATACAAGAACAGAACAATGCCCTTTTAATCACTTAGAACAGATGTAGAACTGCGCAGCTGCAGACTTATTTTGAAGGTTTAAAAATCTGAAAAAATAAGAAAGGGGTTCATTGGTGTCCTCTCTTCAACCATTTGTTGAGATAAAAGTTGAATCTTGCACATTATTGTAGTAACTTTGCCTCAAAATAGGGTACTCTATTTTTATCAGTCTGGGGTCTATTTTTAGAACAAAAAAATCTAGTCTTAGAACTCCTGTGTCTATGGAGGCACATTCATTTTTTTTAGAAGTAGGGTAGGGTTCCAAAAAATTAATTGTTTTAAATAAATATTATACATATATTTCTCCATGAAAATATAACTTCAATGTACTCCTATAGACACAGACAAAAATATCCGTGCGAATTGATGGTTTTTAGGGTACCCCCTTTTGAGACAAAGTTACAACTTAAATAAGCAAATGTAGACCTTTTTCTCAGCAAATGATTGTAGAGTGGACACTAATGACCCTCTTTCATTTTTTTTTCAGATTTTTAAATCTTGAATTTAAGTCTGTAGCTACGCAGTTCTAAGTGATTAAAAAGGCATTGCTCTGCTCTTGTATATTTTGCAAAGTAAACAACATGTAAAACCTCATATTTATTGCTTTTTCATCTTTTGACAGCATTTTGGCCAGTTTTCAGAAGAAACAAGCCAGTTCAAGAAATGAATAAATTGTACAAGATGACCGCAAATCCCCCTTAAAATAAGTCAAATTGTAGAATTGCAGTTCTTAGGGCGGTATTGGACACCCCATATTGAGACTTATTTCCTATCGAAATAAACAATAGAATCAAGTATTATTTTATGAATTTTTTCTTTCCCGAAATTGTTACCTAACATGTAGCGTAACTACGAATTTCTTAGTCATGAGCTAGAATCCCGCTGGGGATTTTACCAATTTTACCTTTCCAAAAGTTTTTAAAACATATTTTAAAAGTTTTTTTGGGTCAAATATTGTAATATTTGAAAATTCTAAAACGGTGAAAGTATTTTGATTATAATGATTATAATAACTTTTATCCACATTATTATTGACAGATGTCCCATACCCCCTTAAAGCTGATTGGTCCTATTTTTCTGTTATTATATTAATAAAATTGTTCATTTCAAACTTACCCGTATTATCTAAAAAGGTATAGAATTTCAGTTATTTACAGCAGTACAGTAGTTATGACCGAAAAAGGGATATGTTTAAAAAAGGGAACCGTTTTGTTTCTTCCTCCCACTACAGAATGGGATTCTTGAACCCGCATATTATTAATCATTTGTAAATAAAACAAACTTGAGAAATAAACGTGAAAAAATGTACACAAGTTTATTTTTGATTATCCAAAATATCTTTGAAATTCTTATTTCCTTTATTCATAGCGAATGTCAAAGTCAAAGTGCAATCATACCTGCCTCGACGTCGGGGACGAATCTTAAAGGGGCAAAAAACGCGGTACCCTTTTGAGTACAGTTTGAGTTGTAAAAAAAGAGTAGCATATCATCTCCCCTAGAAATATGACTTAATTGCTACTATTATACACATACCACGAAAAACCATCGTTTAAAAACGTACATAACATATAATATAAAATCGGACCAAGCAGCTTTAACGGTACAAGTAGGTCACACCGCGATGGTGTAAAGCGAAAAGGATAAACTAACCGCAGGGGAGCGTGGTTGAATACGGGATCTGTGTTGTACTATAGAAATAATCGAAGTGAATAAAAATAGTTTTTTTTAATGGAAACACGCATACGAACAAGATTTGAAGGAATTTAGTCTGAGCTAGGTAATAATTCTGCGGCCTCTACCTGAACCTTATTTAGCAATTCTGCATTTGCTTGTTTACAATTTTTCCACACATTGTCAGCATACTCTAAAATAGGTCGAATAAAAGCAAAATATATTTTTATAACGGAAGACTATCTATGACATATTTCACTAATCTTTGCCCTTCCTTTGAATCAAATAAGATAATTTTGAACTTATGATAACTAACAAATAAGAATTGTAGAAATGCTGATAGAACCAGAAAGCGTTTAAATTTTCGTGTGAAACATGAACTAAGTATGTTGTTAAACTTTTTCCTCGCCATTCGATTTGGTCCCTTGCTTTGCTCGGCAATATTATTGTACATTACTGGTATATTCTCTATGTTGTAAATAACAAATTAAAAAGATAAAACTAAACTGTTTTAACTGTTCAAACTTCGCATCAAATTTCAAGTACTTGAAAAGGTTTACCAACATATATACTTGGAATAGAATTGAACTGTTCGATAATGCGTTAGGTTTTTTTTAAATATCTTTGCTATTTAGAAACCTAAGACATTCCCAATTTCCATTTTAGAACAGATACGACAATGGACCATAAAACAAGTGCCCAGGACGTGACTCGATGTGACCTTTGTAAAACCACCATAGTGCAGAGCTACTGTGACTTTTGTCATGTCAACCTCTGTAAGCCATGTATTGGAGATCACATCTCAGATGATTATGAAAAACATAAAATAGTTCCTTTCAAGCAACGGAATCCAGCATCGACTTATCCAAAAGGCGAGTCACGTCAAAAAC
The DNA here is from genome assembly GCA_016163765.1 of Magallana hongkongensis. NCBI lineage: Eukaryota > Metazoa > Mollusca > Bivalvia > Ostreida > Ostreidae > Magallana > Magallana hongkongensis. Next base: position 23,776,201 of record WFKH01003881.1, on the reverse strand, counting down.
AGTGTAAGAAATGCTTTATTTGTTCCTTCTGTAAGTCATTTAAATTTGAAATACATTTCATCATGGACGCAAATTACGTACAGCTGGGGAGCAAGCGGGTTTTTGCATAATTATACGAAATGAAAATAACATAAAAATGTCACTAATTTTATATGCAATAGTGCACTAGCTAGTCATTGTAAAAATATTGATTTTGTATTTTTAGATTACCCCTGTTACGTCACATTGGTCATGCTATGTTTTATGTTAACCCTGTATTTTGTTAAAAAAAAAAAAAAAGTACTTCCCAGTATTTCAATAAATTCAAGCTTGATACTGGGTCCCAGGTCAACATACAATGCATTACCTGTAAGGTTATTTAAGGGTATTGGGTCTCTAAGTAGTCTGAAGCAGCCACCAAAACATCTGTATGGTTACAGTAAGTCCCCGGTAAGGGAGGTTGACCTTTTCATTGTTGAAACAGATTCCGTATCCATACTTGGTCTAAAATCATGCGTAGACTTAGAGCTTATTAAGCTGGTCATAGAAAACCGACGACGGTAACGCGCAAACATTTACACAATAAATCTGTTCTCCCGGAGTACAAAGATGTATTCGAGTGCATCGGGCATTTTCCTGGCGAATGCGATATTCGCAACTCCCATAGTAAATGCTCCGCGACGGATCTCCTTCGCGTTACGCGAGAAACTACAGACAGAACTAAAGCGCATGAAGAAAAGTGAAGTTATTACTTAGGTCACTGAGCCTACGAAATGGATGAACTCTGAAAAAAAAAACCCCGATTCTGGCAAGCTGCGAGTATGCCTTGACCCTTACGATATCAATCAAGCAATTTTACTTTCTCACTTTAATGCAGACTTTAGATGATATAATTCCGAACTTAACCGGCGCTCAATACTTCTCAAAACTCAAGACGCGCGTTCGGGCTATTAAATTACACCGAAAAGTCGTCGCATTTGGTTACTTTCAATTCGCCTTTCGGTAGATACCGATTTCTGCGCATGCCATTTGGCATCAGATCTGCCCAAGACGAATTTCAGCGCAAAATAGACGAGATCTATGAAGGTTTGCAGGGTGTCACAACACTCGTCGATGATATTCTAGTGTATGGCAAAACGCGCGAGGAGCACGACGCGAATTTACGGAATGTTTGACGCGATCTCGCGAAAAAGGGATTTAGTTAATCTCCGACAAAGTCACTGTACTTATGTTGGACCGAAGTTCCATATTTGGTTTGAACATATTTTATTGTATATATAATATACAAAGGGTTCGAACACAAGTTCTTGCAACTTACTAGGTTCTCACCCTAATACAAATAATTTACAATTGTCATAAAACATGATATATGTATATATAAAATTGGCAAAGAACAATCATATCAAAACAAAATATTATATTTATGTAAATCTTCGAGAATTGGTTATAAAGTTCTGCACAGCAGTGAAAATTCTAACATTGGTTTTATAATCTAAGTTTTCATTACCCCATAATAAAGTATGCGAATCTATAATACCTAAATCGTGTATTTTGAAAAGTTCACTAAATAAAGTATGTCTTGCATTCAAAAAACATTTGCAAACAAATAGAAAGTGATATACATCTTCTTTCTTTCCACATATGCAATTTGGAGAATCAATAATATTTCTTCTGTGTAAATCATAATTTAGTAAACAATTGTGCCTTAATTTTGTATGAATGATATTAGTTGCTCTTTTACCATGAAGAAAATATTTAGGAACTTTTGAATCACTAGTACACTTAGAAATGCTTCTTTGAAACTGGCGGATGGATGTTGATTTCTTGGTATCCGAATTTAGTGAGTTCCATTTGCTTATAGCATCTGGAATAAATGATTTTTTATATGTATCATACTTAACTCTAGGAGGTATATAATTGTCTTCATAACGAGTACTGTAGCGAGAAGTATCTTTCCTATAAATGTTAGCAATATCACTAAGATATTGTGGTACAAGATTGTAATGAATTTTATACATAATCGTTAGTTTAGCTATTTCCCTTCTTCTAGCCAATGATTCCCACCCTGTTTCAAAGTACAATGATTCCCTGGAGGCCAAAATTGGAAGTCCCGTGACAATTCTTGCAGCATGTAGTTGTACTTTTTCTAACTTTTCAATTTCTGCGGAAGAACATCCATCCCATACAACAGAAGCATATTCTAATATTGGTCTTACAAAAGTTATATATAATTTAGATAATTTGTCTCTGCCTAAAGTAAATTTAAGTTTCTTAAGTAGTCCTAATTTTTTGCAAGCGATGTTTACTATATCATTGATGTACACAGACCATCTCAAGTCATCAGATAACGTTAGGCCTAGATGTTTATGAGAAGAAACAATATCTAACTGACAGTCTTGAAAAAACAAATCTGGAATTTCATTACGTTTTGACTTGTTAAAAAATACAACTTTGGTTTTATTAGGATTAAATTTAAGTAACCAATCATCAGACCACTTTTCTAATATTTTAAGGTCATGATTTAATACCTTTTCTATATTTTGTAAGTTTTTATCCGCATACTGGATTGAATTATCATCTGCGTATAGTCTACAAAAGGACAACATATTTTGTGCAACATCATTGACATAAATTAAAAACAAAAGGGGCCCAAGTACAGATCCTTGTGGCACTCCAGCATTAACACTTAAGCTGGATGATAATACATCTTTATACATCACTTTTTGAAATCTGTTACACAAGTAGCTACTAAACCATTGAAAAAGATTGCCACGAATACCGTAAGATTGTAATTTAAATAGAAGCCCTTCGTGCCAAACTCTGTCAAAGGCTTTTGAAAGATCACAAAAAACAATGCAACATGATTTGCCCTCATCGATATTCTTAACAATACTATGATATGTCTCAATTAACTGATACACTGTTGAGTGACCAGGTAAAAAACCGGCTTGGTATTTATAAAATAAATTGTTACTATGGAAATAATTATAAACGTGTTTAAAAACAATTCTCTCCATTATTTTACTTACACAGCTAAGTAAAGAAACAGGTCTATAATTACATGAGAGTGATGGGTCCTCTTTTTTAAAAAGAGGTAGAACATGTGCCATTTTCCAACAATTAGGAAATGATCTTTCTAAAAGAGACTTATTAAAAAGTAGACATAAAGGCTTGCATATTGTAAACATGGTTGATTTTAACATTTTGTGACTGATACTATCAGGTCCAATAGCCTTGTTGACTGGCAAAATAGATATAATGTCAGTTACTTCAAATTCTTCAATAAAAATGTTGTCTAAAGTTTCATCACATTGCAAATACAATTCTGGTAAAACCTTACCGGTAGTCAAAATATTAGATATAGATGAAAAATATTTGTTAAGCACTTCAGTCTTATCAATATCAGTAAACGCTATTTTAACATTATTTTTATCATCTGTGTATTGTAAAGGTGGAATTTCACTTGCTGTTTTTGTTTGGAAAACGTCTTTAAGAAGTTTCCAGTATAGTTTGTTGTTGCTTTTACTAGAATCATCAATAAAAGTTTCAATGTTGTCGTAGTAGTTAGAAAATGCTTGCTTTTTCATGTTGTTGACTTGATTTCGAACTTTTTTATATTTTGACCAGTCGCAGATTTTGTTAGTTTTCATTGCAATGTTACGTAGACGATCTCTAATCCTAATTGTTTTACGTAGAGTAGAATCAAACCATGGCTTATCCCTAGGTCGAACAGTAATAGTTTTTTCTGGAATAAACTCGCGTACACATTTAAGAAAATGAATGGTAAAATTTTCAGCAGCGACAGAGACGTTACTGGCTTCAGATATAAGAGTTGACCAATTACTTTCCTTAATCAAAAGATTTAATCTATCAAAGTCAGCACTTTTATAATCCCAAATTTTACGTTTGTACGCCCGCTTCAAATTATACCTCAGAACAAGCGAAATATGTGTAGCCTTGTGGTCACTAAGAGTAGAGTCAATTTCAATAGTGCCTGCTTCGCCTACTTGAATATCTATTGTTGTGAGAATAGGGTCAATAAGTGTGCGTGTCGTGCTGGAAATTCTTGTAGGCTCGTGGATGTTGTTAATTAAACTATAGTTGGACATAACATCGACAATTGGATGTGATTGTGGAAAGTTGAGAAAATCAACATTTAAATCGCCAACTATGACTATTTTGTCGGATATTTCCCCAACTTTATCTAAAGACCATAAAAAATTTGTCCAGAATCTATTGTCAGTGTGAGGAGGACGATATATACAACAGAGGAAAAAGTTACAGGTATGGTTTACGATTTCTATCCACAAACATTCTATACCAACTGGTTCGTATTCTGCGCGTCTATGTACCTGAATGATATCGGAAACATATATCATAACCCCACCTCCGTAACAATTTCTGTCTTTTCTATAAATAGTATTAAAACCATCAAGTGAAAGATTATCATTCGACACAGTGTCATCGAGATGAGTTTCAGTAAAGCATAAAATATCGAAATCATGAACTAAAGTATTAAGATAAGCAATTTTGTGTCTGATACTTCTGATATTTAGGTGAACTACGTCGAGTACATTGTCAGTCAGTGGTCCAGGATTGACCTCAATATCACCGGATATCATCAGAATGAATATGAAAAATTGTAGGTAAAAATTGATTAAGACTGCGTTATCTCTAATACTTATTACAGCATTTGTGATGAGGCTGACACATGATTTGAATAATGAATACAATTTCGAGAACTTATAGAAAAAGGTGGCGGTCTTTGACAAACATCTGCATGAAAAATAGAAAGAGCCGATTGCAGCACGGTGTTGCTCAATAGAGTTAGCCATTATCGAAATGATGGGATTTTAATAAGACATAACATAAGAGGCTGCAATCGGTAGAAAACAATAATGCCGTATAGAAAAATAATGCCATATAGAAAAATAGTACCGGATACAAAGTTTGCGCAAAAAAGTTTAACATTGTAATTACAGAACATGTACTATGACAATTGGTAACATATTGTTCAAGCAAAGTCTCTGGGGAAAAAAATACAACAAAACAAAAATAAATTGTACAGATGTGAAGGTAAACATGAAATTCAAACAACAAGATAGTAGAAACGGAACAACTACTTTTGGAATACTCTCCATTTGGAGCAGTACAAAAGCACAATTGGTAAATGAAAGATAACAAAAAATATATACAAAAATGCAGACAGAGAAGTTGCATAAAAAGAGTTAATTTGTGTGCAGATGAAGAGAACAGTTATGATGAATAATTTTTAGATTTATATATCATTGCTTATATTTTATTTTACTTGAATTACAATGACATGTATATTTTAACATATATGGAATAGTGCATTGTATGTTTTAACTGGTGTGCTATCATTAGCCTTATTAAGAGGTAGTTTTATAAAAGCACCGAGTTCACTTTCACAAGAAGAGTGGAGAAGGTAGTACGGTATATTACGGTAGTGAGTCCATCAGTCATCGTCCCGAATCTCGTGGCCAAATTGAATCAGGTCTGATTCCTCGCGAATGTGATATACTTTGCCTTTGATGTCTTTGACCGATATTTTACCGTTCGATGACCATACCTTGCCTAGTCGACCGCGACGACACAGTTGTCTGCATAAATACAGCAGCCTATCACGGAATTTGGTAAGGTCTTCGTTGATCCTGATGTTCTTGGTGTCGTTGTGGGAACGCAGTTTTTTCAGATCCTTTAGGATTCCAAATTTCGTGTCGACAGATTTCAGTCTGGCGATAATCTGTCGGGGTCCACTTCGCGGTTTTCCTACTCGATGGGAGTTTATAATGTCGTCCGGAGAGAGTTCGATCCCGGCTTTGGTTGTGACATCGATGATTTTTGCTTTAGTGTCTTCAGCTGAAGATTCAGGGATGCCCGAGATGCGAATTAAAGGTCGTCTCCCATATTGTTCCAGGTCGTCTAACTGCATTTTAAGCTGCCTGTTTTCATCACGTAGTTTATCAATCTGGGTACATAATGGTTTGACTTTTTCAGCTATCATTTGTGACATTTCCTCTCGAAGAGACTCTCTTACGACCACTCTCACGGCCTCAGCTATTTTCTGAATATCCTCGGCTGATATAGTGACGGGGGAGCTAAACACATATTGATGCTGGTAAGCCTGCTGATGGGGATCTGCAGTTAGCTGTGTGCCTTGCTCGGCAGTTGCAGTAGGTGTAGATTGCATTATTGGTACAGAGGGAGACTTGACAGATAGTTCAATCTCTGTAGGTGTGCTGTCGTGTTCTCGTGATTTTTTGGGGGAGCGAGGATCCTCAATGAATGATATGGATAGGTCTCTCAGTGCCCTTTTGTTATTGAAATCACACATAATACAGTAATGCAGAAAAGTACAACGGCCACAGCACATTAAAGTTAGCTTCTAATATACAGGAGGAATAATTACAACTTCGGACTTAATGTACAAGTAGCATGGAAGTGTGAACTGTTCTCACCGAATAACTGACAAAGCACTTTGAAAACACTGAAAAAAAGTAGGATTACCTCAAATTTAGCATAATCTTCAGCACACCGAATGTTTCTTTCATATATTCTGTGAATCTAATTCATTCTCATCATCAGACACACACTTTTTGGTATAAAATTGGTTCCATATTTCGAACACATACTGTCCGCAGACGGCCTTAAACCGGATCCCGGCAAAATCGCCGCTATTCACGATATAGAGCAACCTCGCGACCGGAAAGAGCTTTAAACGGTTATCGGAATGATTAATTATCTAGCGAAGTTCTCTCTGAACCTATCTGAATTCATACAGTTCTTGCACAACACATCTGAGTTCATATGAAATGAACCACAAGCCAGCGCATTTCAGAAAGTCAACGAGATCTTGACCAAGTCCCCTGGTCCGGTACAAGCGAACTATGATCCTAAAAAACACGTCACACTGCAGGTCAATGCATCTAAGTACGTACTTGCCGTAGTCTTAATACAAGACTCTACACCTGTCCCATACGCGTCTAAAACGCTGATCTTTAGCAGAATTAACTACGCGCAAATAGAAAAGGAAATGTTAGATATTCTATTCGGATGTAAACGCTTTTCTCAGTATGTTTACGGCATATGCTTTACGGTTGAAACAGACCATAGACCCCTCATCTTTATTATTAAGAAACCGTTAGCTACAGCCCTCGCGAGACCGCAACAAATGCTCTTGCAGCCACATCGATACGATGTCAAAATTGTTCACAAAGCCAGCAAAGGCATACCGGTAGCCGATGCGCTGTCGCGTAAATTTCTTAGCGATACTTACCCAGAGCTCTCGGATAACCCGGACGCGTTAGTGAACATTTTCGGAATCTCGGACACCCGACAGCGGACTTCAGACTGCGGACTTTTTAGTTGAGGGAACATGTCCAAACGAAATTTGAAGAATTTAAATTTACTACTTGTACTATTAGTTGTTTTATTGAACTTAATTTTTATCCATAGTAACGTTAACTTCATATGCTCTTATCAGTGAAAGGAATATATATGCATATAATTTAATTTTCTATCGATATTTTATTTCGATATTTTCTATGACTCATTCAAAAGAATTCAAGTTAGTTTAGATTTATTTTTTTTTCTAGTATGTAATCTCAAGATACATGTATTTCATAGTGATGCCTGACGACAAAAGGGGGACGTCGTGGATGGATTGCTATCCAATATTAATGATCTTTTGGGGGACCATGATCACTGATCTATAGAAACTAACATCTACACGAACTGAAATTTAGCTCAAACTAGTTCATCGATTGGTAGAAACCTTCAGGAACTTAAAAAGATTACGGATTGCACAAGATAACTATGTTGATGTCGGACTCAAATTCTCATGTAACAAGTATTGGCTATTCCATCTAACCCATTGATGAACATTAACAATGATTTTTTAGGTATTTTTACTTACTATTTATGATTTATTCATTGATTTATTAAAAAGAAAGATGTAAATGTAAACAATAAAATGCCATCTTTGATGAATCATGCGGGTTATGAAAGTAACGATCATTGCAGAGAAAAAAAAATACATAAACTGCTTACGGGGGCTACAATGTATGCATTTTTTTTCTGCAATGATCGTTTCCTTCATACCCACATGAATCATCAAAAATTAAAAAAACAAAAACAAAAACAAAAAACAAAACAAAAACAACCCCAACATCTTATTGTTAATTACAAGAGCATTGAAATATTCGTTTATGCATTCAATATTCATGATACACACAACTTTGTCACACACTAAGCACGGTAAATGATGTACAATTTCCTCTTTATTAATTGGATTTTATCTTATAAAAATTGTTATTAGAGGCAATGAAAACAAGTAGAGTGAAGAGGTAAATTCTTATAAAGTTTAAAAACGTGTTTTGATACGTTCCACGAAAACAGTCTTTTGTTTGAGGTCCGCAGTCTGAAGTCCGCTGTCGGGTGTATGGGATTCCGAAAATGTTCAGTACACAGTGTCATGTCGAGCATTCCGATCAACGACACGCGATTAGATGAGCCAGGTGTCATCATGTCCGCTGATCCACAGTCTCGAGCTGAAGCGCACCATTATGAATGGCTGGCCAGACTGATCACCGCTAGTCAAAGAATTTCGGACCCTAGTATTCTTGCGATGAGTTTACCACGTTAGGTAAACAGTACGGATTTATAAGAGACAATAGCTGAAGACCAACTGGCGTTTTTGGTCATGGCTTACTTATTGAAATTGAACATGCATTTTAACAACTGACCTGCCACCCAATTGGTGAGCAGGTATATGGCTGTACAATAAATCAATCAACCAATCATCACATCAACAATCAATTGTTCAATCAATAATAATAAATCAATCACATCAGCAATAAAATTGTTCAATCAATCAATCCATAAACAATCAATCAATCAAATTGTTTGATCAATCAATGTAAATCAATGACATTAGCAAAAGGATTATTGAATTAATCAATCCATAATCAATCAATATATCAATCAATATCAATCATCATTGTCAATTGATGAATTGAGTCAATAAATAATCAATGGATCAAATAGTGGATAAATATCGCTTTACTTAAAGCGGGTTAATGGCTAGGTTAGGTAGACCCTGGGAGCAGTTGACCACCTATTCCCAAGCTTGAGCAGGTCCTGTAAACAGTTGCCTACATCAAAGACCTAAGAAACCCTGCCATGTTGCAAATTCTGGTCTCGTCGACAAAACTGTACAAATCGCACACATACATGTATTTGGTTAATGTAAGGCTGATCGTAAGGACCCTTGAGGGTAAGGTATCCTTGTGTATTTAAACACATCGTTGGAAGGTTATACTTTCCCTGCGCAAGCTTCGATGAGTCGACGTCTTAGGTCTACCATCAACTCGCGAACAGTTACAACCGAAACCCGTCAATCATGAGCAATCTGTGCCCATGCAGCTTTTCCTTAGTCGACAAAAACAAGGTGAATTCTATTCGAGACAATCCACAGCTCTTAAACCTTTCGACATGGGTGAAACCGTCAGAATCAAGAAACAAGGCACCTGCGTTCCGTCCACTGATCCTCGGTCATACACCGTAAAAACAACCAATGGCCAAGAGTACCGTCGGAATCAGCGCGATTTGATCAAGTCCGGCGAGGCTACCCTACCAGAATTTGAAACATCTCACATCTTGAGCTTTATGAATCTGCTACCCCATTTGCCGTTAAACAGAGACCTACTAAGGTCCTAAGCCCACCTTTTGCGATTCCCACTATAATTTCAGGCAATTCGTCTACGGGTGACCTAAAGTTTAAAAATTCCGATAGTGCCCCAGCAAGTACTGGTAAATATGAACATTATGTGACTCGGTCAGGTCGTGTGGTAAAGCTTTGTTCTATCCTGTCTTTGTAAATTGTGTATTATGTATGTGTTTGGATGTGGTTCAACGTGATACTGCATTATTTTAAATAAGGGGAGATGTAATAATATTGATTTTGCATTAGAGATTACCCCTGTTACATCACATTAGTCATGCTTTGTTTAATGTGAACCCCGTATTTTGTAAAAACAGTACTTCCCAGTATTTCAATAAAGACACACGTGTTTGAGAAACTCAGCGTTCTTATATATTTTCCAAAATCTGAAAGTATTACAATTATTTCGGATAGGGGCCGTGATCAAAACTATAATAAGACCCTTTAAGGTGGAATAACACACCTGGAAAAAGTCACTAAAATTAACAGTAAATTTTTTGATTATGAAAGATATAATGATAAATAAACTGTACATACGCAAATAAGCAAACAATTTGCAGTTTGGGAATAAGAAATGAATATCTAAAAAGTTCAATTCAGTAAGTAACAACAAAAGCCCCTGCGGGATTCGAACTCGGGATGTACGGATCACAAGCCCGACACTTTATCCACTCGGCTATGAAGTAAGTTACATGTTGCCGTCAATAAAATCATTTTAATAAAACGAAATGTCGTTTCGATCAGAGGTCAGCAATTTTGTGATGATGTGTTATTCCACCTTAAAGCTGACATGAATTAATAAACGCATTTGGTCGCCATATTAGTTTCGATCGCTCTACAACTGCCACAGGGGTATATATACCGGCCGACAAAGTTACGGTCGGTTGCTTTTCGATTCAGGTTGCACGGACTTCTAAGTGATAGAACTACACAATGTAGTAACATGTTTGTAAAAATGAATTAAGGAAACTGCAATCAAATATAAATAGATGGTTTATTCTTAGATAAAATTTCCAATGTATCTGTATTATCTTGCGCAGACAGTGCTGTGCTGTCTTACTTAGCATGCACATCGAAAACGTGTGTCGTTCATACAGACTGCATAATGTCTGAATCTCATTGTAGACCCCTGCCGCACTACATCCAAAACAGTAGATACGTGATAGTAAATCCAAGAATGTATAAACAACGTACCATCGCTTTTATCAGTTTCTACAACAAACACTCCGTTTTCAAAAAGTCCATGTTGTCACCGCAATATCTGCTACAGTGTGTCGTTTGCGCATATGTGACATAGAAGAACGTTTTACAATGATCGAGATATTTTGAAACATGTGTGTCTGGAATCAATCTGTTTTGTTTCGTCTTTTTTTGGATATTCCTTACCAGTGCAGTGATTGTCATATTATATTTGTTCAAGGCATGTTTATTCAAATCTTTCCTACCAGTGTAACCTGTTCAGGTGAATGAAATACCTGAAGCATGAACAGTGCTCTCGGCATTATGCAGGGGGTGGGTAGCGATGAGCAGAACAATAGAAATCGAAAATTAATATGGCGGTAGTCAGAGATAAAAAGGAATAATGAAATTTATGAATTCATGTCAGCTTTAATCTTTATTGGGTTTGTTCATAACCCGACTAGAATTATCACATCATAAAACCCAAATAATGTTTTCGTATTCCTTAAACCACTATTGCATTAAAACACAGCATTTTTACAATAATGTATGGATCGATATATAAAGTTGTAAAGAAATATATTTTTTCTATTTAACAGATACTAAAATATTGTCTTTTATGCCTACATCACGTGAGATAGTCCGTCTGAATGTCGGTGGGTATTTGTATACAACATCAAAGTCAACACTTACCAGATATCCTTCAGTTGCTTTGCGGGATAGTTTGCAAAATTGTGATATAGAGGGAAATGTGTTTATTGACCGCGATGGAAAAATGTTTGAGTACATACTTGGCTTTCTGAGAACTAATAAACTTTGTTTACCAAGTAACTTTTGCGACTTCGAGTCATTGACCACTGAGGTAAATTATTATAACATTCCCAGCTTATCTTCGTGTCTTACAAAAGCAAAGCAAGAGAAGTTGACAGTACAGTGTATTGAGGTTTTGGAAACAAAATTGTACGAAAAAGACAGAACAATTTTGAAAGGGAAAGCAAAATACTTAAAGACAATATTGCATTTCGGAAAATTTGACTGTCCAAAGAATTTAGAAAAGTTATCTGAAGAAGAATCTGAAGTCCTCTTAGAGAAAAGAGCCAGAATTCAGCTGGCAGAAATCCTAAGTAGAAACGAATGGACACTCATATCGTCTGACTTTTCATTTTCGCCTTCTTTTAGTGAAACTCGTGATGCTCGTACAAGGTATTATGATCCTCTTCATTTTTCGGCCTATAGACGTGTGGTATTGTTACAATGTTACAGAGACCGCTGGAAAAAATAAGATCCTGCAGGATGACCATAAGACATCCATGGCACAACTTGCCATTGCACCATATTTCTATTATAATATTTTGCATAAAATGGCCTCATGGTTCTTAGCATTAATTCAATTGGTTCAAAACAGTACAAATTCAACTAAAAGGCATCTTAAGGATTCGGATGTAATATATATATATTCCGACCTTTCTTTGATGTCAGATTTCGTCGTCTTGACGTAAATCGAGTTTCGCACTAATAATTCTCCTTTTGATGTAACACAATTGCATCTGCCAAGCTGACATTTCTCACATGATCCATCACCTTGTTTTGACCTGTCCATTTGATCTATGCCCGTTCTCAATGGCACTCTGAGTGAATCCAAAGGTTGAGAGTTTCAATCCCGCAGGAGACAAGATTTTTACTTTCTTCCTTGTTCTACCCTTTGATTCTCTGACTTAATGTTTCTTTTAATGGGGTTGCAAGAGTGCAACATTAGCCAAAATCACTCTTGCTTTTGATTGAAAACAAAAACAGCTACAGTTTCATTAGTTCTTCTTTTAAAAAGAAGTGAGTGTCCCAAAAATTTGACAATGTCATTGTTTGTGTCGTTGCCCATTTCTAGTGCTTTGCATAAAATAATAATTAAATAACTCTGATGAACAGTTTTAATTAACTCTTATTTTTCTACAATATATTTGACCACACCACTATATTATGTATAAGCACAATCATACAAGTTATTGAAATGTGCAACACACAAAGGATGCCATTTACTGCAACAGCTTTGAAAGCTTAAAATCGGAAAAAACCTTTTGATTTCATTCTTAAGTTATCAGGTTTTTATATCAATTTAATCTGTTTCTACAAAACTTTGTACTGAAAAAAAAGAGAGAAAACATTAACTATAAATAGCTCCTATGATGAACAAGTAAAGTATTGTCAAAAGAATTCAAGATTATTTGTTGGGTTCAATTAAACACAATTAAAATATCTATTCTACGTGTAAGTATTAACTTGTTAAAATATCTAAATTGAAAATATAGTTTAAGAGATAAGAGTTCTTAAACTTACCATACCTTAGATGATATCAGACTTGTTTAGGTGTAGAAAAACTAGAAAATTTTATCTTTCATTTCCTTTTATTATTGATGTTTGTTAGCATGTAAATTGTACCATGCAACGATGATGGATCTTACCCGTAACAGGGTGCGTGGACGAAAATCATTCATAGATTTGGCTACTAAATAAACACATTTATTTTTGTTTTGATTTATTTCATTTGTCAATTTATGGTATGTTTAATTTTCTGTTTATTTATTTCTTTTAATTTGTAATTAAACATGTTTTGCAATATGTTATTCATTTATTCTGTTTGTTTTGTGTGAGTTCTTTAATTTTTTTTTTTGGGGGGGGGGGGGGCTTAGCTAAAGTTCGTTAAAAAGAGAAAGAAAGAAGAAGGTTGTTTGAATCAGCTAAATGCGTATTTTTCAGTAACATTGAAGTGATTATGTTTTGATTTTAATGGAATTCACCAATCTCTTAATCTTCAAAATAAAAAGATATTTCTTTGAGGTAGACGAAACAAAAGCAAAAAAATCTTGAATGTTTTTTTTATCATTTATTCATGGTGATATCACCCATACTTAGGTCAGTCCAATTTGCATCGACAAGAACAGCGTGTTGATTATTCATAGCTTATTGTGAACCCTTTATCTATGCCTGGTGATATTAGACTTGTTTGGTGTTTCTGCAAAAGCAAAACTGATATTGAAATGTATAACGTCAATTCTTTTTAGTGGGATATTATTAGTGTTTACGTTTTTGTTTACCCTTTGCCAGGATATAGTTAATCTTGATGTAACTTGTCAAATTATCAAGCATTTTATTTTTTAAAAATTCTATTAAAAGCTCCAATTTATAATCAAAGTTCTAAATTTCATAACCAAGGAAAACCTTCATCAAAATAAATAAATAAATAAATAAATAAATCCTTACAATAGATAATAGACAATGAGACACGAGCCCAAGAATCGACCCAAAGTGACCCGTGTAACAAAGTAAAGCGCTACTGCGACTAATGTATTATCAGCATCTGTAAGCCATATATAGGCGAGCAAAAAAATATGAATATGAAGAACATAAAATAGTCCTTTTCCGGTTATGAAAATCGACCCAGATTTATCCAAATTGTGAAGCGCATAAAAATGAGGCATGCAAAGTCCAGAGCAAAAATTGCGACATTTTAGTTTGTTCCACATGCATGGCATCGTTTCAACACACATATCACAATTACGCCAAAATTGCAAAACATTTACAAGGCAAACGACAGATATCTTGAAAAGGATAAAGAAGAGTTGAAACATCAACTTCTGATGACTTGAAAGACCAGGTGACCAACTTTGAGCACCTTTCTCTTAAAGTTTTCAGAACAAGGGGAGAAGTGGCACAAAAAGTGATATGGTCATCAACAGAATAAAAAAAATAAATAAGCAAGATAAAAGAGAACAACGAAAAAGTTTTTAAAATAAGTACTAGGATGAAATCAAAAAAAGACTATTTTGATACATCAAATTGTAAAAGCCTTGAATAAAATCATTAAATCTATTTAGATATCTCCAGCCACCAAGAAACATAGAGTTAAGCAAGATTATAAAGAAATTCTGCGATTATTCATTCCAAATTCATCAGAAAGCGAGAAAATGGTAAAAATATAACTACACGATGCATTCTCAAGCAAAATTATGAGATTAATTTTCGCAACTCAAAAGTGTGTCCACTCGCTGTGTGCTCGATTAAGGAAACGTTTTTGCTACATTTCACAAATCCCCAAAAGCGTCACATAAAATCAGCGACCAACGATTAATTCATCTTTCATCGAGCATTGCTATGTTTTGTGGGAGGTAAGTGTTAAAATTTTATCGATTAAGCCAAGGCGAGGACAAACAGATTTTAGACAGTTATTATCATAAAATTAGGGATTAATAACCATAAGAACTGTTAACTACATCAGTAAGGACATTAACGTTTTGAAATAGATATTTGAAACATGATTATTTTTATTAAACTAACTAGCCTGTCATATTCAAATGAATTGTGGCATGTAGACATGTGTACCTAGTTAAATAGTATTGAAAACAAATAGTTAATTAATAAGAGATACATGGACGATAAAAAGTCAATACAATATTAACCAAAGAATACGTTTTAAAAATTTTTGGAAAGGTAAAAATGTTAAAATCCCCAGTGGGATTCGAACTCATAACTTACAGATTCGTAGAGAACCCCCTAACCCACTGTGCTACGATGTTAGTTGACAATTTTGGGATAGAGACTATTTATAAAATATCACTTGATTTTATTGTTTATTTCGATAAACAGCACGTCACAACATGGAGGTGCCCTATACCACTTGACTCTTTTTATTAATTTAATTATAAATAATTAGTGGGGCCATTGATAACGGTCATTTTATAAAAAATGAAAACAAAAAACATTGAATTTTTAAGTGCACTTGGATGTCATTTAGTTAATGATGATGCATATTTTTTCTACTTTCTCTCATGGCTGGTCATACTTCTTATTCATTCCAAAAGCAATAGACAAAGAAAAGCGAAAAACTCGTTCTATTATCAACAACAAGAATAAAATCTATTTTTGCTAAAGAAAGCAAACACTTTAGCAAAATGCATTAATAGATGATTCTAATGTTTGCCATGATGAAGATGATATTACGCACTGTTTTAGTGTCAATGAAGAAATAAATTGGACAAGTGGAGAGGAAACATCAGTTGCTTCAACATGGAAGATCTACTCCTCCAAACAATCGAAACCAGATTTAAGAACGACCCAATGATATAACTAAAGACTAATAACAATAACAATGAGGTGAAAGATTGACACTCAGACAGAAGTGGTTGATCAGAGTACAGCGATGGAAGACTAGTAATCTGTGTGTCACCTCATCTCTTATATCATTGTCAGAAGCAATCTCTCAGAAAAAAAAACCTGTAGAAAAAGAAACATACATTGTTGTTCACTAAGAATTCTTTTCAAAGATATTTATAATGAAAAAATATTATGGATAAGGTTGTCGATTTAAAGAGCGCACGTGTTTTGTTGTGCAGATAAGGCTCATGCCAATTTCTGTAGATACATGTGAACTCACTGTACCATTAAACAAACATATTTTTTAACTTACTTAAATATTTTTGTTCAATTTAAAGCAGATAAATAAGGAACAAAATAAGCTTTTGAATTTAAATCTTAAACAACATCAACTTATCATTTTAGCTCTTTTCTTATTTGATACCTGAAATCATAAAGGATAACTTATTGAATCCTATGTAAGTAAATTGAATGTAGGTTTTTAAAGTGACTGCATTGCATAGAAGTTTAATAATCATTTTAATGACTGCTTGCCATGATTCTCGTGTTTCAAATGTCTGAAATGATTCCAGGTTCCAGTAAACCTACTTAAATATTTACATTATCTCTCTTACACTCACACACGAAAAACTGTCGTTAACTGGCCTCACATAAATCAAAAGGACTCTCTACAGCTAACATTGGAACGGACAAATGTCCCATCTTTATTTACGATGTGTATAAAACAGTTATCAAATTTGCCAAGATAAGATTTTTGTTTTCATGTGTGATACTTTGTTTAAAACGATTTGGTATGCTTTTTAATAGATAACCAGTATTAGGATATTGTAGTTTTCCAGCAAGATTAGTTACCACTACTGCGCCAGCTTCACAGTCAACGAAAAAATTCATTTGCTTCTAATTTTAGTTATGTATTTGATTCTGTTGTTTTCTTGAGTATAGAGATTTATCTTCGTCATGAAATTCAATTAGCTGTTTAAAACCCCGTTCTCTCGAACTAGATGGGACT
>WFKH01003881.1:23739930-23759137 GCA_016163765.1 Magallana hongkongensis | reverse complement strand
CGAATGCTCGCACCAGCTGTGTGCTCATTGTCAAGATCATGAAACACGGAAGAAACCGTAATCAGTTCGGTGTATAAATAAATAATGGTCTAACAAGTATGAAACACGACAGTCAGTATGTGTCTTAATGAAACATTGTACTTACTGACAAGGTCATTGTATCGACTTTAGAACTTGCGTAAAGATGATTTTAATCAAGGTTCTTGATATTCTTGTTCCAACAACTTGTTTGTAAGTAGCTTGCCTCGTTTAAGAAATTGTTTGTATGTAGAGTATGCTCTTGCATAACGAATAAGCTGAGAGACATAAACCCCATAAGCAGGTGATGATGGTATATTGCTACATAAGAAATTGAAGTTGAAAAATTGAAATCATTACGTTTATTATATAGTTTTGTTGTTAGGTTACCATTAACGTATTTTTCCAGTAAAATATCCAAATATGAAACAGATGTCTCAGACTCTTTGGTGTCTTTTATTCCAAGCACATTGGGATATATTGAGTTAACATAAGAGTGAAAGTAACTGTTGTTAATGGATAAAACCTTATCAATATATCGAAATGTCGAGTTGAAGGCCACAGCAAGTGTTTTATTCTTTTCTTGCACAAGAATAAATTATGCTTCATATGAATATAAAAGTGTCAGCCAATAGAGGGGCACAATTTGTGCCCATGGGAATTCTTACTGATTGTTGGAAGACCTGGTCTCCAAAAACTACATAGATGTTGTCTATCAGAATTTCAAGCAACAAGGTAAGAAAATTTACATTTTTGTTGAAGAAAGAACTGTTTTTAATATCAAAAAGCCTAGATTTTAATTTGTCATTGGGAATGGTTGTATAAAGCGTTGAGAAATCGTACATTTTGATGTTATTGATTTTGGTAAGATTTTGTGACCTCAAAGTTTCTAAAAATTTCTTAGAGATTTAAGTATCCACGTCTGATTTACACCGCTTCTAGGGTATATTGTTGTACAGTACTCTTGAAGTTTCTCCTTCACTACTGTAAGAATTTCATTAAGGCGTAAAGAAAGAGGCTTGGTAGAACATTTACTGGAACCTGCTATTTATCTTTGTAAGGATTTTTGTGAAGCTTTGGAATCCGGTATAAATACGGTAAATCAAATTTATTTTATTTATTGGGAATATTAAAGATATCCAAAACCGATTTATGATTTGAAGTATTTACTGCTCGGAAAGATTGCTGTGGGTGTAAGTAGGATTCATCATCACTGTACATGGTAATCAAGAGATTACCGGAAAAGGGATTATGGTGAAAAGCGGAGGGGGATCAACATATTTGTTATGGGTTGTACAAAAATCATAATATTTTCATATGGGGAATAAAATGTGTTGAAAACATCTAAATGAATGAATTAGTTGATTTTGCATTACTATATCAGGGGAAGGGAGTAAGAGACATAGGAAATCAGTTAGTCGTTCATCAATGATGCCAATGTCCTGGCGCCATGCATTGACTGCTGTGAAACAACTAGAAGATTGGGGACTTCCTGTCCAGTAGCAAGAAGAATTGTATTCGTGACATCAAATTGTGA
Source organism: Magallana hongkongensis (assembly GCA_016163765.1). Lineage (NCBI taxonomy): Eukaryota > Metazoa > Mollusca > Bivalvia > Ostreida > Ostreidae > Magallana > Magallana hongkongensis. The sequence continues at coordinate 23,757,582 of WFKH01003881.1, read as the reverse complement.
AATGGTATTTGGGGACACTTTTCCTTATGATTAATGGGTTATTGAAAGTTTAAGCACATGCTATTTCTGAAGGCTTTAAAGTTGTTAGGCAAATACTATTACTCATTGTTTATGTAAATAATTTTGAAAGGAATATAATTTTGATGTGAACCATTTGTCACTCAATATGAAAGTGATAAAGTAACGCAAAATCAACCAATTCATTTATTTAGATAGTTGCATTTTACATTTTATTCCCCATATAAAAATATAATGATTTTTGTACTGTCCATAACAAATATGGTGACCCCCCCCCCCCCCTCCGCTTTACGAACAACCATGCACAACGGACAGAAAATATTTGTTTAAATATTCTTACCCCAACCCCCCACCCCCCCCCCGATTTTCACTATTAATAATAATCCCAATATTATTCCTAGATTCCTAGGTTACTAAATGACTTTCTTCATGATGTTTACAGGAAATTTATATGGAGATACAAAGTCCTGTATAAGACATTTAATAATCTCCATCTTTGCAAATCTACTTTCGATTTGAGAAATCGATAAAAAAAAATACCTTGTACACCATGCGCATTAAACCTATTGAGGCAAAATATATTCTTCAACAATTTTTTTATATTTATCTCAGCTGATGGTATTTTATAAGACCATCTGTAGAGAAATTCTCAGAGTATTGCCCTTTTAAAAGTCGATGGAAATGTTTTTAAAAATACGTATTTTTAGTGCAGACAATAGGGTAAAAATAGAACTATAAAAATAAGTGTTTTCCACTGACCCTTGACTGCCGTTTCGCATAATGTGCTTTCTTAAGTGTGACAATTACCAGCAGAATTATAATGTTATATACCAATAATATGCTAAAACACTCCACTAGATTTAAAAACTTAGAATAGATATTTCGTGTATATCCATAAGCTTAAAATTTACAATTTAAACCGAAACCACCATATCCTTGTTTTACCTATCCTTTTTTACAAAACTATTTCCTGCGACCTTGTACACGTGTAACTTACTTGTTTTGAGGTTTCTCCAGAATTGAAACATGATGTATGGCAATTTTGGATATGGTAAGAGAGAATGTATTCTCAAACAGTGATTTAACAAAGTAATTCTAATTATAAAGTCATTCTTTTCTTAATGTTTTGCTATTATATGCAGTGGGCTGCAGTAGTCCTTGACAAAAATTGCTTTAAAATCTTTACATTACCGAGATTGTTAGCTTCGCTATTTCTTGAGAAAATTGAACTGTATCAATAAATTCCTTGTATGCATTTATCAAATATTCAAATTTAATAAAATATTTGCACTTATTAGCTTTTAAGCATTTCCACACTGTCGCGATTGTAAACAACAAAACAGCATTATTACAACTTATACCATCGATTATCAACATACGGCTACTCAAAATCAACAAAATCGCCACCTTAAATTTTTTCTATTGCAAGTCAAACATTACAAAATTTGATCTTATAAATACATTTATATTGTAGAATTTTTCTATTTGTATTGTATATTTACATTTGTATTTTATATTTGCTTCGTATAATTTTCGATTAAAACAATCCTTAGGTTCTGAATGGCATACACAAGGTCATCCGTCTTAGCCAAATTTTTCGCAGGTTAAGTTCATGAATTGTTAATGGACCGGAATGGTTTGATTGACGATGTTTCTATTAATGTTAAGAAAATAACAAATGTCCGGTAACTCTTGATTGTAATAGTGTCATCATTTTGTATTTACATTGAAATTCGACTTGGTTATATATATTCAATTAAAAACAACAAGCAAGGATTCAAATAATTATACTATTTGAAATAGAAACAGGTTATTCTTCGAAAAAATGTGAACCTATGTCCTCCTGTAGACCATCGAAAATATTTAGCCAGTTTGAATACAAGTAAAAATAAGACCAATTAAGTGTGTCGTAAGAAACCAAAACAAACTTTTCTATAAAAAAAATATAAAAAAAAACATTATGCAATACAAATGGAATTTATGCAATACAAATGAACAATTTTACAATGCAAATAAAACTTTTCCAAAATGAAAGAAACGTATACAGTTCAAATGGAATTTATCCAATACAAATTAAAATCTAATAATATAAATAGAAAACTTATAGAATACAAATAAAAGAATGTACACTACAAATAGATAAGATCGAACATTGCAACATTTAAAATGCCAAAGATTTCACATCTTGATGGTTAGCATGCTCTTTGACAAAATATTAAATCCATTGTTAAAAAAGTAGGTTTGGCCTGTCTATAATTATCATTGTGAATAAAACCTCATTTTTTCGAAAATCTACGTACTTGGCTTAAAATCAATAATGCCAATGGAATATACATTGATGATAAAACGTCGATTGTTTACTAATAAATTGATATCACACAACGTTGTAATCATCAACAATATTGTAAAAAAAAAATTTAATTTCGTAGATTCATTTTCAACACCACCTACGTCATCTGAGATTGTCCGCCTTAATGTCGGTGGCCATTTGTATACAACAACGAAGTCAACATTAAATAGTCATCTTTCAACGTCTTTACTGTACATATTGCAAAATTGTGATAGAGAAGGAAATGTTTTTGTTGACCGGGATGGGAGAATGTTCGAGTACATACTTGGGTTTTTGAGAACTGGAAAACTTTGTTTGCCTGATGACTTTTCCGACTTTGATTCTTTGACCACAGAGGTAGATTTTTTCGATATTCCCAACTTATCTTCGTGTCTTGAAAGAGCAAAACAGAAGAAGTTGTTTGTTAAATATATCGAAATTTTGGAAACAAAAGTAGATGGATCTACCAGGACAGTTTTAAAAGGTAGAAAAGAAGACCTGGAGACATTACCTTTGAAGACATTAAGAGCGGAGAGTTTTAAACCAAATAATGCAAAGGATTCCTCATTTGTGGAAGTAACCTTACATGCTAGAACTGCTAGACTTCATCTGACAGAAGCCCTAAGTATAAATAATTGGACTTGCGAATCGTCTGACTTTTCATCTTCATGTCATTATCCTCCAAATGATCCGACGAGTGTGACATTCACATATTGTTATAGAGACCGTTGGAAAAAATAATATAATGCATAAAGACCGACATCAAAGGCCTCCCGGTTACCCAATGTCCTTAATGTTCTGGTTCTTGCATGGCCATCAAAGCTTTATTGACATTGAATTATATTTCTCAAATGTTTTTGTCGCATAAAATGATCTAGTGTTCTTTTACATCATTCGGTTAACACATAACCTTTGACATAATACTGTTCTTCCCTCCATATGTTCTCGTTATATTTGTAAAGTTTCCTATGGAAGGACTGGATGGCATCAGTAGAAAAGAGTTTGGCAGATATGAACAAGGAATACAACAGCTCAGAAAGGGCAAAGGCCAGGCAGATAGAAAGTCTTTCAAATACTCACCTGGCCGAGTAAAGCCATACAGAAAAACCCCCAAAAGGACCCCGATTTTTTTAAGAACACATTGTTAGTATGTATTAATTTTACATTTTTCATACAAGACAATAAAGATTATTAATTTTTGCTTCATAGCAAGATTGATTTTTTTCTTGTAAGAGATGGTTAATCCGTTAACTCTATATTTGGACCTCTTATTAACTAAATTTAGTGTTGCATATTGTACAGAACATTATTCTCGTCGTTGTAGTGCTTTATATATTCAATTATTTGGCTTTAGATCCGAAACATTAGGATGCCTATTGTTATTGGGATTTTTGGTGCTTAGTATTCATAAGTGTATTATTTCTGTGTATATGTTTTTGGCAAAAGGAATTCATCTGTAGTGAATCAATGAAAAATAAACTAATTATAAACGTATTGTCTAACAATATGTCTCACGTATATTTTACATTTACATTTTACATTTTGTTGAATAAAACTGTGCTGGACTATAATTACGTTTTATACACCTCTTAAGCGGACCTAGACACGATTTGATTTAAAAATTTTACAAATCTTATAATGTCTAGTCTAAAAATATGGATATTTTTCATGCTTCTAAAATAGCAAGATACAGAGTTTGAAATTCTTTGCTCGAGTCTTGTTACAAATATGTTGTATTGGTATAAGTTTCAGTCAAATGTTGCTTGCTTTTCATTTATAAACACATTGATTCAGTTTATCTTGTTTGCAACGAGTCATTTTGTAAAAGCAATGGTAAATCCTTTACTTAACATTTTTTGTAAACAAATATAAGACACATAACAATGAATTCTTACCTCTGTATCTCGCCTGTAGCTTGACTGATTTCTAACATTTAAATTTTGGTCAATCATTCAAAATGCAAAAGTCAACTATTTTATTCATAAGAAATAAAAAATAAAAGGTCTTAAAAAAACCCAAAAACTAAATATTCACCGACCATTTAAAAATGAATGCTCTCTGATCGACATACATGCTTATCGACATTGTTATAATCTGAGAATCAGAATGTTATATGAAAAAAAAAATACTATTAATATTAACTACAAACACACAGACATGATAGATGTTTTTAGAAAAGTTCATTCTAGACTCCTCAATTTCGTAGTCAGTTTTAATTATATTTAGAGACTACTACATGTATTTTCAAAAGTTAAAAAATAATCAAGTTGCATTGAAGAAATCAGGATTCGCCATTATATCCTTTAAATTACTTAGATAAACAAATGATTTTTTTCACAATAGAAAATATAATACTTAATTTAATTGATGAACAGTTCTGTAACGATGTATAAAAGTACAATAAACAGCAAAAAATTGCAAGGTTTTGTTTGTTCCTCGTTATTTCAAATAAATATGAAGTCCTCAGTATGACTCAAAAGTTGTCGCTTAAAAGACTAATTATTTTTCCCTAGTAACGACTACGTAACAATCTTGCTCATGCTACTTAGTATTTCGTACATATGATATGTTTAAAAATATTTTAGTTAGGAACCAATTTTCTTTATACCTAAAAACCTCAATACCTACTTTTTATTTCATCTTTCATTACAATACCAATAATTATAGAGATATCAAATCTCCAGGAGATGATTGTGGTATCTTAAGTATTAAAAAAATCATGTTTTTGTGATTTTTGTTTTACAAAATATTCAACACCGTATATCTTTCAAATACATGTTGTTTTCAATAAGGTCAGACGACACGTTCCTCGAAAAATAATAATTATTTTTCAAATTTTCAACAGCCTGATAATATACCATATAAAATTATTATTATTTATTATCATTTTTAAAATGATTAAAATTTAAAAAATATATATATTTATGCCAAAATTTTTTAAATCAGCAATTCAAGTGTATTTTCAATAAGATAATATAGGTAATTGCATACTCTAGTGTCTTGCTCAAATGCCTGGTAAGGTACCCTAATTTTTTGCAAGAAAGCTTGTCAAAGTAGTAGTAAATTAATAACAAATTCCTGGAAAAAGTTTTATAAAATCGAGGAACGTGTCGTCTGACCTTGAAGCTATACATGTCTTTTTCAACGCTATGTTGGAAACTCGACCCAAACTTTTTCAGTGTGATAATCTGCGTAAGTTAAAGACTTTCTGCAAATTATATAATTTTATTCAAACGCATTTAAAAGTATTGAATATAATTTCCAATTAATTTTTTTACTGACCGACCCGGTCTGCAAATCCCCTATGTTTAATAAAATACTGATTATCACCTGAACACGTAATGTCGCAACCCTATTCAGTATTTAAACAAGAAGTCGACGCGATAGCTGGTAGCAAGCTTACACGTTCGTATACAAAAGAAAGAAAAAGACAGACACTAATGATTTGAGTCGAGGGACACTTGAAAGTGGTAATACTGACGTTCTGTTTTATTTATTTTCTGATCAGGTATGAATTTTAATGGAGGTCTGTAGGTTTATTGATAATAGTTATTCTTTCTTAACGAAGGTTTTGAAGGAATAGTTTTCTTTTCAACTTCAAAAAAAAGAAAATTATATTTCAAATTTTGTAAAAAAAAAAAAAAAAAAAAAAAAAAAAGCTTGCTGTAATCATCTTCCCCCATGCTGTTTCGGTCGATTACTTTTTCTCGGTCATGCGCAGATTTACACGTACGTGAATCGTTTATTATAACATTTTTATTCTTCCTTACATAAATTAACCATAATATTCCATTAAAAATAATAACCTTGCCCATTCGTCACAGCGTTTTATTTATCATCACACTGACGAAGTTCTGGTCGGGTTTCTAACATGGTTAAACAGCGTTAGAAAGGTATATAGAGCTTTAAAAAATCCTTTTGTTTTCCCCCTAAACAAAAAAGTGAATTAAAATGAATGTACTGTGAAGAATTGAATGAAAAGTGTTACAATAAGTTGAAATGTTTTTTGAAAAATAATCAGGCATGTAAGTTCCACTTGTAAGAGTTATCTTTTCTAATTTTCCGGACTGAATCACCATGGGACTTTTCTATGTCTAAAACGTACAGTTTTCAGAGTTTTGTTTGAAGTGGTGGCATTTTGCTTTAATTATTACATTATATGTAAAGGAAAACGAATTGCAAATTTCTGGTAAATAAATGCAGAAATTAAAACTTAATGCACTAAATAAATGCACACGCATGCAATGGACAATACAACAGAAACAAATTACAATATTCATATTTTGAATGTAGTGTGAATGATATATATAATTTTTTAATTAGAAAACCTGGCATGCTCTCAGTTGAAGAAATAATAATAATAAAGTCTACACCATAGCTTTGCTTCAGCAAAATATCATAGGAAACTTTAGAGGAAACAACCAAACTTAAGATTGTAAGGCTTTTACATCTCCCAATGCTAAATGGGCATTAAAGGCCATTTACACTGTATCTTGCGCCAGTGTCTGCAGTTTGAAGGAGTGTTGTTCTGGCAATATATCTCTAAAAAAAACCCTGCAGACTGTAGACAAATCCGGGTATTGTTAATTTCAGCCCACCCTCTGGATACTGCAGAACATATCTTGAGTTTATGTCTCCTAAACAGGTCTGAATATCAACTTGGTCCACTTTTGATAATAAAACAATTGTCCACGGGCAACTTGGAGACCTGTAACTGCTTATGCTTTAGCAGAAATTGGGCATTTGTGAAAAACGTACTTATAAAAGGGTTCCTCTGCAAAGTTGTGTTATTTCTGCTGACGATCCTAAAATATATAAATTGATTGCAGAGTAGTATTCAAACTATGCCTATTTGAATTTAATTTTAACACTAAATAATGTATAAAAAGATCAAACCAATGTGAAAACAATCTATACTATTATATTAAAATAATAGACTCGAATTTTTGGGCTTTAATACCGAGAAATCGGAGAAGTACTGTCTTTTGTTTTATATATTTTAAACATCATTGATACTTGAAGATTGTCAATTTGTTTTTATTTTTCCTTCGCTAATTAATAATCAACAAAAATTCCTTTGAAAAATCCGGAAAACACCTGGATCTTTTGGATTTTACAATCTTGCACATGCGCATTACATTCACGCTTAATCACGGGAGGCTCTTTAGTTCATGTTTCCACAATATCACATTTGCATGGATTAACTCAGAAACGATAATACAAATACGTGTAAATTTTCATTGGAAATTTGCTATACACATATTCTGTTCATCAAAGAAAATACGGGAGATAACTTTAACTCAGTGCATTTAATATGAAAAATCCCATTAGTTCCGAATGTCAACATGGTGTGAAAAAAAAGTTGGTGAAAAGGTGTTGAATTCTTCATTAATATGGATTAAATTTTCAGATGAAAGGTATTTACAGCCTCAAAATGGTTTGTTAAGAATAATTTGACTGTTATTTTCAATGCAGCTTCATTAATTTTCTCCAAAATCGTTTCGGAGCGATTCTGCAAATTTTTTGCTACATTACGGGTATATGGGAGGCATTTTAACTGTGTTGAAGGCCTGTCCCGAGACACAGTTAGATTATTCTAATTAAGCAGAGTGTAGTGAAATTATTAATAGCATTATTGTAGGCCTAAAGCTTGGTTATGTAAATGTCAACAATACGGTATACGATGTATCTATTTCGTAAATTTCCGATATATGCAATTTCAACCCGTGCACGCACGGGTCAAAGTCTAGTGCGATTTAAATTAAAACTGTTCATGTTAAGACACACTGATAATATATTATTTTTTAATGTAAATGTTCATTAACAATAAAAAATACATATATTATCTTAATGCAACGATTATATATTAATATTAAGTAAAATATATCTGCATGATACACTTATGAAAATTTTATTTTTAATGCTAAAACAAACGATAGTTCAAACCCAGTCCACCTGGTTCCGAGTCAATATAAAAAAGGTTTGAGTCCGTTAGAAAAGGCACTGAAACAGGTTTGGGTGCAGGGATGCAGTCTGGGATTTCTTCTTCTACACCATCAGCACAAGACAATCCAACACCCGAACAATAGGTTGTTCCTTCTTTTTCTGATCTATTGATGGAAATTTTACAAATGAGAATAAAAATATTAAAAATCATTGGGACTCATGTAAGTATTTCTAAATTATTGTTGGTCATTTTGACATTGCTAATAGATGATTTGAAATATAACAATGTTAATTGATTGCAAAAACAATTTATCATTATTAATTATTACATGCCTCTTTTCTATTAAAGTTCTCATATGCTTGAGTGCTTTTAAGATAGAGAGTTTGGCTTCATTTTTTTTCGTCTACCCCAGAAAGATATTTTCCATATGGCAAGTGCATTGGTTTGTAGTTGTTTGGGTCCTGAAGATATTTAAACCACAGTTTCTCACATTGTTTGTGGTCTTCAAACACATGGTATTGAATAGAGTCGAATTTTTTTTTATAAGTTTATGTGTCTTTGTTGGATTTCACAGCATATGAAAAACATTTCAGTAAATGTTGAATGGATACTGGGTCCAGAGGAGAATACTTTCTTTACTTCTTGATGATGAAATTTTATTTTATGATTAAAATCAGAATTGTTTTAAATATTTGGATCAAAAGACGTTTTTGCCTTGGCTAGTGGTCTTGTGTCATTATCCATTATAAGGGTTTTCGTCTAAACCATGTGCTTCTAAGTCAAGCAACATTTCTAATGCCATATCCAGTTCCATTGCCGTTAAAATTTTCCCCAATTTTCTCAGCAATAGTGTTTAGTCACTTCTGATTCTGATGCTTTAATATCACAGATGAATTATTATAATTTCAGCTTATAGGTACATGTTATGATCTGATTACATTATAAATCAAGAGAGAGAGAGAGAGAGAGAGAGAGAGAGAGAGAGAGAGAGAGATTGATTCTATATTTCAATACCAGTAAGTCCATCAAAATATAGTTCCTGCTTACAGGACGGTTCATTATCTCCCTTTAAGGAAACTATTTTGTTTCAAAATTCAAAGGCTGCTTAAATGGTTAAATGGTAAGGTGCATGTAGCACCGGGATAGTTGACTATGCATAATCTAAACAATAAGATATTGAAATTACCTGAAAAAACGTGCAAAGTTTCGTTCGCTACCACTGGTCGGCCATCCAAATGACACTTATTTTCAGCAAATCAGTAAAATCGGTAGAAATACATTTCTACTTAAAGCTGCTTGGTCCGATTTTATACCAAATTTTGAGTACGCTTTTCAACGATGGTTATGCTAAGTATGTGTATAATAATAGACATTGCAGTAGTTTACCCGGTCAATTAAGCCAAATTTCAAAGAAAAAATTTATGCACAAAATTTGTTAACAAAACAAACCACATAAAAGGGTATCGCGTTATTTCGCTTCATGTTAAAATTTGCCCCTGACGTCGAGACCGGTATGGTTGTATTACGACTTTGACATCGCTATAAATAAAGGTCATAATGTTCAGGCAAATTAAAAATAACATGCATGTGTACATTTTTTTTCGCTATTTCTGAAGTTTGCTTTGTTTACAATCGATGCATAACATGCGGGGTGAATAAACCCAATCATTTGGGGGACGAAACCAAACGGTTCCGTTTCTAAACATTCCCGTGATGCACTTTGTTTTTTCGTTTGCCCAAAGAGAAATTATTTTTATTTACTTTGAATATTTCTAACTTTGAAAGGAGACCGATTCTGTTGGTGTAAATAGGAGAAAGTCCATAACTTTCTAAGATGTTTGCTTTGTATAGAAAATTGTTTGGTACTGTAATAGCCAAAAAATCGGACCATGCAGCTTGAACTTTTTTTTCTCCTCAGTAATAATTTTATTACGTGTCTCATTGGCAACAACTTAAAAAATACTACCTACATGTACCTCCCTCTCTCGTCTCATTAACGCTACAGACCGGGACTACTGTGGAATCATCATTGTTCGTGGGGGACCAATGTCCGTGGCTTTCGTGGGTAACCCTTGCCCACGAACTTTCATCCTCACGAACCTATACACAATAATTTGCTTAATATTTATTAAAATTATCATGATTACACTACCAACGAAATTACATCCCCACGAACCAAGAAAATTTTGGCGACCCAGGAACATTGACCCCCACGAATAAAATTGATTCCACAGTATTCAAAGCAGCAAGAAAATTATTAAGGGTCATTTCTTCAAGTTCACAAAAACCCACAGCTGCAAATAAAATTGATTCAGGCTTAGATGAAGATGAAAAAAGGAACATTTTCTACTGATATCAATGAATATTCAATCGATTAAAACCATTTTTACATTTCTTTCAATGTTTAAAATTGAACAATTTATTTCTGAGTTAAGGGAAATGTTCTTGTATGCGTAATATGCTTACAAAACATGTATAACCTCATATTAATTGCTTTTTTAATCTTTAGATGTTTAGTTTTAGACAATTTTGGGCAAAAAGAAGCCAGTTTAAGAAATGGTTACATTTTGATCCTCAAATGTACAAAATGCATGATCACACAATCCCTTAATACAATTCTTGCATTCGATTTTTTAGAATTATTGTCCCATGTAGGCATGTAGTATTTTGACCATGTTTCTTGCCAGTAGGCACATTATTAATTTCATTGCAATTGTTGCAATGAATTTTGAGGAAACTTTATAACTGTAAGTTCTCTACTCTCTCTTATATATTTATAAAGAATAATATACTTTAAACCAAATGATAATTTGTCATCCATTCAGATAATTATGAACAAGAGGAAAACTAATTGATGTCTATACTACCTAGGCCATATCTGGTTTCTCCAACATAAGATGAAAGATTGAACTGTGTAGAAGAATTATGACTGCAACCCTCATCTAATTTTGCAACCAAAACCTCCAATCACTCTACAAACCTGAGTCCTCTAAAAAACCCCTCCTCTTCTTCATCATCCTCATCTTTTAAACTTTTGTTTTCTTCAAATGTATCCAATGTTATTATAAACTAATACAGTGTAATGGTGCCTGTTACTATTTTAAAACATCTCAATATGAATTATCAAACGCATCATACATGATAACATTGTTCTTTACCTATATTGTCAAGCTGTTCTGTTATGCCACTTAAGCCCACATTATACATTTATTGCATGAAGGTGAGGGAGATATGAGGATTTATTCCCCCAAGAAAAATCATATTTCCCGACGGCTTCGCCCGAGAGAAATGATCCACTGTAATATAAAGCTTTGGGATTTTTACATGCCACTTTTCTGTTAAAAAATCTCATTAGCCTGAGTGATTTTAAGAGAAAGAGTTTGGCTGCATTTTTCCTAAATCACTGAACAGATGTAAATATTTGAGCAAGTCTACCCCAGACAGATATTTTCCATATGGTAAGTGTAATGGTTTGTAGTTGTCTGGGCCCTGCAGATATTTACACCAGTGTTTCTCATATTGTTTGTGGTCTCTAGCCACGTGTGAGAGGATAAAGTCTAAATTTTTCTTTAAAGTTTCTGTGTAGTTGTTCGATTTCACAGCATATGAAAAACATTTCACTAAATAATGAATGGATACTGGACCCAGAAGAGAATACCTTTTCTCCTACTCGATGACAATATTTTATTATATGATTAAAATCAGAACTGTTTTAAATAGTTGGATGAAAAAACATTTATGCCTTGGCTAGGGTTTTTATGTCATAATCCATTATAAGGTGTTTACATCTAAATCACGTGCTTTTAAGTAGAGAAAAAGTAGGGAACAATTCAACTTACTTGGCTTGATTTCAAAATCTTTAGTTCATGTCGTCGTTTCTTACATTCAACAGTGCTTTTATCGTCTTAATTTTTCTATCCTATGAGAAACTCTCATTTCGTATACAGTTGTGTGTATCTCTGGCGAGCGCATTGATATAGCATAAACACGATGAAAAATAAGATTCAATGTGCACAGAACAATGGCATGTTATATACATATATACATATTATTAGCAAAAATTAATTGTTTCGTTATTAACTGTTATAACTAGATATAATTAATCTTTTTAACATCTGATATACCTTTCCAATTGTCACATGCGCAACAGCAACTGCCTGTCTAAAGGAAATGCTCTCAGATCCACTGTAATAAAAATCTTTGGGAGTTTAGATTCTCCGTTTTGTTTAAGTTCTCAGGTGCCCGAGTGCTTCTAAAATTACATAGTTTGACTGCATGTTTTGCTAAATCACTAAACAGATGATGTAAATCTTAAAGCAAATCTACCCCAGAAAGATATTTTCCATACGGCAAGTTTTTTTGTAGTTGTCTGGGTCCTGCAAATATTATACCACTGTTTCTTAAATTGCTTGTGGTCTCCAAACACATACTATGGAATATAGTCTAAATTTCTCTTTAAAGAATCTGTGTCTTGTTGGATTTCAAAGCATATGAAAAAACATTTCAGTAAATGTTAAATGAATACTGGACTTAAAAGAAAACACCTTTTCTACTTCTTGATGACATAGAGCTTACTTTCATGATTTTTTTTCATATGATTAAAATAAGAATTGTTTTAAATATGTGGATGAAAAGACATTTATGCCTTGGCTAGGGTTCTTGAGTCATTATCCATTATAAGGTGTTTACATCTAAATCACGTTATTTTAAGTTATGCATTTTATCCAAAGCCATATTCGATTCGATTGCCTTTAACATTTTCACCATTTTGTTTCTACAATTGTGTTAAGTCACTTCTAATTCTGGTGATTTAACGCAGATGAATTATTATAATTACAGATTATAAGTACATGTTACGATCTGATTACATTAAAAATCAAGAGAGAGAGAGAGAGAGAGAGAGAGAGAGAGAGAGAGAGATCACACTAAAACTGATACCCGCATTTTTTGCAACGAAGAGTATATGATTTTCTTTTCCTGTCTTTTGTCTTATCATTCTCACATGCCCTTACACAACAAAGACATTTTGTTTTATTGCTATATTACAATACCAGTAAGTCCCTCAGTATAGTTCCTGCTTACAGGAATGTTTATTATCTCCTCATTGGCAACAACTTCAAAAATACTGCCAACCTCCCTCTCTCATCTCATTAAAGTTACATAGTGGGACTATTCAAAGCAGCAAGGAAATTATTTATGGTCATTTCTCCCAGTCCACAAAAACCCACAGCTGCAATTAAAATTAATTTGGACTTAGATGAAAATGGAAAAGGAACATTTTCCACTGACATCATTGAATGTCGATCGATTAAAACCATTTAAAAAAATGTTTACATTTTGACCTCCAAATGTACAAGATGGTCGCACACCCCCTTTATATTACAATTCTTGCATTCGATCTTTTAAAATCATTATCCAATGAAGAATTTGACCATGTTTTTTGCCAGTAGGCACATTATTAATTTCATTGCAATTGTTGCAATGAATTTTGAGACTTTATAATTATTAGTTATCTACCCTCTCTTAAATATTTATAAAGAATGATATACTTCAAATGAAATGATAAAATGTCATCCATTCAGATATTTATAAATAGAAGGAAAACTAATTGATGTCTATAATACCTAGGCCGTATCTGGTTTCTATGACATCGGATAAATGTTTGAGGTGTATAGAACAATTACTGCAGCCCTAATCTAATTTTGCAACCAAAAAACTCCACTCTACAAACCTGCGACCTCTAAAAACCCCTCCTCTTCTTCATCATCCTCATCTTTTGCACTTTCAATCTCTAATTGACATGCATCATAGTTGCCATCAAAGTAATCAACTGTAATGATATTAATCGATATTCGGCCAGATCAAATAAATTTCATTGGACCAATTAATTCATTATTGTGTATACTATAATACTTCCAGAAATCATTGTGCATCTATCTAAACGTTGTTTATATTGAACCTTACATTACCTGGTCATGAAGAATTGAATGTTATTGCTAATCATCTACGTCATCATGTAATGCTAAGTATTTACGCTTTAGACATAGAGAGATTAATTACAAAATGTAATGTCATTGTTTTCTCTAAATGTATCAAATGTTTTTATAAACTAATACAGTGTAAAGGTGCCTATAACTATTTTAAAACAATTCAATATGAATTAATAAACACATCATAGCTGATAACATTGTTCTTCACTCATATTGTCAAGCTGTTCATCCGTTATGTCACCTAAACACACATTTCTGTTAGCCGACTTCCTGGACATGTCCACATTCCACACGTTTTTGTTGTTGTTCTCAATGTAACTTTGTTCTTTTTTCGTAATAAAAAAAGCCCTTTCAAAATTTTTTTAAAGAATAAGATCGGACTTAATAGTTTCCTTCTTCCTCTTTCAAGCAGTTGTACCTATACCGCTCCTCTCCCAATAACAAAGCCGTTACCGGAAATATTTTTGGGAACTGGTGCAGTGCAAGACCTTATATTCATTCTCTGTTGCTTTTCTTTGCTATTCTGGTGTAAAGTTCCTTTTGGTTTGATTTTATATTGATATCGGATGTTTCAACAAGGTATAGGTAAGAAAAGGAATGATATTGAGAGAGCTTGGTCTATAAGAATTTAATCGATATTAAGGGCGTTTATTGATCGCCCTTTGTATAGCCATTTGATTAACAAAGAACATTACTGCGCATGTCGTTAGCACTATCTCATTTGATCGCTATAATTATAAACATACATGGCACCTTCTTTTATATTTTTGACACAACATCGTAATTATGCACTGCAACACAGTAACCAAATCATATCTAATCACAAACTGCAGTTCTGTAGCCTACGGTCTGGAAAAAAAATCGGATGGTGTGAAAAACTTGCAATTTATATCAAACAAAATTTTGCGAAAGTATATGGACTTAATCTTATTTTTAAACACATTTTGTACAAATATTCGATTCCAGAAAACCCCCAGAACTTCGTCGAACGTTTTAAATATTTTTCTTTTAAACACCGTGACCAGGCCCAATTAGTGAAGTGGTATAGTTTGTAACTTGTAAAAAAAGTCTGCAGGTGAATTTAGCATAATTCTTCATGTTCTGGGGTCGGTTTGCGTGTTTATAAGAATGTCTGAGTCAAGGAAAACGATGGCATCAATAAATTGTCAGGAAAATATTTTGTGTGGAAATAAGGCTTATCAGTCCAAAACCAGTGCAAGTTGTTGTGCGTCATTAATTGCAACTTTTAAAACCAAAAGAAACTGTAGCTCCCAGATATACATATACCTTCAGCTACATACTTTATCTAGATAACAGTCAAGATTGGTAACTTAGGATTAGATTGACAAGTGGTAGTTAACTCGTAAGTAAGCGGGAAAATTAAACTTACAAAAAATAAGGTGAAGTTTCGTTTGTATAAAATTGTTTTTAAAAATCTATCATTTTTAAATAGGTCTAAAGCACTTAAGAAAAATGATATGATCAAAATTCGGACTATGTTAGCGCCAAAATAATGTGCATGATCCCTATTTTTAAACTATTAATTTTAAGGAAGCTGAACACTGATTTTTCTTGATTTCAGAAAATATCCGCTTAAGAGTAGGGAGCCATTTGTATGAAACAAAAAGGTCGACACTTAACAGAATTGATGCAGAAATTATTGCTTAATCAAGATGATGATGGAAATTTTTTTTCTTGATCGGGGTAGAAAAATGTTCCAGTACATACTTGCATTTTTGAGAACTAGAAACTTTAATATTTATTGTGATTGCGTGTGAGAGAGAGAGAGAGTGAGAGAGAGAGAGAGAGAGAGAGAGAGAGAGAGAGAGAGAGAGAGAGAAACACAAATGCTTTTTTGTTTGTTTGTTTGTTTTGATAGGTTACATAGGTTACATTTATGTTCAATACATTGTACTTTAAAAATCATCCTGTTTAGTGACAAAATTACACAACAAAACTTACTTAAATGTTTTATTAGAAGAATACCGTAGACGTGGAAAACATCACGGTGTTTTTAATTTCACTATGTTCACGGTCAGACAATTTTCCGTGACAATTAAACCACCGTGAATATTGAGTTGTGTATTCATCTCAGTATAAGCTGCCATTACAGATGCATGTGTGCATTAGCGGGGCCTAAGTTACCGCTTGCTTGTTGTAATCATAGTATTTTTAAAATCAGTTTATGATAGCAAGCATGAGTATTATGTATGATTTAGTATAATTAATGTTATAATTAAACAACTAATTATAACGGAAGAATCCTTTCATCTTTATATCTTACCCCTCTGAGTGCGGTTCTATCGAAGCCATTGTTGTGTACATGTGTGCTTATTGTCACTTATTATTTTGGACATCTCCTTTGAGGTTTTTGGAGAGATTACGTTTTACCCTTAATTTTCAGATCCAAAATACCGGTGTTATATAGTGCCTTTTCCCCCTAGCCATCTTTCCCCTCGGAAAAATGGCTATATAGCAGTTTTTCCCCCTGGAAAAATGGCTATATAGCAGTTTTTTCCCCACGGAAAGCTAACAATATAGTGGGTTTTCCCCCTTTTTATAGCCAGATTACCCCCACGGAAAACCTACTATATAGTAGATTTTCCCCCTTTTTTACATTCCGGTCATGTTTATGGCGGACCATTCGTGGCAATAATTTGCAATCACTGATATGATATTAATTTCTCATAATAAAGGATAATTAAGGCATTTATTAATACATAGAATAAAATACCTGGTTTTTTCACCCCTGATATGAACAAAGGCACGCGCCTTCATAACATTCTTGTGTCATCACCATTTATTTCACCTTTTGTTACACCTTTTTGGAACACCTTTTACACGGATTTTGGAATACCTCGAATCTTTTTCATCTAATCGATGCTTATCTACAGTTTTGACTTCGACGTTATGACATTGACATTTTTCACAGAACACGTCAGAATACATATGAGTGAAAATACGCCGGTTTGGAACTTTAATTTTCCCGTGGATCATCATCTATGTATAAGCTCCTCCCAGGAAACTAACTGATCAATCTTGACTTAATTTTGTAGAGGAAGGGAATAAGAGGTGGAAATGTATTACTCCCTTCGTCCAAAAGGCTATTAATTCTAAATTAATACCGTTAGAATTTACGATTTTAAATATAATCATATATTTCTACTTCTAAATATCAAACGAGAGACAGGGTGCAATGATATGATGAGAAACTGAAATGTTTTACTTCGATTGATGGGGTTCTAAATCATGGGTAAGGGGTATTATAATTGATTATATTATGTATTAAAGGCATGTGTAAAGTTAGTATTTACAATTTTGTTTTAAAGTCACGCATATTCATATTCATGTTTTTAAGCACATATTTT
>WFKH01003881.1:23712412-23724869 GCA_016163765.1 Magallana hongkongensis | reverse complement strand
GGGGGGGGGGGGGGGGTCCTATCACAGTAGCACATTACTAGTTTATTTTTTCACGTGTGTCACCTTCAAAATACAACGTATCTTCATTTATTCATCTAACATACAAGTGAAAAGCTGTCAATGTGACAGCAAACCGGGTTTTCTTTAATGTGAACTGTATCCATAATCCATGTCAACCCTGAATTGATAAACACTACCTACCATATCCAGGAAATTGGAGTACCCTATATGCAATATTCTGCGAGAAAATGACTAAGTTCAACAGCTGGTGTATTTTTCATAAATTATCAGAAATTAAAATCCTAGCAATATGCACACTTCTGATATATGTATAACTGATCTGCAAAACAACTACTTTCTATCATGAAAACTGTAGGAGGAGTTATCCGTACAATAGGGGTACCCTATATGCAATATTTCGCCAAAAAATGACTAAGTTCAACAGCTGGTATTTTTTTTCATAAATTATCAGAAATTAAAATCCTAGCAATATGCCACCTCTAAAATATGTTCAATTGATCTGCAAAACAACAACTTCCTATCTTGAAAACTGTAGGAGGAGTTATCCGTACAATAGGACTGGTGTACCCTATATACAATAGTGTGCCAAAAAATGACTAAGTTCAACAGCTGGTATTTTTTTCATTAATTATCAGAAATCAAAATCCTAGCAATATGCACACCTCTGATATATGTACAATTGATCTGCAAAACAACAACTTCCTATCTTGAAAACTGTAGGAGGAGTTACCCGTACAATAAGGGTACCCTTTTGGCAGCCGCCCGCCCGCCCGCCATTTTCACCATTTCAATAACCAGATTTTCCGTTGGAAAACCCGGTTAAAAACAAAAAATACTTTAAGAGAGTTTTAATAAACACACTATCAATTTTACATGGAAAGAAATGAAATTTAAAGAGGTTCGCTCCTTAGGTTTTGGGTAGCCATTTTGGGTCACCTCTAGTCTGAAAATTTTGCATCACATATTATTTCTAGTAGTATATTTATACTTAACAATGCCAAATAAACTATATTGAATAAAATTGTTTTTAAAAAATTACATTTTTACAGAGTTTAGTAAGGGACTATATTTTGTGGCGGAAAGTTTTCAAGAAGGAAATGAACAATTTTCATATCTCACTAGTTTTAGAGTACTGTTACTTTAGCTTCCTAATTTTCAGCGCAGACCAAACTTCTAGATAGTTTGTGTATTACGATATATTCATGATATTCTGGAAAACATATTTAAACAATATTTTGACATTTCTACTGATATATTTTGGCATATTTAGTTTATATTTCATAGAAGTTAAGAAAAAATCAACTCCAATTTTGGCCTAAAACTAGCTTATTTCATTCTATATCTCAAATTTTTGAAATGTGACCCCTACTTGTTTTACTTTTAAATGAGACATTAAATGTATGTCTATTAGTATGCAAAGTTTTGGAAAGATGACATTACTATAATTTTTTTTATTTGCGTTATAATTTGATTACTCCAAAATTTTGTAACATCTGTTGTTGTGTTCATTGTGTACTGGCCTTTGAAGCCACCAGTAAAGCAAGAATTCTTAAACTTTGACTTAGATTTTACTTTTATAGTC
Source organism: Magallana hongkongensis (assembly GCA_016163765.1). Lineage (NCBI taxonomy): Eukaryota > Metazoa > Mollusca > Bivalvia > Ostreida > Ostreidae > Magallana > Magallana hongkongensis. The sequence goes on along the minus strand of WFKH01003881.1, from coordinate 23,723,266 downwards.
ACTACCTGTGTTCAACTTCATACTGTATTAAAATCATAATTATATAATTGTTCAAACTATAAATATTTGTTTGATTTCTTCAAATTATCAATTTCTATGTCAAATTTTAGCAAAAATTTCAGGAAAATTATCATTTCTGTTTGAGGCCCTATATTTCCAAAAAATGGCATGTGACATGGGTCACAAATAAAATAAATGAACATTTTAGGTCCCCATCTTTATATCTAAGTGGTTTTCGGATGATTGACATTACTATTATTTCAGGAGCCAACCTCCTTAAGAGAAATATAAATGAGAACAAAAGACAGCACTCGACATAATATCAAAAGCAAGTCGAATTCATTTTTGCTATTTTGGAACAAAGACCGATGCTGTATCAAAGTGTGAAACGTCTCAAAAAGGTGCGGATTAATTAGGTAATAAAACTACATGTAATTAGTTAAGACAGCAGATGATATTTTCAAACAAAAATATGGCAAAATATTTTCTGTTATCATCACTTAAGGAACTTAGACATGATTTAAGATTTAAAAAATATTTTTATAAAATGTATGTATAAAATGGTTTACTTTTGCATTTTAAATGATTGGGTAAAATCTTAATGTTAGAAGTTTCAAGCGAGATACAGAGGTGAGAATTCGTTGTAATGTAAACAAAGCTTGAGTCTTATATTTTGTTTACAATAATGTTAAGTAAAAAAACTACTTTTTTTTTTTAAATTACCGTTTCCTTTATAAAATGACTCGGTTGGGAAAAAAAACCTGATTCAATGTGTTCATTTAAGCAATAAAATGCTTTCTTTGGTGATTCATGCGGGATATGAAGGTGGCGACTTTGCAGAAAAATGCAAAACCCGCGTTAGCGGGTTATGTAAATTTTTTCTGCAATGATCGCTACCGTCATAACCCGCATGAATCATCAAAGAAAGCATTTTATTGTTTATATTTACATCTTACGTTAGATAAAAAAACCCAGCCAAATCATCTCCTAAGGGAGTTTGAGTCAGGCATCATTATTTCGTGCAGTCCGTGATGTTTCTTAGGTCGCTGTATGTTTCGACCAATCGATAAACGGGGCGTGTAGATTTCAGCCCTGTCAGTTTCTACAGCTGTTGTATTGAGCTATGAATTAACTATAAGGTTTCCGTAAGAAATAGAGGAAATCATACTCGGTAGATGTAAATATAATAAAATCATATTATCAACAATAGAAAACATTTGATCAAAACTTATACCAATACAACATATACGAGGGTTGTTCGGAAACTATTGAGACAACACGGATATTTTCCTTTCTAAGTGACGAATTAGGGTGAAAATTGGCATGAACATTGAAGAAACCTTAACAAATAATTAAACAAAGTAATATTTAAAAAATGTTAAATAATTTGTTTACAACGGTAGATAAACAAATCGGTGGTCGGGGTACCCGGCGCAAGCATAAACTCGGAGAATAAGAAAACTAAAACATCGTCTATCTAAGTGTCCGCAAACTTACAGTTTATAATAAAAGAAATCAGATTATATATGCTCATTTTGCTAATTATTGTGACTAACTTTTGATCAAGTTTCACTAGTGTTCGAGTTGAAATACGGATATGGTACCGATATATTTACTAAGCAATAGAAATCAGACAACGACGGTATATTGAATTTTGACGTCAATGCGGCGCAGCGAATATACATCAAATTGGTGGAAATTTCAGAAAAAGACATTTACAGGCCACCCAATTGCTTTAACAAAAAATGTACGATGGCAAGGGATAAAGAGCTTCAGTTTATCGTCTTTTTTCACTAATTGTTTAGCTAGAATTCAGACTAAATAAGTGACTAAATATCAAGTACTTTTTACACACTAACTGATGTCAACAGTTCTAACATATATGTCCACAGAATGACGGTAGGAGACATTTCACAGTAATTCGACTTTCGGTTAGAAATAACCCGATTTTTTTCACAAAAATCAAGAATGGAGAGAATATGCGAATGTTAACATCTTGAAATGTAAACAAAAGGTGAGAAATGAAGAACTAATTCTAATTTCCCTTTATTTGTTAGGTGTTTAAAACATAGGATCAATGAGAAGCGTTAAAATGACGTTGTGGTAAGTTTGCGGTTGCGCCGGGTCACTGGGCGAAAGCAAGTTGGTCAGTTTACCAGGAATGATCTAATCATGCCATGGACAAGAAACTTTTCACATTGATAAACTCTTTTCTGGTGAACGTTTTGGTGAAATTTCAAGGGTGTATCTTTTTCCCCAAGGAAATAAGAGTATGTCTCAATAATTTCCGAACAACCCTCGTATGTAAACAATAACAAGACTCGAGCTTTGTTTACAAAACAAAGAATTTCAAACTCAGAATCTTAGTTGCAACTAGATATTTGACTTTCAAAACATTAACAATGGACAAATAAAACTTGAAAGTCTTGTCCTTTTAAGTAGTTGCTTCGGACTAAAGAGGAATAGGGTACCCATGAAAGAAAAAATGGAAATTTTTCCAAAAATTTTTGAGATTGTTTATTGCTCCATATTTAGCATGTAATTTGTAAACATTGAATTCTAAAAAGTTTAAAAAGAATATCAAGTGTCAAAAACATGCATACATGCAGGTAAATAAATTCATCCTAGAAATAAAATATATCAAATTTATTTATTTAAATTCCCTTGACTTAAAACTATCCCATGCCACCTAATTTAAAAAAAAAAACACTTTTTAAGAAACATGTTTTGATTATGGAGTGATTTCATCAAGAAAAAATCGTGATTTGTTGAGTTCATTTTTTCCAAAGATCTCTGTAATTTCTTTCATTATGCAGAAAACCATTTAAAAAAAAGATGAAGAAGAAAAATCGGATGTTTCTCAAGTCCATCCATTGCCACTGAGGTGTTCTGCTAGCAGCAATCTTGCGTTTTCATCATATGACATGATGTCCAGGTAAGAAGAATTTTCTGCATTCTTCCATTTATATTCTTCTTTTATTTCTAAAGTTAAAGGTAATACTTTTAAATTTTATTTTTTCCCTTTCAAAATGTTTTGGCACCTCCTAAGTCTTTGTAATTGGTTTTCAGAATCTCTAGATATTTTACCTTTAACTTCTCCTGTTTGTATTTTTTAAGACACTGCGATAAGTTGGAAATGTTAAAAAAATCTACCTCTGTGGTCAACGAATCAAAGTCACTAGGCAAGCAAAGCTTTTCATTTCTCAAAAACCCAAGTATGTACTCAAACATTTTGTCCATCCCGATCAAGAAAAAAATTTCCATCATTATCTGGATCATGCAACATTTGCCTCAAAGCCTCTGAATGGAATCTGTTAAGTGTTGACCTTTTTGTTGCATACCAATAAATTAACCGCCTACATTTATACGGATATTCTCTGAAATTAAGAAAAATCTGTGTTTAACATCCTTTTAAAGTAACTAATTTAAGATTTGAGATAATGCAAATATGGCACCTACATAGTCCAACTACTGATCAGCATTATATTTCGAATTCTAAAGCATTTTAGTTCCAATCAGAAATTATTTTTTAAACAATATCATACATGAAAAACTTCATATTTTTTGTAAATTTGGGTTTTCCCACTTACTTCGAGTTTGTCTTACCACTTGTAATTTTAATTCTGAAGTTAGAATGTATCTATGAAAAATGACAATAACAAACTGTCAACCATCTCAGAAACCCATAAAACGAAATACAAATTCAAAGCAGAGCATCACGGACCTCTAAAAAGATAGAGGTATGATCAGGTGGCTAGGAGGAGTAAGCATCCTCTGCTGACCGGTCACACCCGCCGTGTGCTCTTTGTCGTAATCGGAAAAAACGGAAAGTCCGTAGACAATTCGGCGATTAATTATGGTCCAACAATTAGTATGAAAAACGTCAGTCAGCATGCGACCCAGTGGAAGATTGTATTTGCTGACAAGGTCGTTGTATCGACCATAAAACTTACGAAAAGATGTGAACGGGTGATCAGATTGGCTTCATGTTTGTAACTAAAATTCGGATAAACGACGTAGGATATAAGTTTATAGTTGTTTTAAAAAGTTTTTATGAACAGCGCTTGTTTGTGGACTGATTAGCCGTATTTCCACACAAAATTAGTACCATTAAATTCTCCCCACAATTTACTTCTGATGCCGTCTCTTTCCTTGAATCAGACTTTCTCTTAAATACGTTAACCCCCCTCGGAAAATAATAAAAAATATGTTTTACTCACCTGCAGATCAAGAATCGACAAAATGTACACAAACTAATTAACGGTTTCGGTGATGGTGTGCAAATGAATATCAAAGTCAAGTAAAGGGACGATAATCTTCGTAGTAAAATGTTCGAGAATTTTTTGAAATTGAAAATTTGTACAAAATCTGTTAAAAATAAAATTAATCAGTTCAAAACTAACGCCAGTTTTTGTTTGGTGTAAAAAGGAATTTTTTAACACGATCCAATTTTTTTTTCAGATCAGAAGCTACAATCCTGCAGCCACAGATTAAGTATTATTTGATTACTTATAATTACGATGATGTGTTAAAATATATAAGAAAGTGTCATGCATGTTTATAATTATGACAATAGTGTGATACGGGAAACGACGTGTTCAGTAATGTACATGTAAAAATGTACTATGTAAATCGAATGGCTATACTAAGGGGCGATCAATAAACGCCTAAATATCGATAAAATTCTTATAGACCAAACTCTCTCAAGATTATTCGTTTTCTTACCTTCTTCTTGTTGAAACATCCTAAATGAATCCAAAATCAAAACCAAACACCAGAATAGCAAAGAAAAGCAACAAAAATATTGATATAAGGTCTTGCACTACACCCGTTTTTAATGACGCAGTACTCAAAGTATTTCCGCTAACGACTGTTTGGGGGATGTGTGAATTGTATAGGTAGATACTAAATTAAGTGTTCTTTATAGGCTTTTCACATTGTCTGATAAAAAGAGGAGGAAGGTCAGTTATAACAATATAAATATCTGTATATATCATTGTGAGGAAAAAAGATGTCCCAGGGTTTTTTATTCAGTATTAAAATTTTGGGGGGTTTTTTAGGGGGGGGTGGAGTTTAGGGGGTTGCTCCATGGATTATATTTTGGACTTGAAATTGCACAACCATATGATTTATCTATTTTGACAATGAATCGTTGATAAAGCTGATAAATATTATCTATTTCGGTCGCCCGATTTTCCGAAAATCATACACCATTAAATTTTCTTTAATAAACAACTGGCGTTTGCCTTCCATTATCGATAGAGCTCGACGCCTCTTGAAGGTAGATTACATGTTGCCCTTTTAATTCGATTTAGATATTGGCATACCCTCTAATGTCCCAAATATGTATACAAAAACATTTAATTTATCAAATGTCGTACACAGGGAAAAGTGGCTCGCATGATTTTCATGCGATTTTCTTTTCCCATGAAAATCATGCGATTATCATGCGAAAATCAGATGAAAAGTTTCTCGTGCGAATATCATGCGAATATGTTCGCATGATATTCGCATGAAAAATGTACAATTTTCATGCGAAAATTTTTTCGCATGTTTTTCATGCGATTAGATATTTGTGTCAAATTCATATAAAATTTATGCGAAATTCACATGAAAATTGCATGTTTTTCATATGAAAATTAAATTATGACAAATCAATCCATAACACTTTTAAAACATTCTTTCATTCATATGTTGACATACTATTGTCTTTTTTGTTAAAAATTTGACATTAAGGCAATAAAAAAATTTCTGCATGTGTTGGACTTAAAACATGTATAAATAAAAAATTAGAATAAAGTTTACATTTTATCAAAATATACATGTATTCAATACTTTTTCCACAAATTCACACCCACTGAGAGTTATATCTCTCTTCTTAGAAGGTCAGTAAACATTAAGATTTTATTACATGTATAAAACATGTACATGCTGATTGCATTGGTTATCATTTAAGATACACTGTACATACTTTAAGTCTTATGTTTTTTAAGATACATTAAAGAGTTTGCATGTACTTAACCTGTCAAACGCAATAAGTGAATTATATATAGTTAAATGTCCAGCTATATTCAAACATAAATTTATTTCAATGCTAGACAATGAAAATTCACTTAAAATTCATAACAGTGATACAAGTTTTCCATGATTCCAAGTTAGATTGCACAGATGCCAGTATATTTCAGAAGGATTCAGGCCTTTGTGGTATCGAGTTTCAGTGTGTACCAATGTTATTGGACTGATGTTGGTGTAATCACTCTGGTGTCTGTATCATGTGCCTTTATCCTTCCTTTTTCTGTAGCATGTCTCTTTATCCCTTTCCATTTTTAAATATCTTTGTCAACCTTGTGTATATGCAAGACAAAATATAATTAATAATACAACTTAAATAAAACAAACAAAGGTATCGAGTACATGTATTACAGATTTATACACATCAGCTCAGATGAAAAAAAATAATTATTTTATTGTATCTCTGTATTAAAATAACTTTCAGTATATTTTATCAATCAGAAGCAAATGAGAACAAGAGGCAAGTCCAACCTCTTTTATCAAATATATGTTCATCCGTGTTTGATTTTATATAATAACTTTAGAAATATTCAAAAGTCAAAACACAAGACATAATTCACCAAATAAATACTTACATGGTATTATCATATGGATAGTTTGGTGTGCATGATTTCCCAAGTGATATATGTTACTGTTATAGCCATCATATAAACAACATATACTGGAGCAGCATTCATCAATTCTTCTGTCTGTGCAGTATTGTTTCAAATCTTTAAAAAAACCTGTAGGAAAAAACCTCAAAATAGTATGAACATTTTCAAACTGCATATGTATACTCCTATAAATGAATTCACCGTGATATATTCATTGATAATATGCACAAAAATTATAAATGTAGACCAACATGATATTAGAAATAAAATCCATGTGCGGATCTAGAGGGGGGGGTCAAGGGGGCCCTAAAAAGTTAAAATTTCTTTAAATTTACATTATATTAATTTCTAAAAATATGGCTCACCCCCCCCCCCCCCACCCACCCACCCACCCACCTTGTTACTCAATTAACCGTCGGACACCCACCCACCCCCCCTTCCACCGAATTTTTTTTCTATAGATCCGCGCATGAAATCAGATTGCTTTAAATATCTGCATATTTATTATTTAATCTTTACGTTTATACTGTATTCATTCATTCTTGAATTAGAAATACACGAACAAAGATGTTGTTAATTGTTTTTGTTAAAATGCGGGGTAAAGATAGAAAATGATCCGTAGCTCTTATAAGAGAAAATTGAGAAACCGTCTGTCAACCCGAATTTTCTTCGTAAAGTTACATGTAAATACCTTCATCTAAGTTTAATAATAACAATAGATGTGTTCAGTGTTTAAACATGTATCTGACAACGTTAATTAATAAATAACTAAATAACATGTAAACACAGAATATGCATACACCTGAAACATCATAGGGTACCTGCATGTTTACGATGGATCCGCTCCTCTCCTATCCAGGATCAAGAACTTTCCAATCGCTGAATATATAATCGTACGATAGATCAGACACATCTTGATGATGTTGATGTAAAATGTCTGCTGGATTGCATCACTGATCAGCCAGCGTCGGTTAAATATGTACATAAGTTTGTAGCTATACTATAGAGAAAATTCAGTCTGTCTGCACATATCATGTTATCGCGGGAGATAACTCGAACGGGATTTCGGAAACGAGTAAAAATGTTTGCAAGCGCTTAAAAAAAGATGCACATCAACCTGTAGCGCTTTAAATTAATTAATAATAATTATGTTTATCATATCTAAATTATAAAATCTGATCTGATTTATTGCTTTGTGGTATATTGCACTAATATGAAATCAAACACCATCCTAACGGTTCTCAGTACCGAAATATACGCAATATGTGACGTCAGCAGGAACGAGACTCGAGTACAAAGTGATTGACAGAGGTAAGAAACATGTAATTTTTATGTTATTATCGGAAGATCACTGCTTCCCGTTTTGATAAAAAACCATCATTCGAAATTTTCGCAGAATATATAAGTAACGTGCGAGTACCCATTATTGCCGAAAAATACACACGTTTTCTCCATTACTCTCTTTATGTAAGTTGTCATGTAAAAATTTCAATGCAAATCTCTGCATTGTTCATACATTTAATTTGAGTAATTATTTTTATTTTATTCTCATCAATATCGACTTACTTCTGACTAAAAATAAACCCTGTCCATGACCTTCGATTTACAGGAAGTCGAGTACCCATTATTGCCGCTCATATCTTTTCGTCATTTTTCAGTAATTAATCGGTAAAAAGGTCAAAATTTTAAAAGAATCTAACAATACAAGAGAAAATGTAAGAAAATAATATGAAAAATTATATCATAAACGCAATTCAATCATATTATAAACAGTACTGTTTTCGATGTCCCTGCGGCCACATGCACACAAACAGAGGAACGTGTGCTTCACATGTCTCGAGACAAATGATTAAAAAAATAAAGAAACGCATTATTTATTTATTAAAAGCTTTTTTAAAATAAGTTTTAGTGTGTCCGGTAAATAAAATAATGTGTGTGAAAGTTAATAGCAACGCCTCTACGTTACACCGCAGGTGCGCGGGGATAAATCTTTGATCCGCCTCAAGTTGCAGACAAAATGGCGTCGTACAAGCAAGCAGACGCTCGGTTTTCTTTCTTAAATATTGTGTAGTAGAAATGGTATCTTGCTTATTTCTATCAAATATCATAACACGGGGGCATATATTCTTCGAATTTTGACCTAAACAAAAAATGCCCTGTCATCAAAGTGGATTACAAGTCAAACATTTATTGGCATGTGTCATCGCACGGATACAAATGAGATACGTTTTCATAGGCTTGCTTTTGTTAAGGTGAGTTCCGAGATGTTTGAAGTAAATTTTCTTCGTTCCCAACTCTTATAGTGTCTTACAAATTGTGTTATTTATTTATTTTGGTTTGTATCTAAAAACAACGAATATATAACGGAAATATTGTTGTTTTTATAACAATCGGCAATAATGGGTACTCGGCAATAATGGGTACTCGCACGTTATTCCTTACAATTAACTGCATAATGAAGATGAAGTGTAGCGTGATGATGATCAGAGACACCTTGTAAAAGTATATTGTACACATTATGAAAATAACGTTTTGTTTTCTTTTCCGTTGAGATAGCAATATACTTTTCAGCGTGTCGTTTTCCTTTGGCTTTTACAGAAAGTGTAAAAAAAAAAAAAAAAGTTGGTAGAAAGAGCCAGACACCTGTAGACAGTCAAACTCTAATGTAAGACTGGGCATGTCTCAAAACGTCGAGTTGAGCTATAACAAGAAATGAAAAATTAACGAGAAATCGCAATTTGATTGTCTTGCTAAAAAATACAAAAGATTTGAATAACTCCTCCTGAAATGGGTCACGTAACATCCATCTCGGTCTATCAACAACAATGGTGACGACGAGAAAGATAGGTATACCGTTAATAAGTTTGACAGATTTGGCAATGAAAGAAAAAAGAGACAGACTGACAAGGATAGGAACAAAGGGAAGATTGTCATCGGAGACCATATAGATTGATGGAATAGGAATTACAGCCGAGTTAAATTTAAGTTTCCATCATGAAGTTGTAAGGGTTTTACAAGTCAGGTTCGTGCTCCATGTGTTCCATGTCTTTACTTTATAAGTTATAAACCACAAGTGGATTTTCGTATAGAGGAATTTTTGAATAAAGAATAAATAAACACTCTGATACATGCAGCACTCAGGGGGGTGTCTACTCAGTTTACCGTGTCGATGATGCTAAAACCGTGTTTCATCTTTATTACATATCATTAGCAACTTATATCGTTCTACATTAATTAATATCGAGATAATAATGCTTCGAGTATCATCTGATACAAGAAATAACAAATTTAAGACATGAAAGACGTAAACAAACTGTTCTTCCATCGTGTTTTTAATCCTAGTTTTCCCGCACTCATGCGCAGTGGCGTTACATATGGCGGATCACATTAATATTCATCAGACGTGTAGCAAAGTTTAAAGACAAATAACTATAGACAAAACATGTTTTATGCGCCTAGATTTTGTGAAACGTCTAATTATAAGAAGCATGATGTATATTTTTACTCAAACTCATGTCAAAAATTTTACTCCAAATACGCCACGTATACCTTTAATATAAGTGTAATGTGATTCATGGTTTTGGCAATTTTTCGTCATTTTAATTGTGTTTCAATAAATTTTAGGTTATTTAAAGTGAAATGACAATTATATTTAACAATTTAGATAATTGTTTTAGATGGAATCGCGGCATTCAATTAAAAATAGACAAAATCGTATATGGCAGTCTCGTACATAAACCATATTTCAACATGTTTTATCCGGCATGGTAATTATTTCTTTGCAGATTTTGATAGGATATATCAATTAATTTCAAATGTACCAATTTTGAGTAGGATTGAACCATTATTTAACGTAGCTCGCGGGTTTGCTGACGTCACAATAGGGTTCGACGTTAATTAAAGGCCGGGGTCCACCAACATTTTCTGCCACCTGGTAGACAATTAAGCACATAAAGGAAAAAGGGCGGAGTTATCTATATCACTGTCAGTGTTGCTGATAAGACCTGGCTCTGCATGCAGAGTGACTGAGTCAGCAGTGTATCTCTTTACATCAATGTGTTTATCAAATACCCTTGGCAATTAATAAGTAGGGTGTAAATTTTTACAACTGTTATGTAGCAGTACAATCCTAAAACAATTAGTTGTACTGAACTAAAAAGAATGTACCGACTATATATTCAACTTTGCA
>WFKH01003881.1:23696677-23707412 GCA_016163765.1 Magallana hongkongensis | reverse complement strand
AAGACTTTGTAAAGAAAATAAACAAGTTTAATTTGAAAAAAAAACAAAACAATAAACAAAACAAATCAATATTCTCACTCCCTCTTTCACTCCACTCTCATTCGAAAATAACTTCAAAAAATAATAATAATTCAATTAAACAAATAAATATCTGATACTATCAATTGAATTTCAAAGTTAAAAGTCTTTTAATCACACTGTATCAGATATAAATGTAGTGAACTACAAAATGTTGTTTTAGAAACTATTTCAACCAATATAAAGCTTGTTGAAAAAATACTCAAAAAAACAATAAAGTTCAATAATCCAAAAAAACCCCGTAAAATTACAATTACTTCAAATTTCAGCTCTGTATAAATGAATATTAACCTGTAATAACAGTTACTTTTACACACTTATAACCTCTCTCTGAAAAGGAACTCAGTCACTTCAAGGACACCACGCACCCGAGACGCTCCTGCCCTCGTCAAACTGCCTGTGCCTCGTGTATCGATATCCTGACTGCAAGCCCCGGACTCACAGGTCTCTCGCTTCCAGTCTACGACCACTTCTCTACAGATAATTACGCCCCGCTCAACGTAGCATGCGTCCCCGACATTCGTCTGTTACACACATGACCTTCCATAGGAAAATTCATTTCTGGCACCCACAGTCTATAGTACAGGAATTTGTACCAAACACCCTTATGCACTGAAAATAACATACTGTGACTAATAAAGCCCCGATAAACATACAAACATACGACCATTTACACTAATAACTAAATTACCAGCAAAATTTACAAAATAACAACAAAACAACCTTACCGGCTAGGAAAACATGTGCCCGCCTAACAAAATCCAGAATTCAATGGCTACCCGTTTCTCACCAGTATTTTAACTAACTGGAGATATTCACCATTCTAGACTCAGGAGATGTAAAACGTGGCACCCGGCTGATGTCGTTACCGGACCCTCTACTGACCACTACACCCAAACCGGTCACTTTAAATACTCACTCTAAAAATAGCACACTCATTCGACACCCGTCACTCACATACGGTAACCCATTCATAACAAAGATAAAGAAGAATACAAATATAAACACCATCATATACACAACTGAATCAACTTTATTACAGTCTGCTTAACCACTAGACCAAAGTCGACATTGAAATCTGTGTTGTAAATTAGCATACCGCCTTTGCATTTTAAGAGTATAAATATTTTTTCTTAAAATTCATTTAATTTTAATAATATGCCTCTTTGAAACAAAATTCGAAAATAGTAGTTTTAAAGAAAATATCTGGTTCTTAATGCTAATATTGAAATAGTTTTGTTTCAAGGAGGCAGTTTTTCAGAACAATGAGGATTCCCCTCTTAAAATGCATGAAATCTGTCACATTTATCTGTGTAACTATTTTCAAATTTATTTCATGGTCTCATAAAAATTACTAAAAAATTTCCAGATAAAATTCTACACTGCTCTATGTACAACAGTGCGTGCAATAACAGATTTACATCGAATTCTGTAAGTTTGATTTTTTAATTTTATCTGCAACTCCTTAAGAGGGAAATAGCATAGGAACTGCAACACCTTCTTTCTACATAAACCGTTGTATGCGACAATTCGTTTTTCGTTTCCAAAATTTTATATTTATTTTTTTTTTTTTACAGAAGTAGCTGGAAATTTGATATATTTATTTTTCTACTATAGGCCAAATTATTTATTTGATATAAAAATATTATTCAGTTTTATAAAAGAGCGTAGATTAACATAGCTCTGTACTATGTTGGTCTAACGAATGTCGCATCGGGTGACGTTCTGTGCATTGTCGGTAACGAACGTGTGATTCACATCGAACCTCTCCATCACCACTTGAGGGAGCTTATGTACCTATGTGAGCAATTAAGGGGGTATGGGACACCTCCATGTTGTAACGTACTTCCTATCGAATTGAACGATTAAATCAAGTATAATTTTATAATTTATTTGTTTCCTAACTTTGATATTCAACAGCGTAACGCAATGGGTTAGAGCGTTGACTACGAACATTCGAATCCCGCTGGGGCTTTTACAAATTTCACCTTTCCAAAAATTTTTCAAACTTTCTTTTGGGTGAAATATTGTAAAATTTTAAATTTGAAAGTGACACCGGTGAAAGTATTTCGAGTATAATATACGTTTATCCACATTAATTTTGACAGGTGTCCTTAATAAAATACAAAATAACATCCATCCAGCAACGCTGATTAACCTTGATTTATCAAATTTATGGAACACAAAAATATAAGACTTGAAGAATTTTTACATGTTTCTTCGCCCTTCCTGCATGGGATTAATAGATACCACACCTAGTGCATAAATTTATCGAAATTACAGAAGTCCTGTAAACAAAGCTAAAGAAAGATAACATTGAATAAGGATACAGAAGAGTTAGAAACATTAATTTTATTCACATATATTTACATATACTAAGTATAATTCCCTCTATTTCTTACGGAAATTGATTGTAAGTTACAGCGGTATAGAAACTGACAGGACTGAAATATACACGATCCAGTTCTAACCAGTTTATCGATCGGTTGAAACCATAATTAGCCTAAGAAAAAAAAAATCACGGAATACACGATATAATCACGATGATGTCAGACTCAAATGACCATATAAGATCATTTCAGAAAAAAATTACGCTGGTAGTTTATTAATAAATAACCACAAATCAGAATGGAGATATCTTCTTTTGATAATATCCATATTTTTAAAAAAAACCGATTGAAACAACTTGACGTTCGCAATGTCCATATATTTTCTATTTTAATAATAACTATCATATGATCCAATAAAGGGTCAATAGTATGTACAAGGTAATAGATTACGCCTTTTCAAAAATCAATGACCTATATATCTTTGTACACCTTATCAGTATTTTTGAAAAGTCAAACATGTAACTAACTACTGCGGCTGATAACTTGAGATAAAACTGCACGTGACGGTAGTTTTACAGTAAATATAATAAAGAGAACAGTAAACTTTGCCAAAATTAAAACCACACATACTTATGAAAGGCTCGTTAACACGCTAAGGAATTACAGATATAAAAGGTAAGCCGTTTCACCATGAAAAAAACCCAACAACGTCGGATTAGAAAAAAACGAGTAAAGATTAAAAAAAAACTGCAACATCGAATTTCAATGATTTTTTTAAGTATCTCAATAAAAAACCCAGCTTTATCTATACATGTATACAATATATTTTTTTGTTTTTGATTTCTAACACATATTAATAGATATAGAATATAAATACATTCGTATGTAAATATGTTCATGATCATAAACTCTGTTGAATTAGATTTGTGTTAAACTTGATACAAATCCGTCTTGCATGATTACATATATTTTTGGAATTTATTGTAAGTGTAGACTTTTTTCTGCAAATCCATTCTCTCACCAGAGGTCGTGCTACACAAGCTTCGCTTACACCTCTGTCAACGCCCGATGTACAAGATTCTGGTACAAACTGAAACGATAGGCAAATTGTATTTAAAATTGATGTATTTACTTCTTTTATCTATAAATATGATTATAAGTAATTCAATTTAAATCTTAAATACTTTTATTCATTTTTATTTCAAAGTTATTGTGAGAACTATTTTGCGGAGGTAAAAATTAAAATCTGATCACATGATCTAGTTTGACAGATGTTTGAATGTTTTGAAAAAGTACGCTCCAGATTCATCTTTGATTTTATACAAATCAGCAGCAATGTCATCTCCTGTGATGTTTTTAAACTTGCCCACAAAGTATTCGCCCGTTAATATCCTCACATCAAGCTGATTGTACAGAAGTAACGAATCAACAATACCATGTGCTCGCCATGCTTGTTTTGATCATGTGACAGACTTTTTTTTTCCGGCGTTGACAGAGGTGTAAGCGAAGCCTGTGTAGCACGACCTCTGGTGAGAGAATGCTGCGAATCATGTTAATCATCATATATTTCACTTTCACTTTCATACGAAATCAAATAAACAAGAGGCCAATGGGCCATGTCGCTCACAGGAGTAACATTAGCCATACTCCATAAGTAGCTACATGTAACTCTAACCAACACAGCTTTATAAAATCAAATGCAAATATTTAAGTCAGTGTTGTTTCCGTGGTTGCATGTTGTGTCAAGAATTAAGAGTCAGGATGCTTTAATACATTATAGTATTGAAAATTAGAACATTACAGCTCTTTAAGGGAGATGTGCAGCCATCTTGTACATTTGAGAATAAAAATGTTAACCTCTCTTTAACTGGCTTGTTTCTGTCCAACTTTGGCCAAAACTGTTGTCAAAAGATGAAAAAGCAATAAATGTGAGGTTCTACATGTTATGTATGCAAATTATGGATACATAAACAGAACAATGCCCTTTTTAATCACTTAGAACAGCTGTAGAAGTGCGCGGCTGCAGACTTATTTTTAAGGTTTAAAAATCTGAAAAAATAAGACAGAGATTGATTCGTGTCCTCTCCACGGCATTTTGTTGAGAGAAAGGTTGAATCTTGCACATTATTGTAATAACTTTGTCTCAAAATAGGGTACACTATTTTTATCAATTGGCATGGGACCTATTTTTAGAACAAGAAAAATTTAATCTGTACTTTGAACTCCTTTGTTTATGGAAGCACACTCGGTTCTATAAGTAAAAATTAAATTCAATTTTTTTAGAAGTAGGATAGGGATCCAAAAAATTCATTGTCTTAAATAAATAATATACATATATTTTTTAATGAAAGTATAACTGCAATGTAAGACAAAAATATCTCGTGCGAATTAATGGTTTTTAAGAATAGGGTACCCTCTTTTAAGACAAAGTTACAACTTAAATAAGCAAATTTAGACTTTTTCTCAACAAATGGTTGTAGAGTGGACACTAATTATCCCCTTTCATATTTTTTTTCAGATTTTTAAATCTTGAACCTATGTCTGTAGCTGCGCAGTTCTAAGTGATTAGAAAGGCATTATTCTGCTCTTGTATATTTTGCATACAATAAAACAGCATGTAGAACCTCATATTTATTGCTTTTTCATCTTTTGACAACAGTTTTGGCCAGTTTTGGACAGAAACAAGCCATTTCAAGAAATGATTACATTTTTATCCTTAAATGTAGAAGCTGGCCGCACATTCCCCTTAAAATAAAGCGAATTGTAGATTGCAGTTATTCGGGCGGTATGGGACACCCCCAATATTGAGACGAATTTCCTATCGAAATAAACAATAAAATCAAGTATCATTTTATGACTTTTTTCTTTCCCGAAATTGTTGCCTAACATGTAGGGCAATAGATAGAGCGTTAACTACGAATTTGTAAGTCATGAGTTAGAATCCCGCAGGGGATTTTTCCAATTTTACCTCTCAAAAAGTTTGTAAAAAGTATGTAAACGTATTTGCTTGGTCAGATATTGTAATATTTGAAAATTCTAAAACGGTGAAAGTATTTTGATTATAATGATTATAATAGCTATTGTTCACATTATTATTGAATGATGTCCCAAACCACCTTAAAACTGATTGGTCCTATTTTTTTATTATTATATTATCACAAATTTTCCATTCAAACTTACCCGTATTATCTAAAAAGGTGTAGAATTTCACTTATTTCAGCAGTACAGTAGTTATTACCGGAAAAAAACTAGGTTGCAAAAAGGAAGCCGTTTTGTTTCTTCCTCCCAATACTGAATGGGTTTATTCAACCCGCATATTGTTCATCAATTGTATATAAAACAAACTTCAGAAACATAAGTGAACAAAATGTACACAAGTTTTTTTTTAATTTGCCAAAATATTTTTGAAATTCTTATTTCCTTAATTCATAACGAATGTCAAAGTCATATTACAGTCATACCCGCCTCGATGTCGAGGACAAATCTTATAAGGGGCAAAATAACACGGTACCCTTTTGAGTAAAGATTGTGTTGTAAAAAAAGTAGTATATCATTTCCCCATGAAATATGACTTGATTGACCCGGAAATTACTACTATGACTTTTATTATACACACACTACGAAAAACCATCGATTAAAAACGTACACAACATTTAATATTAGATCGGACCAAGCAGCTTTAACGGTACATGTAGGTCACACTATCGCGGTTAAAACATGGTTGCAGGACTGCGATGAATTAACCGCGATGGTGTAAAGCGGAAAGAACTAACCGTTGGGGAGCGCGGTTGAATACGGGATCCGTGTTGTACTGTAGAACTAATCGAAGTGAATAAAAATAGTTTATAGATGGAAACACTCATACAAACAAGATTTGGAGGAATTTAGTGTGAGCCTGGTAATAATTCTTGCGGCTTCTACCTGAACCTTATCTAGCAATTCTGCATTTGCTTGTGTACAATTTTTCAGCACATTGTCAGCATACTATAAAATAAACCGTAGAATAAAAGCAAAATATATTTTTACGAGGGAAGACTACTATGACATGTTTCAATAATCTTTGCCCTTTTTTTGAATTGAATAAGATAATTTATCTTATGATCACTAACAAATAAGAATTGTAGAAATTCAGATAGAATCAAAAAGCGTTTAAATTTTCGTGTGAAACATGCACTATACTTTGTCTCAAGATATCTTCAATTAACATTTTGCTTAATTATTATATATTTATAAATACCTCAGGGTTCAAATGATGTTCATTCAAAAGTATGAAAAATTTCCAAGATTTCTCCGTTGAAACACTCCCTCTAGCTTATCAGGTATCAATACATGGCTAAAAAATGTGATGTCTACGAGGGGTTTGTACTGAAGCAGACCCGGGTGATAACGTTGAAAAATTGTGCGAGGTATTCCGAGTGGCTTCCGAATGGAGAAAGATGTAAACATCCCCCATTATAAATCTCCGTAGAGAATCTGTTTTCGTTCCTTTGAATTTTTCCGAGTGAAAAATGATAATGATTCAATGAAGATATCTTGGAAATTTTCCCTTTCATCGGTTTCAATTGCACTTCTTTCATAGATATGTGTATTTTTTTTAATTAAAAATCGGCCAAATGTGCTGCATAAATATCTTGGGACAGACTATAAGTATAAACTTTTTCCTCGCCATTCGATTTTGTCCCTCTCTTTGCTCGATCGGCAATATTATTGTATATAACTGGTTTATTCTCTGTGTTGTAAATAAAATATTAAAGATAAAAAATAAACTGTTTTAAACTGCACCAAATTTCATGGTACTTAGAAAAGGTTTACCAACATATACATGTATACTTGGAATAGAATTGAACTATTCCACAATGCGTTAGGTTTTTAAAATATCTTTGCTATTTAGAAACCTAAGACGTACATTTCCAATTTCCATTTTAGAACAGATACGACAATGGACCATAAAACAAGTGCCCAGGACGTGACTCGATGTGACCTTTGTAAAACCACCATAGTGCAGAGCTACTGTGACTTTTGTCATGTCAACCTCTGTAAGCCATGTATTGGAGATCACATCTCAGATGATTATGAAAAACATAAAATAGTTCCTTTCAAACAACGGAATCCAACCTCGACTTATCCAAACTGTGATTCAGGTCAGAATCAGTGTAAGAAATGCTTTATTTTATTCGCCTTTAAGTCATCTAAAAAAATATTTGGAATGTGCAGAGCTTCCTCAAACTGAAACCAAAGTCGAACCATACTCGAGACGGTGTGTTCCCCGAACGGCTACTGGCCCTCTAAGGGGCACAGGTATAGATTACCTATGTTCACCTGCAAGGACAGTACTAGAGATGTTTATTTATTATTACTTTCATCATATGTTGAGTTAATCTAATTTTGTTTTAACAACTTAGAAGGAATAGACACAACCTCTTAAACTAAGATATCGATCCCTCTCTTTGTTAAATGCAGTATTTATAAAATTTATTTTATTGACTTATTAATTAAATATTATGGTTGACAAATCTATATAGGTAGATGGTTGACAAATCTATATAGGTAGATGGTTAACAAATCTATATAGGTAGATGCTTATTCAAAAACTTCTCAATGTTGTATTAGAAGCAAACACTCTTTGTAGGAAAGAATAAATGCATCTATAAAGTATTTGATAAACTTAAGTTTGGGTTTCGGGTCGGTACTGATAATGATTAAGCGTAGTGATTCTGATATTTTAATCAAAGTAAGAGAAATTACAAAAAATAGATCATAAACCATAAATTGTTTGGGATCTTTGTGACTAGAGCCTTTTCTTTATTACAAAAAAGGTTATCTAATAAACTTACTGAATATCACTTTATAATGCATGTTTTCAAACAGTGCTTTTTGAATTAAAAAAATACTGATAACTGCTCAAAAAAGCTTCAAACTAAGTTTATAGAAACATGCATTCATTTCTGTTAAATTCATGCTAATTTAACTGATTATATAGGAAACAGTTAATCTATACCTGTGCCCCTTTAGAGTACCTCATATATGCCTAAAATAGAATAGTTTGTTTTGGCCAGTAGCCGTTCAAGGAATAAACCCTTGAGATCTACAGAAACAGTTCAATGTGATGATGAAGGTAATCGAAAAATAAAAGAATTATAAAAATAAGGAATAATACAGTACATGTAAATGACATGTTTGTAGCCAACTAGGATATTGTATTTTAATATTCCTAAAAGCTGGATAAACTGGATATATTCGTTTCAATCACTAAACACAATTTATTTAAATTCTGGATCACAAAAAAATCAGCATTGTATTCAGTAATTGATAATCTTTGCATCCGCATTATCTAAAAAATGGACAGCTTCTTCACAATAATGATTTTTTTTAATGAAGAGTTTTTGAAAATTAAAGAGGCTAGTTGGTCATCAATCTAACTACATTTTCAAAATATGATTTATTTTGCTATGCACTATTATTTAGTAAAGAAAAAATCCATATTATTTACCTTTTAAATTCGAGTATTTTCCTTTGTTTTTATAATGAGCTCTTCTCTAAAGGAAATAAATACATGCTAAAAATGGTAATGACCATCGAGCCCTCTTAATTCACGTGTAATAAAATAACAATAATCTGGTTGTGTTTATGTGTTTGATAAGGGGGGTAGGGGGTTGTGTAAACAATCTCAACCACTGAAAAACAGAAATGTCCTTGAGTAAATATACACGTTAGAAATATCTATTTACATCTTAAATGTGATGTTTCAATAAAACATCTACATGTATATTATCATATTTTGTATAAAATATTATTAACATACTAGTATTTGATTTTCATCAGATTTTGTTAAATATCAATATCTAAATAGGTATTTATTGCAAAGGGTAAGAAATATGCAAATGGCTATAAAATCAATTACATCGATTCCAGGCAAACTTCATTATCTTTTGAAGAAGTTGTAATAGTTATTGATGCTTGAACAATCTACGATGCTAACATTCATTAAAATAATTATCGTTCGTTTATTCATCCATATTTAGTGAAAAGTAGTAATTTCTGACTGAAACTTTACTTATTTGAATATAAATTGATAATAAATGATCGTTTGTAAGCTAACATATACATTTTACACTGCTTTTGTCTATGATAACACTGCGACTCAAATTTGAAACACTGTAGTCCAATACATTTCATCATTGACGCAAATTACGTACGAGCAAGCTGATTTTTGCATAAATATACGAAATGAAAATAACAAAAATATCACTAATTTTATATGGAAAAGGGTATTTGTTGAATAATATATAAATACAAGTAAGAAGAAATCATTTTATGAATATTATATTAGTGTTTATTGTAAAAATATTGAATTTTTTTTTAGATTACCCCTGTTACGTCACGTTGGTCATGCTATATTTTATGTGAATCCCAAATTTTGTAAAAACAGTACCTCCGAGTATTTCAATAAAGACACACGTGTTCGAGGAACTCAGCGTTCTTATATATTTTCCAAAGCCTGAAAATATTACAATCATTACGGATGGGGGCCGTGATCAAAACTATAATAAAACCCTTTAATTAAGCTTTATTTGATTTGTTCATAACCTGACTAGAATGATCACCACATAAATCCCCAAAGAATATTTTCGTATTCCTGAAACCACTATTGTAACAGATTTGCTTTAAAACACAAAATTTTTACAATATTGTATAGATCGACATTAAAGTTGTAAATAAATATATTTTTTTTATTTAACATATACTAATATATTGTCTTCACCGCCTACATCACGTGAGATAGTCCGTCTGAATGTTGGTGGGCATTTGTATAAATTTGTATAAGCATTTGTGTAACTTTTGCGACTTCGAGTCTTTGACCACAGAGGTAAATTTTTATGACTTTCCCAGCTTATTTCAGTGTCTTACAAAAGCAAAACAAGAGAAGTTGACAGTAAAGTGTATTGAGGTTTTGGAATCAAAATTGTACGAAAATGCCCAAACAATTTTGAAAGGGAAAGCTAAATACTTAAAGACAATATTAGATATATATCGGAAAAATTGACTGTCCAAAAAGATAAGTTCTGAAGAAGAATCTCCTCTTAGAGGGTAGAGCCAAAATTCAGCTGGCAGAAATCCTAAGTAGAAGCGAATGGACAATCGTATCGTCTGACTTTTCATTTTCGTCCTCTTTTAGTACAACGTATTATGATCCTTATGATTATGGTTGCTATAGACGTGTGACAGTGTTACATTGTTACAGAGACCGCTGGAAAAAATAAGATCCTGCAGAGTGACCACAAGTCATCAATGGCACCCCAACGAGCCATTGCATCATATTTCTATTA
>WFKH01003881.1:23684177-23691677 GCA_016163765.1 Magallana hongkongensis | reverse complement strand
GAAAAGGTATTAATAATTTTTTTCCAAAAGTTAGATTTTTTAAAAATATGCCTCTTTGAAACAAAATCGAAAATATTAATTTTCAAAATATTGTGTGACTCTAAACGTGAAGATTAAATTGTTTTGTTTCAATGAGGCAGTTTTCACAACAATGAGGATTCCCTTTTTATTAAGCGTGAAATCTGCAACAAATGTCTGTGTAACCATTTTTAAATTTATTTCATGGTCTTATAAAAGTAAGTATAAAATTATACACTGCTTTATGTACAACGTTGCATGCTAAAAAAGATTTACATTGGATTCTGTTATTTTGATTTTTTTTTTGGTTTTTTCATTTTATCTGCAACTCCTTTAGGTAAAAATAGTATAGGAACTGCAACACCTTCTTTAGTAATTTGCTACAAGAAACGCTGATAATTAAAAGCTATGCGGTGTTTTTAACTGCACTTTATACCGATTTTTTAATAAAATATTTGATTTCATCAATAAGGGAATGTAAATATAAGCATTAAATGATTTATTTCTGACGTCGTCGTGTCAATAACTGCCGTCAGTTGAGCAGACAAATTATCATAACCCGCTAACGCGCGTTATTCAATTTGTCTGCTCACCTGACGGCAGTTATAACATTTAATGCTATAATAAGAACTCGTGAGATTTGTATTATCCAAATAGGACATGAATTGCATCGCTTCCCTGTCCTTCCTTTCTTTCATGTTTTTACCTTGTTAATATATATGCAGCAAATTTATTAATATAAAAAGAATCTCGTATTTAGTACAAAACATCAGGCTATGCCAAAAACGAAAATGGTTTATAGCATGGAGATCAATGTACAATCCAGTTTAATCCAGTTGATTTAATGTACTATAGTTGGTTATATATAATAGATGTCCAGAATGGGATTCAATTCAAAGTCAGTAAGTGATATTTGTAAACAATTGATTGGAATAAACTTTACAACCTGTGATGTAATTGATTTGTTTTGGATTAGAGGAATTGTGTTATTAACATCGGTCTTCTCCAAGAAATCATAATAGGAATTTTGTTTAGAAAAAATACTGGACAATTATAATATATTATTTAACATTTTTATAATATACATATATTATTTGAATGTTTAAAAAAATATACGTGTACAAAAAAAAAAAAAAACAAACCCCCCCCCCCCACACCCCCCCCCCCAAAAAAAACACCCCCCCCCCCAAAAACCCCCTGGAGATCACATAAAAAAGATATTTTAAGCAATTATTATAGTTTTAATTGTGTTGGCATTTTAACATTAAACAATGACTTTTTGACTATGCAAGATAGAGATAGAATGAATGGCTTAAAGAAATACCCTTTTAAAAAAATAAACAGTCAAAAATTGATCTCCTTTGTACATGCGTTAATTTAACTTAAAACAATGACCAAGTCATTAGTTACGGAGGCAGAGGAAACTAAAGTTGTTGCGTTTCAAGTCTTTCAAATAATATTTTAAAAAGGAAATTAGAGTCGTACGGAAATTTCAGACATTTGATAACCCTGTTCCCGATAAATGTACCTTTCGGGTTAAAGCAATTGTTTGAATAATTACATGATACGTCATGCCAATAACACTAAATGAGGAAGATTTTTATTGACATTGATTATGAAACTTTAATTGGTTCAGACCATCTATGGAAACTCTTATCAACACGGTAAATATGATAAGAAAAATGCAAATATCTTTAGATTGAACATTTTCTTGTTGGAAAGATAGCATTCTTTTTTAATTATTTATAACCGTTTCCATTTTTTATGATATTTCATATATTGGTAGAAAGGGTGTAATTATATATCAATAAAATTAAATAAGAATGTGTATCTAGATAGAAAAATTAAAATACAAAATCTGCAAATTGTAGATTTTCTGCAAAGGATATTGCGAATAGCAGTTGAATTGACCTATAGGACCGGTATTGGTTTCTGTCTTTACATAAAACATATCGATTTCTCTTCCACTTCTTGATTTTAGGCCATACACAATAAACTCTTAGGTTCTAGTTCTCATAATGTACAGTGATTGAAAAAAAGTTTCACAGTCGTTGTCCGAGGAGTATGAGTTATGGTCGCTTTTTTTACTTGATTATTTTTAAATTTTATTTTCAGTTTACTTTCTATAATACGATACATACATGTTCTTTATTATATGCGTTTATTTACAACCAGGGATATATTAGCAACTATTGAAAGTCTCGCGTGACGCGATTTCAAAGGTCGCAAACCCTTTGACTCTTTGCTACAAATAATGCATGTCGCCTTAGTTTTTTCAACAGAAATAACAGGGAAAATGATGTTTGTAGATGAAGGATTTTTACGAGGCGTTCGAACACTGAACTCTTTTCCGTATTAACAGCTGCATCCTTTGTATAAAGGGACTTACCTGATGCCGGGATGACAAGGGGACGGATTTCAAACTCTAACTGACCCACCCCCATTTTTTCTAATCTATAAACCTTCCTCCTGCATTTTTGGCATAAAATGTCACCAATGCACACAATCTTTGCAAAGAACGAGCTGCATTTACTTTGCAGTACTTCTCTCACAATTGTCCCATTTCCTATAGATGTTCTGGAAAAGCAAATGCAACAGTTTTTGCTCGGCATGATCTTTTTACGTGGCACCTGTTTTGAGTAACGAATGATTCTTGTCCTCAAACAAAGCGTGCTTACACTAAGGTATAGTTCCGGTTGATTGCTTTTACACGTAGTTAAGTATATACATGTACTTTTTCCATCGATATCTTTAATTCAAAAACAAATGTGCATTTAAGGAAGAAGATAATGATTAAATATACAAAATCTACAATTCTGCTTAAAAAAGAAAAGGTGTTTATAAATGCCGTTCATTTTAAAAAAGAAAAAGTGTGCACACAGATGGAATCGAACCAGGGCACAAAAACATCACGTGTTACATAGCTAGCGGTTTAACCTACTGAGCTATCCAGAACTTACACTCTGCGGTGTAAATATAGACCCCTATCATAGAAATCAGTTTCCGAAATTTTTGTCGGTTTTTTTTTTTTTGCAAAATTCGACCCCAGGGCCAGGGTGCCCCTAAAAAATCCTATCTTAATTTTTTCCTTTGAACAAAACCTATCAAAATATCTTAGATTTTTTTCAGGGACAGACCGGTCCTAAAGGATATCTAGGCAAAAAACCATGCAGAAATATACCATTTTACTGAGAAAATGGGTTTTTCGCCAACTTTGAAGACAAATAATAAAATTGCAAGAGCAATATGATATGTTCAAAATGCAAACTCGAAAAATTTAGAAATATGTACGATAGAAAATAACAAAAAAACTTTGATTTTCAAAGTGATTTTTTCCATGAAATTCATCTCCCCTATAGGTCAATTCAAATGTTATTCGGAATAGATCCTTTATACACTTGAGAAGAACAATTTGAATATGAGTCACTCTCCCCTTATCTCATCTCTCCTTTTTGCGATCATATTCCTGCATCCTTTGTCCTCTGACGTTAATTTCACTTTTAGTGCTAATATCAGTTTGTTGGTGTTTGACACTACTTTCAGTGTTTTTCCCAAATTGATACAAGGTGTTTGGCATTTGACATGGTAAGGGAGACTACTATAGTATATCATCAAACAGTGTTTTGAACAGGCATTCTCCATTTATTCTATGTTTTGCTTGATACATATTGTTTATATATTGATCTGAGATAAAATATCAGGTACATTGTTTAGAAATTATTTCTTTTTGGATATTTAAACAGAGTTGACATATACAATTTTTATTGTAGGAACATACTAATCGAATACCTCGATTCTGACTGAAGTTAAAGATTGATAAGAAGATAGTCGCTTGTTGACTGATAAAACACGATGTATTTTCGAAATCAAATTTGTAAAGAATTTCTATTTTTAATTCACAGCGACACCACGAACGTCACGTGCGATTGTTCGTCTTAATGTCGGTGGCCATTTGTATACAACATTGAAGTCTACTTTGAAAAAATATATTTCAATTGCTTTAATGGACATTTTGAAAAATTGTGACGAAGATGGAAATGTATTCATTGATCGGGATGGGAGAATGTTTTATTACATACTTGGGTTTTTGAGAACTGGAGAGCTTTGTTTGCCCGAGGATTTTTCCGACTTCGACTCTTTGACCAAAGAGGTAAATTTTTTTGATATTCCCGAGTTAACTTCTTGTCTTGAAAGAGCAAAACATAAGAAGCTGTTACCTCTACCGGTATTTAAATACATCGAAATTTCGGAAACACGAATGAATGGAAGTGTAGGAGTAGTTTTAAAAGGGAGAAAAGAAGACTTGGACAAATTAACCTCGACGACGTTTCAAAGTACACCTAGCTCTCGGTCAAGTGATAGAGAGAATGTGTCATATGTTGAACAATTCTTTTATGAAAGAAATGCTAGACTTCAACTGGCAGAAGTTCTTAGTAGATATAAATGGACTTGCGAATCTTCTGACTTTTTATTTTCATATCCTCCTCTAGAAAAAAATTCATTATTGTACATTGAACATTTTTTCAGAGACCGTTGGAAAAAATCAATATAACACAGAAAGACCGTTGTCAATGGCGTACCGGTAACCCAATTCATGCATCCTTTATGGTTTGGTTATGGCATGACCAACAATGCGTTATTGACATTGAATTTTAATTCTCAAATATTTTACTCAAAATAATAAATTCGTGTCATTTAAGTTGAATAACTCGATAAAAACAAACCTTTCGATATAATACTGTTGTCTTTATGCCACAATTATTTTTGATTTAAAGTGAAATGCACTATCTAGTGATAAGAATGAACCCATTTGACTTTACTTTCAGCGTATAATACAAATTTTAATTTAAAATTTTCATGGATCGTGTCATGGGATAATTTTATTTCTATTTATTATTTTTATGATTTTTATCTATATTTTTAAAATTAGGATCTAACTTAAGGATGCTTAGGTTTTTGATTTTAGAATTAAGTATATATTTCTCTATGAATATGTGTTTGTAAATTCACAGTTAATGTGTGTTATGTGAATCAATGTAAAATAAATAGCTAATTTAAACATATTGTATTCTCTAAACGTACATTTAAAATGCAGGGTATTTTGTTGAAACAGTGCTGGAATAATAACGTTTAGAGTACATCCTCCAAAACCAATCCAATTTCATCTACTTTTCCACCGAACATGTCAAAAATAATTGAATGCTCTCTGAATGACATACATGTATATATCGACGTTGTTATATTCTGTGAATCTGAATATAATATAAAATGTATTAATTATAGACATCATTCTATGATAAGCCCCCCCCCCCCAAAAAAAAAAACCCAATAAAACAAAAAAACAACAAAAAACAAAACCACAAAAAAATAACACGATATGTAAATTGTTTACAAACATTTTAATTAAATTAATGCTTATAGACCTAAAATGTTCCTCCATGATCTCAGCCCTGGGGCCTTAACTGTCTCATTAAATTAAACTTGATTAGATATGAATGTTTGCAAAATAAGTTGTTTAAAGGACAGTGAAAGCATTTGATCGTATTTCACCAATAGCGTTTAAGGATTATTTGAATTGCAATTTCATTAATTTCAGTAGATTCATGATTATCTTTGCAGGAAAAGCAATAAAAAAAAAGTGTTTTTTTTTTTAAATCTTGAATAAAAATTGTTAGTGTCACAATAACAAAAATGTTAAAGAATTCTCGTGGACTTTGGCTAGGCAACATATTCAGTATATAAATTAGAAAATGAACAAACAAAAGCGGTAATCAAATTACTTGGATCCCTATTCGTAGTTGCATCTGGCGATCTTTTTAAAAAGTTAATCACAACCTTATATTTGCATTTGCAAATATTTTTCCTTATATGAACCTATAGAAAAGCGAAAACGTTCAATTCTGTATGAACTTTCTAAGGGTCAATATGTCACCAGTGACCAAATTACATGGCGCATTAATATCTACATGTAAAGGACTACTTTTCATGTAAACAAATATAAAGTAGGTCACAGTAATAAAAATTATTGCAAGGTGATTTATAGTGTTCGTTTGCAGTATTTCACAATTGTTTTTGCATTTAAAAATAAATTTCTTCCATGAAAACATTAAACTGTGTGTTGTTATTCAATTAAGTTGCCCGTTTGCTCTTTCACTGTACATGTACATGAAAATGGCAGAATATGGAAAGTTTGAAGTAGGTGGAGAAGACATAACGGATGAGTTATTTTTGTTGTTTGACAATGAAATTATGGAAAACCTTGATCTGTCTAACTTGGAGGCTATTTCTGATAAGTCTGAAATATCTGAGATGTGTGAAGAGCTAGAAAAGCCAGCTTTAACTTGCCTTCCAAAGCCAGAGACCCCTGCTCAGGCTGCTGAACCGAAAAGATTCCGTTCTTTCACAGAAAATGAATTACAGGAATTTCAAGATTCAAGGCAATCCTGTTCAACGAAGAAAAATACAAAATGGGGCATCAAACTATTTCAAGGTAAGCAAAATAACTATTAAAATGTGGGACTTTGGGGGTGGGGATGGGGCAACATCTCTTTTTTGCACAAATAATTCAATACAGAAAGCAGTGGCTTTTATAAAGGATATCTTTAATTTCAGAGTGGCATACAGAGGTTTACAATGAGCCCTTGGAGTTTGAAACCGCCCCTTCTGATGTTCTAGCAATTCACTTGCGTAAGTTCTACTGTGAGGCCAAGCCGAAGGAATCTCCGTCACGAAAGGAGAAACTTTTACCTGTTCAAGCGGATCATTATCACAAGAACACATTAAAAAACTTGCGGTCAGCATTAAATCGTCACCTGCAGGACCTGCGTCGAAACGTAGATATTGTCAGGGATAAAGAGTTTAAATCCGCTAACCATACTCTTGATGGAATGATAAAAGTGATGACCAAAACAGGAGCATTGCGTGCTACCCAACACAAAACGGTTATTACTTAAGATGATTTGAAAAAAAAATTCCTCCTACTTTCAAGCTGCTCCAGTCTCCCCCTAGTGCTTCGGCAGTGTGTGTGGTTCAATCTCTCTGTTCATCTTGTATCTCGGGGCTTGGAATTTCATCACCAACTCCGTAAAGATTCTTTCAATTTCCTATTTGATGATGATGATAAAGAATATGTTGTTCTTCGGCATGAAACGCAGCAGAAGAATTTTCAAGGAGGCTTCAGCAGTGACGAAGCTCCTTCTGATAAGAGAATTTATGCTGTTCCAGAGTGTCCTACTTGTCCTGTTAAAATGCTTCGGCTTCTTTTGTCCAAAACTGATCAACATGCGACAAACCTTTTCAATGCTTGTGTGAAGGATGCTCTCATTTCTCCATCTTCTTGCGACACATGGTACTTGACAAGCCTCTCCAAAAGCAATCATTCAGAGGATTTATGCGGGATATATGCAAATCTGCGAAATGCCAAATCAGTTTTATATATACTCCCCACTGTTTAAGAGCCACGGCTATTTCTTCCATGAATGA
>WFKH01003881.1:23671835-23682689 GCA_016163765.1 Magallana hongkongensis | reverse complement strand
ATGTTTTAAAATTAGTCTGATGTCATTTTAACACGATTTAAATGAGTTTAAAATTTTTGAAAAATTAAATTTCATCCAATAAATTGGAAAAGATGGCTACAGACGCAAAATTGCCAGCGCAACTTAGATATCATGTTTTAAAATTAGTATGAGGTCATTTTAACACGATTTAAATGAGTTTTAAAATTTTTAAAAATTTAAATTTCATCCAATCAATTCGGGAAAGATGTCATCAGACGGAGAAAAAATCAGTCCTCAAATATTCGAATAATATCTTTTATCGTTTTTAAGGAGATGCGTTGAGTAAAGAAAATTCGTTGCTAATTTTTGACCTATATTTTGATCCCAGTTAGCTTCCGTACTCGGAGCTTCCGGAAAATAATTTTTCCAGGAGCGACTAGACTGGCATGTTTTCTATCATTCCTGAAATTTTCAGCTTTCTATCTTAACTCGTTTCTGAGGAGTTGCGTGGACAAAAAGTCAAGAAAAAAGACAAAATGGCGGATAAGTCCGAACCGGAAGTGAATTTTGCAAAATCGAAAATGGGGTATAAACTTCAAATAATAATAGATCGATGCTGAAATTTTGACAAAAATCGGACGACCCATCTCCGAGAAATCTTCTGCACAAAAATTGTAAAGAAAAAAAAAAGAAAAAAAAATAGTAAAAGTGAAAAAGAAACAATAGAATAATAGAAGGGTCTTCCGCTGAGACGGAAGACCCTAATGATTAGTAGCACTATTGTTGAAAAGTTTTTTTTACATCAAATTTTTGTAGTTCAATTTTTTGTGTGTTCATATTTCAGTCATAAATGGCATTACAGGAGCAAACTTCCCTATTTCCAAGACCTTGTTCATATTTTCTTTGAGGACGAATGTTGCATTAGTTGAATAAAAAGTGAGAATTTATTTTTATGCCGTTTTTGGTCTAAAGTAAAACTTCCTATTATGGTTTTTATTCACATTATTCCTCACGTTCATATAAAAAAAGTAATATAATGCAAATTACAGCAAAACTCGTCTATAACGAATTTCAAGGGACCATAGAAAAAACTTCGTTATAGCCGTAATTCGCTATACGTTTATAACGAATTCGTAAAAATATTATAGCGAATTCGTTATAAAATAATCGGCTAACAGTTTTCCACACTATCGTAAGTTATAAAATTAGTATTACCGTTATTTACAAAAAATGTCAATATAACCATTTCATTTCAGTTTTTAAAAAAAAATCCGTAAACTATTTGAATTTGAGTATTTTACAAATGCATCTTAAAATTACATGTATCTTCAATGAAATTTGAAATGGAAAAAATTCGTTATAAAAATGATAAAATACGTTAAAATTTTGCCAGCGGGGGTCTTAAAATTACTTCGTTATAGCCGTAAATTCGTTATAGCCGTGTTCGTTATATACATCAATTTTCTATAGGTTTATATAAGAAATTTGCCGGGACATGAATAATAATTCGCTATAGCCGTAAATTCGCTATATCCGTGTTCGTTATATTCGAGTTTTGCTGTATTTGATGACATCGATGTTCGTAGATTTTGTAGTAACCACTTACCAACTCATTTACAAAGGGTTTTGCAAAAAATTCATATCTAAATATAGACACATTAGGTAGACGGGTATATTTACATAGTTGGTATGTTCCGTATGTAGGCAAAATACAGAACCATTTTACAGGCATTTCTATCGAACACGGCAACCACCATTTGATTTTTATAAATACAGAAAGGATGATAAGAAAGAAAATAAAGGAAGATGACCATATATTCTATAAATGATGTTAACATATATCAATTCAATTTTTACTGTTAAGAGTGTGTAAAATATCGTTCTTTGGATTTACATGAATAAATCTGATTCTGGCTTTTCGAAACCGTCAGGGTTGTAATTATTACCATTGCATGTATTTAAAGTATCTAGATCAACGCGTAGTCTAGATAAAAAGTTTATCCGTACATATTTTCATTTACATATTGCTTCATTACTGATTTATACTTTTTAAATGAATTTTCTGCTTTTAACAGCTTGTACATGTATCTTTGAAAACAACATACCCGGTTAATTGATGAAAAAGGGAAAAATAACAATTTTATGCTTACGTACTTGCTTACGATGTTTTGAAATCCCTTGTTTAGAAGAAAATGTTTATAATTTAAGCTTATAACTGGGACTTCACACAATAAGAAATGTTGAAAAAATTTAGCACACATATAAAAAATCTTACTGTTCCGGGTTTCGAACCCCAAAATGTCGGACTAGGTTACAATCTACTCTAACTGCGTATCCAATCGACTTATCTAGAAATAACATTTATTAGGGAAATTTAACACAGCGTTCTTAGATTTCCAAGGTATTAATGATTTTTTCCAAAGGTTGGATTTTTTAAAAATATGCCTCTTTGAAACAAAAATCGGAAGTGGTAGTTTTCAGGAAATTGTCTGACTCTGAACGTTAAGATTAAATTAGGTTTGTTTCAAGGAGGCTGTTTTCACAACAATGAGGATTCCCTTTTTTTAAAGCGTGATTTATTCCACATTTGTCTGTGTAACCATTTTCAAATTTATTTCATGGTCTTGTAAAAGTTCAAACTTTCCAGATAAAATTCTACACTGCTTTGTGTACAACGTTGCATTCACAAAAGATTTACATTGAATTCTGCAACTTTGATTTTTTTTAATTTGCAACTCCTTTAAGGAAAATAGCATTGGAACTGCAACACCTTATTTCACCATCATAA
Organism: Magallana hongkongensis; assembly: GCA_016163765.1. Classification (NCBI taxonomy): domain Eukaryota; kingdom Metazoa; phylum Mollusca; class Bivalvia; order Ostreida; family Ostreidae; genus Magallana; species Magallana hongkongensis. Next base: position 23,679,940 of record WFKH01003881.1, on the reverse strand, counting down.
ACAATTTTAAAGCAAGAATCTCAATAATTCCATTTTTTCACTTATCAAAAATACCTAAAGGATTCTTCTATCAAAGAGGTATCAATAGGCCATGTATGAAATGTAAAAAAAATCCCAACCTCCTTTGGCATTCTGTTGAATCATTAAAATTCGTGGGGGCCAATTTGCGTGATATACGTAAATTTTTACAGGTTCGTAGGAACGTAATTTCGTGTAATATCTTATACCTACAAAAGGAAATATGACTTTATAACCCTATTTTATTAATTCGGGGGGATGTGAGTTCGTGGATGAGAAATACCCACGAATTCCACGAAAATTGAGCCACCACAAAATCTTATAATTCCACAGTACCTTTGCAAAATTTGATACCCGCTATAAAAAACCCGCATCATTAACGTACAATCATTAGTGCTTTAAAGATTGAACAAATAAGAACCGCCTACAAATTTATATATTCAGTGTACCCTTGTTGATCAACTGAATTAAGGTCCCAGAATGGGTTATAAAATGATCGACATTCGTTTACTCGTCTGGTGTATACCATCTCTGGCGTTCGCGACGACCCTGCAATTAAGTTTAGTCTTTTGATGCATACCGTTACAATAAAACGATATGCCAATAACAGTACTTAAAAGCATTATATTTAAAATAAATGAATATATCAATTTTTCTAATCTTAAAAATTAAAAGATATGATTTAATATTTTAATTGTAGTTAGTTTTATGTATCAATCATGTTTCTGTTACAGGGCCATTCCATGGGATTATTTATCATTAATGAATGTTGAGTGAAAGATGTGGTATTTATTTATCATTAATAAATGTTGAGTGAAAGATGAGGTATGAAAGGTTTGATAAGGTTACAGGTGCGCGACGTAGCCCTGCTTCCCAAGAGTTACATTACAGCTTGTTAGGAAAGTGAGACAGAGAGAGAGTGAGTGAGAGAGAGAGAGAGAGAGAGAGAACAAGCATGAATTTTTATCATTTGTAAGTTAATCTCTGTAGTTGTCATTCGTTTATAGTGCATGATAGAGTTCTGAGAGATGAAAGTGAGTAGTTGATTGAGTTATGGGAGAGTCTGAGGAGTGAGAGGTAATTGGTAGGGCCTTACCCAGGGAACACGTGGGAGAGAGAGGGAGAATGAGTTTGGTTGTTATTGAGTGAGGACACATTTGATATTACATTTACCTGTGATTTATATTTATTGTGTAATTCGTGTTCGTTGTAAATATGTAAATAAACTTGTAAATATAAACAATAGTTATCAATCAGTGCGGTGACAGGGAAAACCCCCGTCATATTTCAAACGCTGATCATCTAGTCTATCAAAATCATGTGACGGCTATCATCAATAAAAACATGATTTTTTAATAGAGATAATTGTCCATTTGTGAATACTGAAAAATCCCACATTTTGTTGAGAAATTTCACGAGCCGATACCGGAAGAAAAACAAGTACAGACAACTCTGGCACATGCGCAGCTGATATTATTGTGCACATCAGCAGCTGATCATAGAGGTTATACAACCTTATTTTGCATTAATGGTGCATCGATATCTGAGTACGTAGCGATGGTCGTATATTGAATAAAACTTCACTATAAATATTCAGTCAAACCCGCCTGAAACATACACAAAAGACAGATTTTACTCATATCGCACTAAGCTTTAATTTATTCATTTGAATTTCATTTTCTTACTAAATATTTAAAGCTGCTTGGTCCAATTTTATATCATATACGTGTTCGCTTTTAAACGATGATTATGCTAAGTATGTGTATAATAATATACATCACAGTAGTTTTCTCAGTCAATTAAGCCACATTTCAATGAAAAAAATGATGTACAAAATTTCCTTTACAAAACAAACGACAAAAAAAGGGTATCGTTTTATTTCGCCTCATATTAGAATTCGCTTTAGACGTCGAGGCCGGGATGATTGTATAACGACTTTGACATCGCCTTTAATAGAGTCTAAATATGAGTAATGTTCTGGGAAATAAACCCCCCCCCCCCAAAAAAAAAAAAACCTTGTTCACATTTTGTTCACTATTATTTCTGAAGTTTGTTTTGTTTACAATCGATGCCTAACATGCAGATTGCCCAAACAATTTCGTTACACCCGATTGCACACCTGAAACTCGTGGCCGACGTGTAGTATTCCTTTCGTGGTCTTTGGGTTTTATGCATTTATTTCTTATTCTATGTGCATATTCTGTTTGTAAATAATGCATTGACCAATTTATTTGATGTTAGTATTCTCCTGGCTTGAAAAAAGTGCGTAGAATTTGATAATTTCATTGCGACCGTGTAACGCGGCGAGGCAAGATGTACGTCCACACAGGTGAGACCTCTACAGCAAAGTACTTTGAACTGTTTAGAGGTCTGCGCCTTATATAGGGGTTGTACGGACAGCAGTGATGAAAGAGAAATATGGCGGACAGTGCCTATTTACGAGCGGTGTTCAGCTTTAATTAATTTTAAAGAAGTCGGCTAAAAACAAAACTTTCGATATAATGCTACAATTATTTTAATTCAAAGTGAATTGCACTATCTAGTGATAAAAATGAACCAATATTACTTCACTTTCAGCATATAATACAAATTCTAAATTACAATTTTCTTGCATCGTGTCGTTGGATAATTCTATTTTTATTTATTATTTTTATATATTTTTTTAATTTTCTCTTTTAGATCTAACTTTAGGATGCTTACATTTTTGAATTTAGAATTAAGTATATACTAGTATTCTTACAAGAATGTGTTTTTGCAAATTCACAGTTAATTTGTTTAACGTGAGTCAATGTAAAATAAATAGCAAATTTAAACATATTGTATTGTCTAAACGTACATTTAAAACGCAGGGTGTTTTGTTGAAACAGTGCTTAAATAATAAAGTTTAGATTACATCTTCCAAAACCAATCTAACAATGTACTATTCCACCGAACATGTCCAAAATAATTGAATGCTCTCTGATCGACATTAATGTGTATCGACTTTATTATATTCTGTAAATTAGAATTAAATTAGAATATAATATGTTTTGTAATACATTTAGATATTCTTCTATAATAAAGAAAAAAAACCCAACAACCCCAACTCCTCCAAAAAAATCCAAAAATCCGACCTCCAAAGAAAAAATTACTTGGCAGGTAAATGTACAGAAAGTGATTATATTATCATTAATTTCTGTTATAGGAAAAAAATAACTGTTTAACAATCATTTTAATTGATACCATCAGAACAATGTTAGTACATAATTTCAGCCCTGGTGCCTTAATTTTCTCAAATAATTTAACTTGATTAGTTATGAATGTTTACAAAATTAGAAATTTAAAGAGCAGTAAAAGCATTTAATCGTATTTCACCAATTGCGTTTAAGGGCTATTTAAATTGCAGTATCATTATTTTCAATAAATTAATAATGACCTTTGCAGAAAAAGCAATAAAAAGACACTGGATTTTTAAAACTTAAATCAAAATAGCCAGTGTCTCCATAACAAAATATTTAAACAATTCTAGTGTACTTTGACTGTGCAAAATATTCAGTGTATAAATTAGAAAATGAACAAACAACAGCGGTAGTCAAATTACAGGAATGGGTAGCTACTTAACCGTAGCTTCATCTAATTTTCAGCAATTGTACGATTAACATTTTCAGCAATTGTACGATTAAATATTAAAATAGTCATTGATGAAATGTATTGAACTATACATTACAAAATCGATTCGTAGTGTTATCCCAGACAAAGACACAGGAAAATGTAAAGATTTTAAAATAGTTATAAAAGCTAAAAAAAAGTCAATTCGGGGGATCTGGTGGGTGAATATTGAAGCGGAAGATTGTATTTGCTGACAAGCTTGTTGTATCGACCATAGAACTTGCGAAATGAAGAATTCTTATATGGATGAAAATGTAATTGAATATGATCACGATCGACAGTTACAATTACAATTCTATTGAAAGATCAAACAACGGCAACTGTATTACGTATTACGGCGCTAAAATGAATTCAAATTAGATTTGTTTAAGTGGTTAATATAAATACGACGCATTCAACAAATATAAATATGGTTTGATGCACTGAAAATACAAACCCCATTACATACAGTTTATCACGACATGAAGTTAAAACGAGGATGTGTTATAAACGCCATGTATAATTGTCCGGGTTGCCTAATACGTATGCTAAATGGGGTTACTTGAAATTCCTTTCAATAAATCCAAAATCTTCTCTTTTATGATATTCTTTCACCTCTTTTGCTGGTTTTAGCCAATCTTTTGTTGCTTGGTTTAGTTTGCGAGATGTTGTTTAAATAAGACGGATCAATAAAATTACAGTCAAATAAAAAATGTCTTTATCACTTTGATTTATGTATGAAGGTATGTTTTATAACATGGTAACAGACGTTTTGATGTTTGCATAATTTTTGGTAATGCATGGGATAATAAATTACAATATTTGAACAAAGTCAATATCAATTTTATTTATGTTTTATCGAGTTTTTTTAAAACAAAAATAACGCAAAACATTCTGACTATCGAACGATTTTAAAGATTGTATTTGTCCTGTTTGGTTACCCACACACTTCTATCCATTCTCAAAAAGGTGAACGTTGCAAGCTTAGAATGATGCAAATGGATATTGTTTTGTGGATCCTTAATTTGATTTATGACACAGTCCAAAGTCCGTAGACTAACTATAAAAACAAAACAAGCTCACGTTTTTATTTTTCAGACTCACTAAACGCGAAGAACTGATGTAACTAGTAGCGCTATTGTTTACTGTTAGTTTTTTTTTACATCAATTTCTTAACATATTTATTCCTTAAAAATAAAGATATTTATACTTATATTTCCTTCCTTTGAGGAAGAATATTGCATTTACAAAAAAAGAATTTGGACTTTATTAAAGGAATGAGTAAAATATCTGGGTAAAATTAACAAGACCGAGTATAATTCGAGCGCGCAGAAATTTTGAGCAGCCTTTTATTTTTATGCAGTTATTGTTGCGAAGTAAATCTTTCTATTATGGTTTTATCACGTTATTTGTCACGTTAATGAAGGGAAAAAGTGGTATAATGCAAATAACAAATGACATCTATTTTCGTAGATTTTATGGGCGTCACTTACCAAAATATTTACATTACCATTAAAAAAAAAAATGTGCAATTTCGAATCTAAATGATTCCATTAATTTGTTCCCGTATTAAAGACACATAAAGGATTCTTCTATCATAGAGGTACAGTATCAATAGGCCATGTATGAAATATAAAGATAATCTCAATCTTTTTTGGCATACCTTGGCAAATGCAAAATTTGAAACCCGCTATAAAAAAAAACCCCGCAGCATTAACGTACATCGTCAATGCTTTAGAGACCAAGAAAATAAGCACCGCCTTAAAGCTTCAAATTGGTCAGTGTACCCCTGTCAATCAGCTGAATTGAGGCCCCAGATTGGATGTTAGAAAATGATTGACATTAGTTTACTCGTCTTGTGCATACTATGTATGGCGCTCACGAGGACCGTTCAATTGACATTAGTCTATTGATGCATACTGTGACGATAAACGTCATGCTTATAACAGTGAACACCTAGTCTATCAAAATCATGTGACGGCGATAAAAACGTTCTTTTTTTAAATAGAGATAATTGTATTGTGAATGATTAAGAAAATCAATATTGTTGTATTGTCCGCGATTTATAGCTATCTCATGTCTTTGAGTAATTTCACGAACCGTAGAAAAACAAGTATAGACAACTCTGTTACAGCTATATATCTCATTTCTTGGATAAATTTCACGAACCGTAGAAAAACAAGTACAGACAACTCTGGTACACGTGCAGTTGGTAAATTATTGTGCAAATTAGCAGCTGATCATAGGGGTTATACAACCTTTTGGTGCATTTATGATGCATTAGTATTTGAGTATGGTACGATGGTCGTATATATTGCATAAAACTTTGCTATAAATACTCAGTCAATCCCGTCTGAAACTTGCATACACAAAAAACAGATTGTTGCCCATATCTCACGCATGTTTACATTTATTTATTTAATTTATCGACATTTGATTTTCTTATTACTTATTTAAGTTCGATATTTTTCTAAATCATTGGAAAAACTTTGATGAGAGAATTTTAACACCATGTATATACAGACATGTACATGTATACACAAGCGAGCGAGATTTCCTCGGGGATTCACACCTCTATCAATTAGGCTCCTCACCTGAGTTAAACCGACCGGTTCCAAACGTCAGCCTTTAATATCGTTCAAAAACTAAAAATATATCAAAAATAAAAATATTAAGTCTATGAACCTAAAGTCTATTCTAATATATATTCAGCATGTTATGCGTCTTGATTCATAAAATTAACGTTTTTAACGCCAAATACCTTGTACAACCTTAAAGTAGCGACATTTGATGATACCAGACAATATTTCTTATTTCAAATTGTTTATTATTTAAAGAAGTTTTAATTTTTGACCTAAAACAACCTCAATTAACATTGTAGAGAATTTCTAAATGAGTTTCAGTGAAGCAGCCTTTTTTCGCGATATCTTTATTTCTCGGTTTATCGGAGATAAACTGGTTTGCAGTGACTTCTTTTCGCTATCAAGTTAAAAAACAAAAACAAAAACATAACCCAACCCCCCCCCCCAAAAAAAAAACCCAATAATCATAAAAATAAAAAAACAGCAACGAAACAAATCAAGCAAAGATATATACCATCTGCCTCCAAAAATTGAAGATCCACAACCAAGTTGATATTAACAATCATACGGGAATGAAATGTTTTTAAATATGAATATAAAGCACCTACCTCTGTAATTAGGCGAAGCTTTCTTTTGGACTTCTGCCATTTTACTTGATTTTTAGCTCACCTGAGCTGAAAGCTCAAGTGAGCTTTTCTGATCACCCGTTGTCCGTCGTCCGTCTGTCCGTCTGTCCGTCTGTAAACTTTTTACATTTTGAACTTCTTCTCTAAAACCACTTGGCCAAATTCAACCAAATTTGGCACAAAGCATCCTTATAAGAAGGTGAATATAAATTGCAGAAATGAAAGACAGATCTTTATTTAAAGCGGAGAAAACCTCGAAAATGTAAAAAAAGGGGGGTGCATTTTAAAAAATTTTAAAAAAAGAAAGAAAAATATAAATTGCAAAAATTATGGGCTAATTATGTTTCAAATTTGAGTAATTTACGTAACTAATAATAAAGAGATAATAGCGGTAAATCAGTTTATAACTTCGGGTTCGGTATTCCATATCTCGAAAACGAAAGTTCTGTGTGAAGCAGCCATGTTGAACGCATGATAAACGAGTTAAACTGACAAATTTGCTTGTTGTGCAACACTTTACGTGCGATGGGAATATTTGAAACATGCAAAATATATTTGTGCCGATTTTGTGAAGTAAATTGAGGTTAAATATTTCATTGCTTTGACATTTTAACGTGTGACGGTTGTTTTAGCTTGTTTTGATTCTCGTTTCATTTTCGTTACTTGAGGGGAACTATCGCCTGTATTTTGGGATTTTTACGTATCAAATCAAATGTAGACTTCGGTAAGTCAGAGAGCTGAGTATTTACCTGCGCAAAATGAGCAAAATCTGATGCACTTACAGCATATTATAAAATACTATACATTTTATTGGTAACTCGGTACGATACCTACGTAATGGTTAATTAATGGAACGTGTTTTGTTAAGATGCTCAGCATTTTCAGTCTAAGCGGAGATTGTTTTCGCTGCTATATATATGTTGAAAAATAAATTGTGATCTTTGTTTTCGTGCACGTTTCTTCTGTTTTAATTGTTTGCAATTTTCTATTTACTTACCGTATTTGAGTGTCAAGCTTCAAATTATAAGCAAGATACAGAGCTTTGCTCACAATTTTCTGTTTGTACACAGAGCTGAGGCTATGCTTTTGTGCTTTTACATTTTAAATGCTGAATAGGAAATACCAAGTTTAAAAATCTTAAGTTGAATGTAATAAACTCATGTACAAAAAAAATTGACTCAAACCTAGCAGAATTGTGAGCTCTTTATCATGCTTATAACTCTACGATTAAAGCTGAAGTTTTAATTGATCA
>WFKH01003881.1:23624095-23668614 GCA_016163765.1 Magallana hongkongensis | reverse complement strand
AACTCGTATCTCAGCGTCCAGATTCGCTATCTTGGTGCAAGACATTTTCATTTTGTCATCGTAACTGACGTCAAAGTACTCTATGGTGGCATATTTATGCCATCCACATATTTTTAGTCAACATAGCATATCACGTCAAGTCGCGATAACTATCTCGTCAAGTCAATATAACTTTCTTGTATCTCAACAAACTCCGACTTCTTTTTTATCTAGTCAACATAAGCTATTACATTTTGTTGTGATAACTATCTCGACAAGATATCTTGTATCTTGACTAAAATTTGTTGCATTTGCAAATGCTGCCATCTACAGAACGAGATATACATGTATAACATGCTTATAATCCTATATCGGAACTCATTACTCAATACCCTTACGTTTATAGAAAGGCACTTGTGCTTTATCAAAATGAAATATATCGAATGGCCCGTTAATTAGTGTCTGATTAATTATCTTTTAATATTGGATCTTCAGTTGCAAATTTATGTCTGTATTAATTTATAATTAACATGAATATATAAATATGCTGACTTACAGAGCTTTAGATACCTTGAATAAAAGACGGATGACGCAAGGTTGATATTGAACTACATGTTAATTAAATTAATCGATTAAAGATTAAAATAATACTTTTAAAAAACAATATGCAGAAAATCATTTATGTTATGTATTGACTAGAAATGAAAACATAAAATAAAATTCACCAAAATAGAACCAAAGGCAAAAACATGATTTTTTATTTAAATTCTTTGCATAACACTTTTAATCTTATGTAGTTTAAAGTATTCAAGACAGTGCACCTTTATAAATATGATGAAATGACGCAAAACACTGTGTGTTTTAAATTAGAAAATAAAAATAAGCATATTTATATATTTTGAGAACGGCCTTATAATTTTCATTAATGATCTTCTATGCAGATCAAAGGAGCCTGAGTAATGAGTACCAAAATTCTATTATCAAATATCTATTTATTACTTATCTTGTTTTGCGAATGGCAGTATTTGCAAATACCTTGAATTTTATTATAGATACAAGATAAATTATCGAGATAGATATCCCAACAAAAAGTCGGTCTTGATCGAGAAACTAGAAAGTTATCTTGACTTTACGAGATAGTTATCTTGACTTTTATGTGATATGCTATGTTGACCAAAAATTATGTGGATGGCAGAAATATGCCACCATACAAATCATCGAATACACTTGCGAAAACAAGGAGTTAAGCAAGCTTCCATCATTGGTTCAGGTATCGCTGCCAAAATTCAGCCCAAAACCAATAGAAGAAAAGAAGCTTCTAAATTACTTTGGAGATATATCTCCATTGTCAACAGAAGAAACCGTCTCTTCGCTGGTGAATTAAACTCTCCAGAGGAAGAGTTGCCAGATGACTTTGAGATTGTTGACACAAAAAATCCGAATATAAAAATTACGCAAAATTATGTATGTGGTTAAAAAAGTATGGATAATTGGAGAGATAGGCCACATTAAATGCTCTGTTATGGAAGGTGTGCTCCTCCGAAGAATCAAGACAAAATCCAATTTATATCCGAATGATAGATTTTAGAGAGTAATTTGAATCTAATGTACTCTGATTTACAGTTTATAAAGTAGAAAATGATCAAACTGTAGCGGTAAGCAAATAATATTAATAGATACAAAGTTACCTATTTGTATCCGATAATCCTGGTGATCTTCTTGTGACCACGTACAAGTATGATAAAACACAAACCAAAGTTATTCGGGAGCTATAGAAAAACAAACAATACAATTTAATGAAGATGGTAAAACTTTGTATAACTTTGTATTTATTGAATAATAAAGTTAAATACATAAATGAGAACAGAAATCTAGACATTTTTTTGCTGATTTAGAGGAGGATGCACTTGAATAGAGAATATGGCATGCTGGACAATTTAGATTGGTTTAGGGAGAGGATGTCCCAAGTTTTTACAGGCGTCAGGTCTACAATAAATAACACGAACACTTTTATAGTGCATGTCTTTGTACCTTAGGCTAAACATTTTGTAACAATAAATTAATTACTTTTCGTTTCTCATTTCCAATAAGGTGTTCAGAATCCATGATGATCTAAATGAAAAGCAGCAGCTCTTACAACGAATGAAAAACTCCAAGTTAAGTTAACGAGGCCAAGTAGAATTCGTGTGCTCATGATGTGCAGTCTTTGTTTCGAAGTAAAAATTAACATTATTTGTTACTCCCATATGGTACACCTACTAAAATGTGGTTGAGCGATATTGATGAGGTAAATACCATAACGGCGCACATGACGTAATAGTGTTAAATTCTGGTTTTGTAAACTATGCATGAAGCTGAAGAAAGACAGTATGATTTGCTCGCATATATGAATTGGTGGCAGATTTTTTTCTAAGTATTTATTAACGGGGTATTATAGGAAATACATCAGCAGTTAAAATAAAATATTTTTTTTAATGTCATTTTCCCCGCCAATATATACCATAATTTACCAAATTAAGAGGATCGGGCATTTCTTAAATAAATTTGATATGATCCCTTAGCCAAATCACAAGGTCAAAAGTTTTAAAATTTTACCAAAATGTGACGTTTTACAATAATAGTTTTCATATATTTGAAAGAAACAGAAATCCCTATGAGAGATTTGCCAAAAAAATGCATGATAAATATGCATGAAAATTTGGCGCATTTGCAACAAATTCCTCAAGAGTCAAATAAAAAAGTTGGTAAAGTTTAATTTGGGACAACCCCTTAGGAAATCGGGATGATACATGTTTTAATCTTCAAATAGTTGACAAAGAAATACTTTACACAAGAATTTTTCGAACGATATATAAAGTAAGAAATGGTACGACTCAACCTTGTTAACATATATTTACATATTCTAAATAGGCTAGAGTATGTACAGGTATACTTGCAATTATTTTAACTAACAACTTTGGTTTTCATCTGCAGTGCCGTTTACCTTATCGATCGTAAATAAATACGATCACGCTTTTTAGTGGTTGAAGAACAAATAATGTTGGCAAAAAATGCATCTGCAATTTAACGGACGGAAAATTGATGAAGCACATAAAACAAGTTTTCTTGTTCCGGTTAAGGATATAAATAAATCTAATAAAACCATACAAATATAATGCTGTATTGTCGAATCCCTCACACTTTTTCAATTGAATGTTAATATTGTTGCTTATAAACATTTATTGTAACATTTAAAAAAAAAAATGACTGTTTAAAATAGAAGACAACTTGATAATGTCACAGTGCTATAAGTAAGACGTAAATTTTAATAAAAATTGTTTCATAAAAGATGTTTCTTAATTGTATTGGAATATACAACTTTGAATTGGACAATTTATTATGACATAAATAAATTATTTAATTATTTAATATGTTTTGATCACACAAATCAAAAATAGGTACGTAAGTTTATTAGTATCATTTATGTAACTGAAAAATAAAATAAAAGGCGTAATAACGCGAAAAAAGAACTAATATCGCCCTTTCAAATGGCATTATAACGCGAAAAAGGCGGTACAACGCCTTTCTAAAAGGATTAATAAAGCATGTCCAATAGGCGTAATAAAGCCATTCAAAAAAGGCATAATAACGCGCATAAAGGCGTTATAAAGCCCTTTCAAAAGAGGTAAAACGCAAAAGCAGTTATTTGGGGTAATCTGGTAATTGCATGACCCTATTCAAATTGTTTAATTTTTTTGTATACCAAATTTCATTATACATACAAAATGTTTGTATAACAGCGTATTTGCTACTAACTATTTTTAATAAGTACCATGCATACGGATTTCCTGGTTAAAATGCTTGTACACGTTTATTGTAATCATTGTGTTTAAACATCTACTTGTTATTTTCCGTTAATCAAGTTGACAAGAGTCAAATTATGCAATTTCTAATCATTGATTGTATTTTTTTTTCATCGGGATTCCAAAGAAATTTCTTCTCTCGCATTTCATATTATGCGCATGAGCAGTATATATTTCACTCTTTTTTAAATTGCTAGATTTTCTATCATTAAAATTATACTATTAGATACTGATTCCGACTGCTTTAAAGTCAATTCGTTTCAATTGGCTGTTGACATAAAAGAGGCGCGTTACCATCCAATGAAATCAAATACTCAAAATTTGATTGACAGGTTCAGCCAGTTAGTTGATGTCCGATGTATTGTGTGGTATTTGTACACAATCTTATCGTGTAAAAAATGCATGCTTATTACAACATCACAGCGTCATTTATAGTTGATTCGGAATTTTGTTCTACAATGTATAAAAGTCATATTGTTTTTATAACTGTATAAAGCATTCCACTATTGTACCGGTACGGAAACATCATAGTCAGACTTTATCGGCAGTCTCCATTTTGAACAGACTTATCCTTTTGTTTGTTGAAAAAGAATACAATTTTTATTAAAAGATAATGCAAATGAATGTATATTGTTTTCTACGAGCTAAAGGTTTGGAATGAATTCTAATAAAACAATTCACACGGTTCTCGCACGCTTTGCTCGTAACGCTTTACACACCTGATGTGACCCGCAATTCACGACTTCGTTGTAATAGTAACAATATTTTTTCATGCAAACATTTTGCTGAATGAAAAAAACTCAATAATTAAAATTTTTAATTCTAAAATTACAAGTTCTCAATCGTAAAGGAATAGAAAACAATAAAATTACTGGGTAACGGGAATATGCGTTGGATTATGATTTCGACGGCCGACGAGGGGGTTAAAATCGCGTGACGTCGTTATGGTCATTGTAAAAAAAAAATAATTCTAAAAAAAAAGATATTGAAAAAGGTAATAAATTTATTTCAAAACTTTATTTTCATTAAAATATGTTGCAATTTTTATTTGATAAATATTAATCATGATTACACATGTTTTTGTCAAAGAAAAAAAGTATTTTACCCTGCGTGATTTGCAGCGCCAGAGTTACTTCCCCATAGTGATTTGGCGGGAAAAAAATATATTTTTAGAAACTACATACCCTTACCTATCAAATGAGTACAAAGAATATATACCTTACCAGGCATCATTTTTTGGTCAATTGTACATCTGATACCTTAAGAGGGCATAATACCGCGAATAAAGACGTTATAACGCCTTTTCAAAAGGCGTATTTTAACGCAAAAATCACTCCTTTCTTAAAAGCGTAATAACGCAAATAATTATAAATACGTTATAGAGCCTTTTAGAAAAGCGTTAAAATGCAAAAAAAGGCTTTAAAAAGCCTTTATAAAAGGCGTAATAATGCCTTTCCGAAAGGCAACATAACGCTTTACCAAAAGGCGTTATGACGCAAAAGTAAGAAAGGGTAATAACACAAATAAAGGCGTTATAACGTCTCTTCAGAAGGCATAAAAACGCAAATAAATATAAAATAACACAGCGTTGTTTAGATCTCGGCCCTGGTATCAGCCCTAGATGGTATCGGCCCGCGCCCTTCGGGCTTGGACCGATATCAACCGCTTGGGCTGTTTGGCGCTCTTTTGAAATTATTATTTTTTTAATTTTTAAAAAAATATTCTGACGTGCAATGTGATGCTTTTTATTATTTTGTTGATCTTTCATTATTTCACAAACTTGTCTTCATAAAAAAACAGGTAATGGAATAATTACGATTTTAAATTTAAGTGCAATACACCCCCTTGACGACGGGCTGAGACAGAGAAATATCAGCCCTGGGGGCGATAAGGCCCTAGCTTCCGCTGTCTCACATAGTTCAAAATACGTTTATTAGGGCTAATACACTACTAGGTATATGATATAGACGTTATAACGCTTTTTCGAAAGACGTAATAACGCCTTTTTAAAAGTGTAATAATACAAATAAAGCCGTTATAACGCCTTTTGGAAAGGCGTTATAATGCAAAAAAGGCATTATAACGCCTTTATAAGAGGCGTAGTAACGCCTTTTCGAGAGGCATAATTACGCTATTCCAAAAGACGTTATGACGCGAAAATAATCCCTTTTTCATTTTATAACTTGTACATTGATAAACTTTCTATTGTCTTACCAATATATAAATCAGAATGTATTTCTATTCATACTGTATTGCATGTAGTCATGTAGAAATCCGTATTGTAGTAAGACGTTCTTGCGTATTATCATTTGTAACTTGACCATGTTATAAGATTTTATTATAGCTCACGAACTAAAGTCATTTAAACTTCTTTTTTTTATGAGAAGGTATCTATGCTTTGTACTGAGGATATAATTGTTTTAAAAAAATTTTAATCCAAAACGCGTGAAAAGTGAACCATACATCTTAATAGAAATGAATATATCTGACCACGCTTGGAAGATTATCTAGTCCGTACACGTTGTTATTAAACGTCATTTGAAAAAAATGAAAAATCCTGAAAATGTAAGCGTGGATAGTACAGTCATTACATTTCAAAAGAGCCAAGATCGCTTAGTGGAACTGTGAATATGGAAATACGAGTGCTGGTAAACTCTTTGCAACTTAACGAGAAATAAATGAAAAAACAAAAACAAAAGCAAAACAAAACAAAAGAAAAAAACCCTCAACATTCGAGATTCCCAGCCCCCCCCCCAAAAAAAAATATAACCAGTCGATACATTAAAGGTATGGTTCGCGGCGAGAAGTATTTGCTGCGACGAGACTCTCGCGAACAACGCAAAAATTTTTCACACGCAAGTAAAGGTTGGAATTGTAAAAAAAATGTTTGATTTAAAAATTTTAATGCATTTTATTATCTAGTAGTAATGTAATGATTTCAAGTCGTGAGCGTTAAAAATCCCATTTTCAACAGAATAATGACTGACTGCAGAAATATTGTACAGTACGAATGGGGTGTTATAACGCACTTTTAAAAATTACGCACTTTGAAAAAAAAATTTCAAAGTGCGTTGGGACGAAGTCAATGCACTTTGAAAAACTTTTCAAAGTGCGTTGATATGGTTGATATTAACGCACTTCGAAAAAAATGTGCAAAGCCTAGTCGAAGTTGTTAAGACCTTCAAATATGATAGATAAATGTTTTAACCTTGTTTTGCTCGATAAGACATTGAAAAGAGAACCCATGAGATTTTTAGCTTTCCTAAATAGCAATTTCGCAATGAAAAAGGCTTGGCGATAGGATCATTTAATGTAATAATTTACAAATGAAGAAAAATAGTTTAAGAGCTAATTGAGATATGCATATCAAATTATCACATAGCCGCACCAATTTGTCGTCAGCCGTCCTTCCAAATAATTTATCTTTTGACTTCGTGACTATTTACTCTCTAAAAAACCAGAAGATGGTTAATTTTGTGGGACACAATAGCTGACCTATATACCGCGTTTATAGGCTTATGATCAAATACAATGACAGTATATTCTTTGAAAATTGATGCAAAAAAAGTGCAGGCTCAAATGCTTATTTTTGAGTTGATATGTTTTAATGACTGTACATGTAACTATCTTACTCTATATATCGAAATAATTTATTTGGTTTGAATTTGAGAATGGGATTTATGCTTAGAAACCTGCAGATTTATGTTTATGGAATTGATATGATGTTTGGGAAGAAAAGATAATGCGGATGCATTCTTCAATAAAGGATGACTGCACTTAGCGCCGGGTTTTGGGTCTTTTTAGGTCGCTTCTGTTGCGTTTATTTCTTAACCTAATATCACTTTTGTTTATTTTATTAAAGATTCTAGTCAATTTCCAAAATAATTAAGATTTTAGACCGTGATACAATAAACTCATTCTATGTTTTTTCTCCTTACAACTTCGAAAAAAGGAGAATTCTCGCTTATCTGCCCTTGATCGAACATAAGATTGATATTAATATGCATAAGAGTTGGAGCTGACATTATCAGAATGGTACTAAAATTAGACTAGCATGAATAACAATGCCATGCATAAAAATTATGTTATCACTCTTTCACCATAGCCCTATCTATTCTATATGGTAAAAGCATACTATTTACTATGGTTTAAACAATAAGACCACGCCCATGTAAGTTCAGAAGACTTTAAATCAATGCTTGACCACCTAACGTGCTCGAAAACATTGTCCTAGTTAGCACATAACATGCTACTTTACACGTCACGTGATAGAGTTTTGTATTCACAAAGTTACCTTAGGTGAGAAATCACGTGGTGAATTATAATATTCAACATGTATCAACCCTTGGTTACAACAGGAAAAGCGAAAGTAAGAAGAAGCAGTTTTTTCTCATTTAAACCATGAGCGCATGTTTGTCTATTAATCTCCCTTTGACATAACTTAGATAATGAAAAAGCCCAACTACTGTTAAACGGAGAACAATAGACAAACATGCGCTGACTATGTATGAAGTCAGTATAAACGTGGGCGTCCTCATTATCGTATGGAGATTCAAGAAATCGTGATGACCCCCGCCTAAGAAAACAAATTCGAACTTGGTAACAACGTACTTTTATTTAACGCAATTACGTAAAGTTGCAGTTTAGATGTTGACCATTTCTGCAATTGAAAGAAAAGTTCTTCTTTTAAAAGTTTATTTTCTCGCAAATATCACATGTCCTTAAGTGCAGTCATCCTTTAAATATTTTATTGGAAATTGTACTGTATCCTAGGTTGTCCCATCCCTATTCGAGTTTATGCTAGACTATATTTAACAGTGTTTGCAAAGAAATATAAACATTTTTCTGAATGAAACGAAACCAGTTAAGAACAAAGCCCAATATTTTGTGATTCATTCATTTTTTTATTAGACTAAGTACGTTAAGTGTTTTGATAGTAAGAAATGTTGATGTACATACATAACGCTCTTTGAAAATATTTCGCAAAGTGCTTTGACTTGGTCACAAATTTACCGTACTTCGATTTTTTTTTTCAAACTGCGTAATTTTTTTTCAAAGTGCGTTGCCACAATGGGATTCTATCAGTATATAATGCACTCTAAGATATTTTACTTTCAACAGACTTTGAAAAATATATTTTGTCATTCAGATTCATCTCAAAAACATATATAGTGACTATACATATTAGTTTTTGCATTTGAGAATTTGCTCCATTGTTTTTCAATAAAAGAAAAAACACTCCACATAAACCGTTTGCGGCATTGCCTCCAATATTTCATATCTATGTTCCACGAACAAAATTATACGTTGATGTATTGTACGTGTAAACTTTTGAATTTAAGAAGTATTTTAATTTATGTTTGTTCAAATTTAATATACTCCCTTTAAACTGTCTCATTCTGACATATGCTCTATTTGCTGTAGTCAAAAATTTATATTACCTTGCAAATTTATGGCAGAGTTACACTTTAATCACCAGAACGGTTGTTTGGTCCGAAATATATAGATATCAAACTGCGACGTTAGCACCAACCAATATCTTTTATCGAACTGCTAGTATGTAATTCTATTCAATCTTATGTCTTGTTGAACTTCACGTGGGTTTTTTTTTTTTTTAAATGAAAAATAACATTTCATTGTCGAATTGACAAACTTCTGACGATCTACGTAAAGTATTTTCAAATAAGCCATGTTTGAAAGTTGCTCATTTCAACATAAAGAAATGTGAATACATGTATATTAATACTTTATCATTTAAGTGAGGTTTGTATATATTTGTTTACCCATTGTCTCTACCATATATGTAGTAATTTAATATTTTGAATTTATTTCATGATTTAAAATGTTTATTTTACATTCTCTTAATAAGGAGAATATAAACTATAAATTCAGAATTTTATTAGAATAGATGTATAATAAAACTTTTTTAATTTGTAAAGTTTGTAACAATCACAGATATCAGGTTACTTTACGGCCCTGTATTTTAAACCCGGATGGGTATTACCCACACTTCTATTATTAAACACGTAGTCGAATCGAACCATTTTCCCAGGTATAGGGCCGTGTTGCAAGAGGGGCGCACGATTTATCTACTAGCATGTCTATGCATATAGCTGCTTGGCTTACTTCATAACACAGGCGCGGAAAACAGACCGTGGTGAGTAATGTACAGTACATTTGATATGCATTCTTGTTATTTTTGCATATAAAGTATAACTTTGTCGTTTGACCTATTTCTAAATATAACTTGGCCAGCATTCACAAAACTTACCTGTGTTGTTCACTCAGGTGTGACAGTGGAGAGAAATTTTAAATACATGTACCTCATTCTAAATTCTAAAAAATATCCGAAAAAGTCGAAAATGTTTCAAGTTAAAGCTGACATGAATTCATAAAAACGCATTATTTCCCTTTTATCTCCGACTACCGCCATATTAGTTGTCGATTTCTATTGTTCTGCTCATCGCTACACACCCCCTATATAAGGCCGATAGCACTATTCATGCTCAACCGCATTCAGGTATTTCATTCACCCGAACACGTTGCATTGGACAAAAAGACTTGTAGAAACGCGTTTTGAACGAAAATATTATGACAACCACTGCACTGGTAAGGAATATCCATAGAACTACGAAACAAGGCAGACTGAAATCCCAGGAACACAAATTTCAAAATCCTCGATAATTGTAGAACGTTTTCCTGTGTAAGTTATAACATGCGCAAACTACACACTGTGGCCGATCGAGCAATGTCAATGATCGCATGGATTTTAGAAACGGGATGTTTTTGTAGAAACCTATGGAAACGAAGTTACGTTGTTACTTTCTTGGATTTACCATCATTTATCTACTGTGTTGGATGTAGTGCCGCTGTGGTCTTCAAAAAGAAGCAGACGTTATGCACTCTTTATGAACGACACACGTGTTCGATAAGCATGCGAAGTAAGACAGCACTATCTGTGCAAAATGATACGGATACCTTGGAAATTCTTTCAAAGAATAAATATATTTTGTGTTTTTTGATTGTAGTTTCCTTTATTCTTTTTTTTACAAACATTTTACTACAATGCGTAGTTCATGCATTTAGAAGTCCGTGCAACCTGAATGCCTCGATCGGGAACCAACCGACCGTAACTTTCTCGACCGGTATATATACCCCAGTGGCAGTAGAGGAGCGATCGAAACTAATATGGCGACCAAATGCTTTTATGAGTTCATGTCAGCTTTAATGAACTGATCCTCAATGCTGAAAAAAAATAGCAAAACAATTCAATTTATTCCAAACTATTTCAGTGGTATTAGTGTGTTTTATTGGCATTACGTTAATACATCTGGTAGCTAGTTAGTAATAGGCAATTTTTATTTGGCCGTAAACCGTAAATTCTGTTTTTTTAAACAAAGCCGTTGTTGTTTAAACAATAACAATAATTTTCACAGAAAACTTTAAAGCCATTGAATATCCGAATTAAACAAAATACAGTGTACATTGTATGTGTGTTTGTAGGAATAATAATAATAAATTACATTTTTTAATTAAAAAAATTATTGTTTTCTTAAATAAAGTTTAATTTGAAAATTCAAATGTTACGTTTTTTGAATACCGTAATAGATAGTATTATAAGGCTTTAGTAAACATGGTCAAATATGCATTTGTAATATTACTGCGTTTGAGATCTCCCTCCACCGGAACAATTAAATGAATGTTATTCTTGTAACCATAATTATAAATTTTGCTAATCTGACGTCCTGAATAAGCCTTTTTGTTATCTTCTCTTATTTTGTTAGCTCATAGTCTTATATTAATGTCAAATGACGAGTATAACAAGCTTGTGTATCATCAGGATCTATGAATACTATAGTACGGAATACAAAGAGACGTTCTCTGTAAACATAAAAAAACATGGAATTCACAGAATTCTTTAAAGGTGGTAATGGACACCTGTCCATTTTACTCGGTTTAGAATTCTCAAAATTTACAATATTTGACCAAAAAAATGTTTTAAAAATTTTTAAAAAATTATAAAAGCGGGATTTGAGCTCATGACCTACAGATTCGTAAAACATTGATAATCGAAGACAACACCTGACAAAGTGTAAAGCTATGGGTAGGCGCTGTTTTAAAAGGCCAGAAAGTCGGCCATCTTTCAACGCATTGCAGGCATTCTTGTATCGGTACAGTGACCGTATTGGTTGTCAAAAAGAAATCAACTCACGAGAAAGAGCGCGACCAAAAACTCTGGACCATGTTCACGGCTCGACGTGAGACCGCCATCAAATTCCCATTCTTGCATGTTCCTGACAGAGAACTTATATCTTTTTTGAAAGTTTCAAGACCAACAGTTCAAGACCATAAAAGACTAACTACAGTTGCAAAGAGGATTTTAGCATAAAAGGAACTAAACGATAAGCAGCAGAAAAAACTTGAAATTTTTGAAGCAAAGCTCTCAATTTCATGGGAAAAGAACAAAGAAAACATGGGCAGTAAACAAACACAAGTTCTGACGTTGGAAGAAAGACTTGAAGATGCGCAGACGAAAAATAAGGCCCTTGAAAAGAAAATCTCAAGAAAAGATGTCGACATTTTTAAACTGGAAAGTGAGATTCAATCGTTTTTGGATCGTCTGAGGACCAAGCAAGGACAAATAAACATGCTCAGACTTGCGCCTTCTTTTGTACCAATTACCAATCGGAAAAGAAGTGTAGAGGTCAACACAGAAACTCTTAATTTCACGGAGGCTCATCTCAAACAGAAACAAAGACACAACGAACACATGTAGAACAGAACCACCACACCCGATCATCTGCAAATCAATAATGCCATGCACGTATTAACGTATCAAAATCGTCATACGCGTCCAAGTCATGCAGATCGCAGAAATATCCGCGTCAAAGTCCACATACACTTTCCATATACCAGAGCCCCGATGTGTTTCAGCCTTCTGGTTATTATGAGCAATTTTGAAAATTGTTGAATCTCAAACAGTAATAGGTTCCGTTTTAATTGTTGTTTAATCCTAAATGTCTGTGTATTGTTTTAAATATTTGTATAACTTTACTAGTATGTATATCCAAGTTTTCTTAGACTCTGTGTCAGAGTCGTACTCGGAGAGGGGGAGGAATTGTCACACTGTAATGGAAATATCAATTTCCAACATGACATTTTTTTTCTCTTATTTAATTCTTTGTAAATTGAAAACATTTATTTCAAATCCCTCGAGGACCGGGGACAAAGCTAAAGAGTATAGCTAAAGCTAAAGAGTATAGGTGTTGTTTGTTTTGCTTCAAATTAGTGTCATTCCTCCCATCAAAGAGTCACCGGTGTTGTCGCATATCATTGATTCAAGAACAATAACTCTTAAGAATTGTTAAGATCAAGATAATGAATAGAGTCGTCTTTCTTTGTCATCATGATGCTGCAACGTGTTCCTAAATAAACTAGTTCTCATCGCCATCTTTATTGTGATTGTGCTACAGGTGTGAGAGTGTTATAATTCCTTAGTTGTGTTAATTGAATGTTTGAGTGAAAGGTGCGCGTTGTGTGAAAGAGTCAGTTTGAGTTCGGCCGTGGAGATTACTGGACGTGATTTAGATGCACATGAC
Organism: Magallana hongkongensis; assembly: GCA_016163765.1. Lineage (NCBI taxonomy): Eukaryota > Metazoa > Mollusca > Bivalvia > Ostreida > Ostreidae > Magallana > Magallana hongkongensis. Next base: position 23,655,194 of record WFKH01003881.1, on the reverse strand, counting down.
TTTCTGTCATCAATGAAAAAACTCAGTCTTTTAAGTCTAGACAGATACGAGTAACAAAACTAATGTGAATTGTACGAGTGTCAAGTGCATATTGTAAGAAAGCGAGGATATTTTCATTACTTCTGTTTTCAGTCTGGCCTTTCCAAGAAATACAACACTAACTTTACTTTTGTGTTCCTTTTAATGTTACGATAAATTCTGGTTGTGACACATGTATCATAACGACTCCACTACTATATCATGAAGGTCCGCTAGTGTATCATATGAAGTGCTATGATACTTTTTAAACTGATTCTCGAGATCTCATTTCACAACATGCCCAAACCGGTTGGCGGGTGCCCTCGCCAAGGTGTTACTCTAAAAAATGTCCTCTTGTACATTGGGACGGTAGCCCGTGTCCCCATCTGTATAAAAAGAGGGGGCAGAAAGACAGCCTCCAGTTAACTACTCTTTTATTCAGAAATAACATTTCAATATAACATTTCAACAATCAATATCAATATCAATTGCAATGAAGCTTATCTACATTAATATTCATTACAAAAATCTCTGAAAATAAAATATTAGTTGAACCCCCTGAATCTTATAACTTTATTTTTGAGAATGCGCGCAAGTGTAATAATTTATCTTACCTGTATAAAAAGAGGAGGAAGAAAGACAGCTTCCAGATGACTACTGGAGAGCTGTGTTTCCCGCACTACCATTTTATACGCACGGACACTGCGCTACAATTAACGTTATCATCCTAATAAGTGAATGCGATCAAGTCCATACTGATGATCTGACGTACCGTAGTCAACGGTAGAAGTTTATTTATTTATATTTTATGACCCGGCGTCGACAGGCTCATCACTGGACTTAATTACACATTTCTTCATGATTCAAAAACAATTATATACTATATATATAACGCATGTACTCTAACAAATTTCGATAAAATTTCCATTATTATACATGCATTACATGCTACAGGTTGATAAACCATTTATGTTTATTGGACTGGATTATAATTAAACATGCAGTTTATTGAACTTACTGAAATGTAAGAAATATTATTTTCTTGTAAACTAGAATAAAGTCAGTAGATAATTTTTCAACGAATATGACAGAGCATTACGATTAAGCAAACGTAGCAAAGTTTTTACGGGTAAAAAGGTATTCCTTTATGATATTTTCAAATCAGTGACCGTGTAAAGTACAAGAGTTAGTGTCCTGCAAGCTTTTCTATTACTCGAATTATACCTCTTTTTACTAAACCAATAATGTAACTTTACTTCAGAAAAGTACGAGAAAGAAATTGTAAAAGCTTTCTAACAAATAAACATTTAACTTTTAAAATGATAAAGTATCTTTTTGTTCATTAAAAAAAATCATAGTTTTGACAAGGAAAGTACGAGTACGATGAAATGTATAAGTATTTGCATGAAGTTTGAAGAAATTAAAAGTTGGTTTTGCGTGTGTGCGTCTTCAAAGAACATAGAAAAATGCCATAAGTCAATTTTTTTTAAAAAAGTTGAAAAGGTGGATTCTTACCTTGAGGTATGTGAATGATTCCGACGGTTAGACCGGTGTAAAGCAGAATAATTACCCCCGTAGAATAATGAGCACACTACGTGAAGAAAGTGGCCCCTGTAGAATAATGACCCCCTTATAAATTCAAGTTTTTTTCAGTATCATTTCTTGTAATATTTAGAATAGTCTCTACAATATTGTCATTTTTATTGCAGTGAACAGAAAGTAACCTGAAATTAAAATTCATATTCAAATAAACTGAAAGTAAAAGAAGGAGTATATTTTAGAAAATAAAAATCCTTCCGTTATAACAAGATACTGACATATAATTACGAGTGAAAACATATTAAAATTATTTTGAGATACAAGTCACTATAGAACGAAATTCTGTTTATTGGCGATGAAAGAGTAGACTCTATTATAATATTGGTCATGAATTATACTTGCATTGGCGTTTTATAATTCCCCCCTACAACTAACTACTGGGTATGCAAGTGCAGCAACCAGAATTAATGATTAAATCAAAATTATGAAAAGTTTACTCCACTGTTAGGATTACTCATATGATCTATCTATCAAAACTTAAGCTCTAAATAATATACATTGCTCGCAGTCAAAACTATTTTTTCCGTTTCACTTCAAAATTCGTAAAAATCAGATAAAGTAGTTCAAAGCCGATATTGGTATCTGCTTTTTTTTTTCGATCCATCAAATAAAATATTGGTGACTCGAGGAACCTTAAATCGAAATATTAAGATCGAGGGATCGATAATCGTGGCCATTTTTAGACTACCTAAATCTACTTAAAAGAGCTCTGTATAAAGATATAGGAAACTGATAAATTTTAAAACTTAAGTTTTGGATTTTTTAAACTAAAGGTTAGTATATGGACAAAAATTTCCTATGTTAAAGTTTAAGGCAGATCTGATGGTTTTAAAATTTGTTGACCACCCAGTCTCCTTTTAAAAGAACTCTGTGTAATGTAACACATTTTACTTAACTCCGTTCCTATACGGTGACCACAGATGTACTGTATTTACTCTTACATAATATTGCAAGTGAAACTTTGTATACGTAAAGAATAAAATGTATAATGTGAACTACATTTAAATGCTATTTTTTTTTTTTTTTTGGAAAATTCAAGTAATTTAAAAAGTCGAATAGCTTGGATATGGGGTAACACATATAGATCTATTGTTGTTTTCGGCAGGGGTCATTTTTCTACGGGGGTCATTTCTCTTCAGGTTTAACATGAAGAAAAATGACCCCAGGTTCTTTTTTCTTCATAATAATCCAATTATTGTCAGCAAGGGGGTCATTATTCTACGTCGATAAATGACCCCCGGTCATTATTTTACGGGGGTCATTATTCTTCTTTACATCGGCCACGAAATCTGCCAGGAGATATTTCCGAATGCTATATTTTTTCATAATCCCCAAAAACGGGAAAAGTTCCGTGCAAAAAGAGCGGGAAAGCTGTCGTGTGCAGGAGCATTTAGGAATATTTTCTCCGATTTATTTCAGCACACGTGAAAATCTAAATGTTGTTTTGATATTTTTCCGGACTTTTTCTTGGGATTTCTTCAGAACCTGTGTGCGGAATTTCCCCCTGGGACGGTTCAGCTCCATCAGCGTCTTGCGAACATCCGGGTTCATGATATTTAAATAACGTGACAAAGCAGAGAGAGAAAAAATACAGTTATACCATGATCTCCCGAGACAAATTATGAGGCTTCCCTTTTTGCTACTCAAAGTTTTTGTGCACTCGCTGTGTGCTTGACGAAGATAGCATTTTGTTCGCTACATTTCACAAATCTCCAAAGATCCAGAAAATCGGTGATCAACGATTAATTTTTCTGTCACCGACAATTAGTTTCTCTAGCATTGCACAGAACAGAATAAAGAAGATATGCATACATGTATTATTTCAAACAGAATAAAGAAAGGTAAAGTGTATGATTTATTTGACTCTTTTGACAATTATTCGTATTTATTGACACTGTCGTTTTTAGTAAAAATGAAGACAAATTTTAAAGGCATTCGAATCTTAAAGGCTTTTTTTTGTGGTGTTATGTAGTGCTGGTAAAGTTCATGCATATTACAATTTCTTTTAAGGCTAGTCATACATGTAGTTTGATAAAGTGATACTCATCTTTTATTTTGAAAAAAAAATCAATGAAGATATCGATAGGAGTGAGCAACGGATGTAAAAAAGAATAAATAAATAAACACATTATTTTTTGCAACTCATATAAATGTAGTATGTATCAAGATACCTTTTCGGGTTTGGGAGTGGGGATGGGTTGGTTGAATTTGTGTCAAATTATCTGTGTTCATATTCTTTTCCGCTTTGGTATGTGGCATAAACTTCAAATGTCTACTTTCATATATATTTATCAAAACACAAAGAAGTTAAGGTGGGTTGCTGGTTTGCTTGCGTCATCAGATTCTCTACGCAATTTAGACAACTCGAGTGGCCGTTTTGTGCACATTCGTTTATGACGTCATGACGGAGACATCTCAAGATTTTCCGCTTTACACTCTACAAACAAATGCCCGGGGTGATAATAAAGTTATCATTCATATCTATGCTGTTAATGCTAGTAGTAATTCATATTTATTCTCCATATACGATGAATTAAAAAGAAAATGCATATTGAAAGCAATACATCAGAATTAAGAATCAGCAAGAATTGGAACATTATTTTTCATTCTTTGTAAAAGTTCTAACTGTACATTAAAACCAGTGGTGTAGTCTCAAACTTGTAACACAGGAAAGAGAAAATGCATGAGAGAGAGAGAGGAGAGAGAGAAGAGGGGTCTATAAAATTGTTTGGTCCTCGGCTTCGGCAATAATTCTTTAACAATTAATAAGTTATTATATTAATACATAATAATATAATATATTAATAATATTATAGAAATGTTGACTGGGGTTGAGGGCAGCATTGATTATATTAGCCCCCGAGGGACGAAATATTGCCCGACGCGAAGCGGAGGGCATTATATTCGTCCCAAGGGGGCTAATATAATCAATGTTGCCCGAAAACACAGTCAACATTTCTTTTGTTATATGAAGAAACAAACCAAAATTAAGAAAGGATTTAAAACAGATCGCCATATAATTTTCTCAGCTCAAGATAGAATTCACGAATTCAATTCTGCGCATTTCCAAAATATCGTCAGCATCAAACGGTCATTGGTAATATTTCGCCGCCCGTAGGAATTAAGTTACAGTATGTTTTACCTGATATTACTTCACAGTAATTCGCAAATCCTTTTTATCCGTTATGATAGCAAACCGTCGCATTGCGCGTCCGTTGTTTACTTGCATTGGCTGATTGCCTATTATGACGTCACCTTGGTTTGGAGTCGCGAAGAGTTATTTACGCCACTGTTTACGAATCAACAAATCAGAAGCGATTAATTGAAATAGAGGGAATATTCTCTAGATATTATTCCTACCGAAGCGGATTATAAAAAAGCGTAAATTGCTCCAACTCAAGTTTTAAGAGTATAACTTGGGTAGACATTGAGTTCATTTCTTATAATTCAATTTTCTGTAATTTACTGTACGAAATGAGTGCGTTTTACTTTTAAAAATGATATTGATCTGTTCAAAATTCAAATGTAACGTCAAGCGGATTAGTACCTTTTTGACGTTGATACATTGTGATGTGTCTTGTGACGTGCAAACCAGGTTATAAAAATTTAACTTAATTTTTCTAACCAATCAAATGCCGCGTTACAACCAGAATTAAATTATATGTAATTATCTTGACCGAAAAATAGGGAGGAGCACAGTCGAGGAATTATATTTTCTAAATTAGTTTTGAAGATCTTGATAAGCAAGATAAAAGCCCAAAGCTTAAGAATATCATCCGTTTTCTACATGTAGATTCGAGATTATATACATGAGTCCTAACTAATATTCCGACCAAGCAAATTGATATGGAAATGGGGAACCGGATAATCTTGCACATACTAACAAATTTGGTACCTACCTTCACTCATGATTTTATATTAGATATTCAAAAAAACATGCTCTGCATTTTCTGATATAGAATAATAGGGTAAAAGTTGGTTTAGTTTTTCCGATTAATATTTTTTAATATGAACTGAACAGATCTAATGATTTATATATTCATATTTTGTCTTTATAAGACAAGAATCATAGTTATTTGCAGGCCCGTACAAACCGGAGGTACATGAGAAGTTGTGCCCCCCAGACTCCCCAAATTAATAGCTTCTAATTTATAATAAAAATATGGTTAATCTCTTTCATATTCTAAAAAAATCGCATATTTTTTTCAATATGTATGCTTCAACAAGTTTATTCTGAAAAGTGCTCTTATTACTAGTAAAACTATCACTTTAACTGTTACAAAGTTATGTTTGTACGAACGTGGATATATGTACGTCCTGCATGTACATAACATTTTTTCTTTTTTGTAGTTTTGTTGACAATATTCGTGTGAAAAGAATCCAAGTCGTCCTTTGAGTCTCAAATCTGGAAAAGTTTTAGCTTTAGCAGTCTTTAATTTTTAAATGATTACTTTTGCTAAGTAAGTGGAACAGGTTTAACATTTTTGACGTTGTACTCATGACGTCAAATACGGAAATGCGACAAATTTTAAAAAATATGTATCTATGAATATGTTTTGGAACAGTGAATTCATTTGTAGTGACTACATATGAAATAAACATAATTATTATAAAAACGTATTATATACTGAGATGTACAAAAAAAAAACCCAGCTGATTTGTTTATTGCTCAGTAGCTTGACCTTGGTTCAAAGCAATGTTGATGTCCTGAGATTGATTCCCGTTGTATACCTTTATTAAGAAACACCGAATACTTTAGTACCGTCATATATTTATGCATTGAATGCTTATATTTATATTCATACCGATGTTTTTTTGTCTGAAATACATGTGTATCGTTGCTGTAAAGCCATTATATACGCTCTCAGTCGGGGATATGAAACATACATGGAACAGCCATATTAACATGTTATTTAGTACGCTTCCACGGCTAAAAATATAGTGCCATAAACTTTGTAGAGAAAAATCTTTTTAATTAAGGAGTAGATATAATTTAATGATTATTTTTAAAATTACATATCAAATTGGTTATGTAAGGTTGAACGTTTCATTTAATCTTACAAAAATAAATATACTCAAGACACTTGGTGATGTTTATATTTGTGATCATGGCGCATGAATTAGATTAGCGTATTCATAGGAAATTGAACGTCGCAGATTTCCAATGCAAACATAAGGGGAAATATACATTGAATGTAAATATTAATGTATCATCATGCAATGCTTAAGGACATCATACCATGAAGGAGAATGAAGATCAGGGATGGGGTCAATTACAATAGAAAGTTATTAATTAGATTACAATTACTTGCTTAAATCCTTCAATTAAATTACTATTACCATTACAAGAGTTTTCAAATGTAATTGATTAAATTACAATTACTTTGCAGATGTAATTAATTAAACTACAAATTACATTTATCATCAAAATTTACTAAATCCTTGATTTAGCTACAACACATAAACATTTAAGGAGATATGTCCATAATTTGAATAAAAGTTTGTCATAATCAAAATACTTTCACTGTTTTAGAAAGAATTTGCTTTATTTGTAACTACTCTGATGTGTAACAATTTTGGGAAAGAAAAAAAATATAAATTTGTTTTTGTTGTTTATTTAAAAATGAAGGTAGTCACAATATGAAGGTTTCCCACACCACCTTGATATTCAATAAAGATTTGAAAGTCATATCCCCTAACCTACACCTATCATGTATTAACTAAAATACTTCCTGCCTGCAAAATTTTTATCTGAAAATTTTCTCCTTTGCATTTATATCCATTGTTTTTTTCTTTATAAAAACAATACCCAAATACAGGTTAATCTCAGGTAGACGGGAGACTATAATTGTTATCAAACCACAATTAACACCTGTTGTTTCGTACCTAATTATCATATGTTTGGCATCCAAAACTTAAAACCCATTTGAAGCCATACACTTTAGCTGTAGGTGTTTTAGGCAATCAATTACAAAGCATGACTTAATAGTTTATATAATTTAGAATAACATTGATGTTGTTTGTAAATTAAAAAAGTGATTTTTAAAAAACTAATTCAATGATAATTGACACATCAATTATTCCAATAAGAATGGAAAAAGTATATATTTTTAAGAAAAAGAGATCAAGGAAATCATCAAATACATGTACTTAATCAAATTTGGGAAACTTATCAGTAGATATTGAACCACTGAAAAAGTTTATTTTGAAAAATATCTAGTACGGTAAATATAATAATAGTTTAATGCTTTTTAACAACTCTTCCCAACTTGACCTTGTGCCATTGATAGTGTGGGGAACAATGGGTATTATACAGTTTCAAATTTAAATGTACATCTGTGTGTAATTGAAAGTAATTGAAATGTAATTGGAATTACATGCCATTTAAAAGTAATTCATTAAATTACCATTACATGTAATTCAAGATATATAGAGAAAGTATCCCCATAAAATGCAGAAGTACCAGTATCAATTTGTAATGTTTGTGTATCAAAATTTTATGACAAAGTATCATACAATGTAAAAAGTATCATCATATAAGGACAAAACATCATCGGAAGAAGTATCAGAATGATATGTGTTAACGTATAAGTATGTGATAATAAAGTATCATCTTATTAGGACAAAATATCATAATGCAAGTGATATAATTATAAAGAAATGTCAGCATGTAATATTAAGTATCAGCATATACTGATAAAGTATCATCATAAGATAAAGATATATATTTTACATTTGCAAATATGCTTCCTTATATGAACCTACATAATAGCGAAAACGTTCAATTCTGTGTGAACTTTTTTATGACGTTACAATGATTATTGCACGCGCTTATCGCTTAACGGTTGCATTATTGCAAACATTAAATACACGGTTATTTTAATTCTGAACAATTTGTCTTTTTCAAATGTAAAACAATGATGTCTTTGTGGTAGTTTGATTAATTGATTTAATTAAAGAATCAGCTGACAGTGGTCCTAAAATAAAAACAAAAAATAATACATAATTAAGAGTGATGGTCATAACAATACAAACATACACTTTCAATATTGAGAAATTTTTTTTCAATAACAGTAAGTTATACCGCATAAAAATAGTTGTTACCATTAATTACAAACATGACTGTAAATACACTTTATCATACAACATGTCATCTAGTAGATAGAATTTATATGAAGTATAAATAATTTATGCTAAATATACAAACATAAGTAACGAATATACTGTAAAAATCTCTAACCCAGTGATGGCCTCACAACTGCCGGATTATACACTATACAAATATATATGGTCTTACACTTAAATTCATATAAACTATACACACTTGATAAGGATCGACTAGTCTATTTATCCATAGTAATAAAAATGTTTTGCATAAAACAATCTTTAAAATCATTCATTACATCAGGGCGTCTATCATATTTATAACATATGACTAGATGTCAACATCACAACACCAATATTCTCCGAGTAGAAATAAGATCTTTCGATAAGTAATTTACAATATTATACGTTTCAAAATATATTAAAATAAAAATTAACTTGTGATATAAAAACCTAATCTAATATGTATACATGTAATGTTTTCCCTCTTACTCAAACGTAAATATAAGTAATAAACAACAATATTAAAAAACTCAACGAGACATGAATTTGGTTGGTACGTGATCGAATCTTCTGAGAAGTCCTTTGGGCTTCACAGGATTTGATCTCGTGACGTTTCAACTTGTTGTTTATGTTTTAGAATAATCATAATATTCATTTAAGAAATGAATTTAATATTTTTTTTGATCGACGTATCAAAGAAAAAATTTGACCGGAAATTGACCGGAAAACGTCATCAATGCGCGTAGCGCATGATTAGTAGCGCAGGATTCGTTAAAACTGATTTTAAAGTGAGTTGGAGTTCTGGAATATGCAGCTGGGCATAACCATGATGCAAGGAGACGCGATAGTGGACAAAAATTAGTTGATGTATCGACAAAGAATAGTATGTATGTGCGAATTTTGCAGATGTTATGGTAACTAGATAGCCAGTGAGGTACTCAAATGGTATATCTGACGCTTGGAATACGCTGAAGGAGTTGATGCACTAGGCTACCTGTAGCTTTGCTATTCTGGTGACCGATCAAGTACGTGTGTTAATTTAAAACTCATCATAGCAAACTTGAACGGCAGCGTTGCCGTGATGACCGTGATTTCAAGTGTAGGCCTATATGTTCATTATAATTATTTCTGGAACAACCAGTCTCGCCGTGAATGTTGATCGTCACCTCAAACAGACGAAATCGTGAGAACACACTTAATTCTCTATTTCGTGAATTAATAAAAATGTGCATTTTTTATTTTTCAAGGTTAACCTTTAATTTTTTGTATTGATAAAGTTGTATTTGTTTGAATACAATTAAACAGACACAACTGTACATTATGTTGATTGTGTTTATTTTGGAAACTCCCGTTTTATAAATAGTGCTAAATCAGAACATTAGAGAAAAGTTGACCCGGCAAAAATTGTATTGATGCAGGTATCAAAGAAAATTTTGGACCAATCAGAAGCGCCAATATCTCGTCAATCTAATAAATATTATAAATAAATGATAATATTATCTATAGAAGTCAGATAAGACGTTCCATACAGAAAACCTTTGTCCTATGACGCAGGCTTTCCATCGTGAGTTGATATAAGCTTGCTGGTGGTTAATTAAACTTTCAGTGCTTGTCCAGAATTTATACACGATGTCTGTAAAGGGTAAGATAATTTCTCAAGTCATTATCCATGTTGTTATATTTTTGGTTATGCCATAATATTTATCGACTGCAGTAGTCTTTTATCAGTCCCAGGTTATTAAAAATATTAATAAAAGCCATCACACTTTAAGAGATTTTTTAAAATAACTTGCATTTTTTTATACTAAAGCAATCGAATCATATCAATAAATACATGTAATATTATATCAAAATTTAAATTTAACGCAATTTTAGCACTTTTCAGCAGTTGATCACATAGTCGCAAGTATCTTGCCTATAAATTAAGACATTTTGCCAAAAAACTACGAAATGCCTGCACCAGAGTAACTGCTAACACCTTTGGTATTTCAAAACGTGTAAACTTTATGAATGCAATAAAATGAAAAGAAATTTTTAGATAGTATCCATTCATTTTACGAAGTTATTGCAATTTTGGCCACGATGGAATAAATATACAAGTTGAGATCAAATTAGAAAAAAACCCCAGTTGTTCCGGCGCGTCGGTAGCTTGAACCCCTTTATCTTAATGTGGCAGGTCTCCGTGGAACCATTAAGCCAAGCAGTTCGTTGAATAGCTGTGAGTATAAGTTGACATGCAACTTATTTATGTCAACATGCAACTTAGTTATGTTGACATGCGAGATAAATATGTTGACGTGTAACTTATGGTGACTGAAGAAACTGAACAATTCTCTTTGAAAGATTAGTATCTGATTATTTTAAATCAATATCAGAATCCGAGGAGTGTAAACAAAGGCATGTGAATGCATTGAGCATATTTTTGCATAATTATTTGCTGCAACAATCACTACCTTTTGAAAGCAAAACTGATAAAAAACGAGGCTTATTTAAATAAAAAAAACACGAATGCTGCTTAACTTTGATATATAACAGGATAAATAAAATTTAAGGAAAAAACCCCCCAACTTTTTGTGTGTCTTTTACAATAATTTGTTTTATAAGTCTTTTGCAATTAAATAAAACATGAGGCAATATAAAACAAAGTGATTGCAAAATATTAAAACCAATGACGATAAATCATACAAGATCACTTAAACAAAATATCAAAAACCCACGTAAAGAGTCATGATAAAGTCTCAAATATTTGTTATCAATTAATTTAGAATTAGCAAATAACCGCAAATGAGTCATTTGGTATATTAAACACCCTGTTATTTTTCTTTGATAAAGGAAGTTGTTTTTTTAATACCCTTTTACATTGTACACTCCAGGAGTTAAGTAAGATATTGATATATGAAAAAGTTTATGTTAAAAAATGTCAACATATTTATCTCGCAAGTCAACATAACTAAGTTACATGCTGACATAAATAAGTTGCATGTCAACATATGAACCTCGCATGTCAACATAATTATGTTGCATGTTTACATAACTATCTTGCATATCAACATTTTTATCTCGCATGTTAACATAAATAAGTTGTATGTCAACATAAAAAAGTAGCATCTAGCATGCTGAAAGTCACATTTGGGCAATATTTTTTAGTTTTTAGATTTTTTATAATTCTCATTTAATTACAATTTTCTTGCACGTCAACATAATTATGTTGCATGTTGAAATAACTATCTTGCATAATCTGATACCATAAAATAATGCATATTTTTGTTTTCAATTTCACAGGTATATATTCACTGCAAGCAATTGAAACTGTCGATCTAAATGTCGGTGGTCATATGTATACAACAACGAGGTCAACCCTCGCTAGATATCCTTCTTCGTTAGCTCTAGATCTGATGAGTATTTTGCAAATTTTTGATAGTGATGGAAAGGTGTTCATTGACCGAAACGGAAGAATGTTCGAGTATATTCTTGAGTTCTTGAGAACCGAAAAGCTTTGTTTACCTGATGATTTTTCCGACTTTGCTTCCTTGACATCAGAGGTGGAGTTTTATGACATTCCCGAATTAACTTTGTCTCTTGAAAGAGCAAAAGAATCGAAGTTGAATGTTAATTATATCGAAATCCTGGAAACAAGAAAAGATATATTAATTGAAACAGTTTTAAAGGGGAGAAAAGAAGTCTTAGAGACACTACCTTTGACGGCGTTTAAAATTGGGGATAAAGTTGAACCAAAGAATGCAAAGGCTTCCTCATATGTGGAAATTACCTTCAATAATGGAAGTGCTAGACTTCAGTTGGCAGAAGTCTTCAGTAACAATGGATGGACATGCGAATCGTCTGACTTTTCATCTACATCTTATCAGCCTCCATATAATCCGCGATTATTGACAATCATCGAACAACGGTATAGAGACCGCTGGAGAAAATAATATTATATAAATAGTGCCTGTTTGGGAGGGTATGAGTTGAAATGACATTTCGAGGGGTGTTAATTTCAACTCTTACCCTCTCAAACAGGCACTATTCATTTTATTATACTGTCTTAATTTCAAAGAAAACTTTACTGCTTTTATATAGGAATGACGTGAATTTTATGGTGAACCGAACGCGCCTAATTTACGCCCATGTTAAACAATTCGTTGTTTTACCCGTTGCCAAGTGTGTTGCTATCGCTGAGGGTAATAAAACGGATTATCAACTGCGTTTAAACCAATCAGAATTCAGTATTTAACATGAAAGTATAATGATAAGTAAGACTAAATGTCTCTATGGTTCACTTGTCACTTGACTCGCTTACTGTTTTGGTTATTGCATGATGAAATGATATACGTATGATACAATGAATTTGCTTGTAGTGAACCAGTATAAAATAAAACTTAACGTCATGTATTTGTTGTTTCAACAACGTATGTTTTAAAAGCAATATATTTTTAAGAATGAAAGAATGCTGAAATAATAAACAAAATTCTAATGTATGTTCATTAAAAAAACCCACCCTAATTTGCATTTTGTTTTCATTTCCGTGGTGTAAATGTTTTTGTTTAAGAATGATATGCAAATTAATTCAAACTGAACTACATATATAATATGCTAAAAACCGGCCATTATAGTATGATAAAGAATATGTACCGTAAGTTACTTAAATTACAGGAAATTAATAAATGAAGCATTGATCTGACATTGCAGAATTCAATGTTAATGTTAAAGATTGCCAAAAGTTAGTGCTTGATCCTAGATATTTGCAGTGACAGTTCCACAAAACGCGAAAAGTTTAGTGAAAAAGCACGGAGAAAATTCCAAGTGCACAAGTTTCCTGCAAAAGTGTTCAGCTCATAGGAAGATATATCTTATAACATTTTGTTCAGATTCTTGGTCCAGAATTTCACCTAGACCAGGTTAATTCTATAGGCATAGTACGCACACCCTGTTCTTAATACATGTATTTGTATCTATTAATTGAAAGCAGATAGAACTTTCTTTTGACATAATATCTATTAAGCCACATTTTGACGTACTTCAGATACTTTTGCTTTCCTCTACAAACTATTATGCACATGCAACATCGATTGAAAAAAAGAATGATTTGGTACAGTTTTCGTACAAACTTCTATAAACGGCAAATAAAATCAGCCATCAACGAAATACCTATAAATATATAAAAATATAATTTTGTTGTTATCAAATATTTTGTGTAAATGTGGAAGGATAAATTACACTGCATTCACGTACAGCTTATTATATATTTCTTTTTTATTCTATGATCAGTGATTACGTCGCGCATTCTGCACTTCTCTTGACGTCATGCGTCATTATTGCGCAAAGCTTTAGAGCATTTTCTCTGGTCTTTTATTGATTTTTGATTGCTTTTAGGAAATATTTTATTCAATATATAAATACATAGAATTGACTATATATGTTCTCTACTGTAGTCAAGGTACAATACTAATATAAAATTTTGCACATGATATACATATTGCCATAAATTTGAATTTTTGTAAGTTCATATTGTCATTAATATTGGGAAGAGGTACAACAACAAAGTAAGAAAAATAATTATAAAGAGAAAAAAATAGAATTATACAGATTAAATTTTACGAGAAGAAAATAAAAATAATCTAGTAGATGAGTAGGAAAAAATAAAAAGAAAATGATTTCAGATGTCTCAAAATTCAAGAAAAATAAGATAAAAAAGCATTTAACCACACCTAATCAAAAGAAATAAAAAACCTATAAATGATACAGAAATACACGATACTAGTAGAAGCAATGGGCAATGAAAAAGTAAACACCACCTAATTTTTTTGGCATGCACACGTGTTAAAATATATATTTGATATAACACTAATTTTAAATTTGTCTGAAAAAATGGCGGCACGGAGGTGGTTTTTTTTTTCTTTATGTGTTTTAATATAAAGCAATGTAATGCACCACTAGTATTCTTAAAATAAGTTAAAATGTTAAAAAAAAATTGAATTAAATTGGAACATAAGCGTAACACCTTTGAAGTTAACAACAACGATATATGCAACATTATCCTTAGCGTTATCTGAATTAAAAGTAAATATGTGATTTTACATATTTAAGAAATGAACTCAATGTCTACCCAAGTTATACGAGTATAACCTGGGTTGGGGCAGTTTACGCTTTATAATCCGCGAAGCGGATTATTAAAAGGCGTAATTTGCTCCAACCCAGGTTATACGAGTATATTTTGGGTAGATATTGAGATCATTTCTTATAATTTAATTTTCTGTAATTTACTGTACAAATAAGCGCGTTTTACTTTAAAAAATGATATTAATCTGTTCAAAATTCAAACGTTACGTCAAGCGGATTAGTACGTTTTAACGTTGGTGCATTGTCACGTGTCTTGTGACGTGCAAACCAGGTTATACAAAGAAAGTGGGCGCTTAAGATGTAGATTCGGCAGGAATCTGGGCGCACAAGGAGAGTGGAAATTTCATCAATTGATTTTGCACATTTTCCGAATTATAACCGTTATTTGGTTTCTGCTGGACGTGGAATGGGTAGAAAAATGTTTGTAATGCAAAAGGTTTTATCATAATATGGGTCTAAATATAGCAACACGATGCAATTCATGCAAAATCATACTTATTTACAGCTGTTTTTAAATGATTTTATTGTCTCTGGGTCTTCTCTCCACGAATTTGAAACGTGCAAAGATGACATATTTCAACATTAAAGATGTCGCTTTTTAAAAAAGATGGAGAGATGACCCAGAGATGACTAATTATGTACTTTTTCAAAATATTTTTTAGCAGGATAAAAAACAAACTCCATGGATATGACAATGTTGTTTCAAACAATACTTTATACCACATATTGTGAAGTCACACATGGCTCAATGGTTTGTCCTAGATTAGTGAATACATACATGCGGTGTTTGGGGTTCAAATCCTACCGTTGACTCCTTTTTCATTTTATTTTTTTAAACTTTTTTGTTTTTAAATGTATGTTGATATAACATTATGTTGAATTATAGAATACCGGTATATTTTAATTTGTCGTTATTGATTTCTGCCGTATGAACAATATTTTCTGTTCTTATTACTAGTTTATTAAGATATACGATATAAATGAATTAAAATATGTATGCATTAACATTTCCAATATAACTAGTTATCGGTTTACCCTCTCATTGCCATTTTTAGAAAGCTTGTGAGTTTTTTTTAATAGCCGAAATAGGCATGTACTTCATCTCTCAACTTGATATAGTTTGAGTAATTAATTTTTGTTCAAATCTGTACATAGCCTTTCCAGGTTATAGACATTTAAATCACTATTGATTCGTGTCGATGATTCCTGCAAACTTATAATCTTGTGCGCCCAATTTCTTTAACTAAATTTTTCTATCAAATCAAATACCGCGTTACAGCCAGAATTAAATTATTAATATTTATTCGAGTGTACATATCAGTATACATGTTATAACCTGTATAGTAAGATTGAACATTGCACTGAGTAAAATTTTTATTAATATATGTTGCCACACATAACATATATGAGTTTATGGTGCCTTGCATATTACATGTATTCATAAATTTCGTACGCACTAGAATGACGTTAACAGTAAGTTTTAAGACTATAAGCTTGAAGCACATTGAATTACACTTTATATATGGATATTTAATAATTATGTAAAATTTCATGTATTTTGAATTTTTATTGTTATTTAGGAAGATTTTAAAACAAATCTTGAAACATTCACAACCCGAGTTTATTTTTCCGGCATCTGTTTTGTATTGTAAGAAGTCAAACTGCTATTTCTTTTAGGTTGACATATATTGAGATGACCATAATGATGATGTTTTAAGTTTTCCATGGTTTTGCTGTATTACATGTATATTGTTGTATCATCAGTCTAAGACATTTGATAAATTACATGTAAATGTTTTTGTATATATATTTCGGACATAAGAGGGTATACCAATATCCAAAACGCATTAAATGGGCAACATGCAATCTACCATCAAGAAGCGTCGAGCCCTATCGATAATTGAAGGGAAACGCCAGTTTTTAATAACAGAAAACTTAATGGTATATGATTTTCGGGAAATCGGGCGACCTAAACAGATAATATTTATCAGCTTTATCAACGATACAATGTCAAAATTACTGAATCATATGATCGTGCAATTTAAAGTCCAAAATATTATTCATGGAGCAACCCCCTTAATCACCCCTCCCCAAAGAAAACAAATACTGAACAAAAAACCCTGGGACATCTTTTTTCCTCACAGTGATGTATAAAAATATTTATTTAAAGCGAACTGACCTTCCTCCTCTTTTTATCAGACAATGTGAAAAGTATGGAACGCCTCAACTGCCTTATGTATTTAATCTTCATAATATGATGATACTTTAACATTACATGCTTATACTTCAACACTACATGATGGTACTTTAACATTTCTTGCTGATACTTTAACATTACATGATAGTACTTTAACATTACGTGCTGATACTTCAACATTACATGATGGTACTTTAACATTACGTGCTGATACTTCAACATTTCATGCTGATACTTTAACATTGCATGCTGATACTTCTTCATTACATGATGGTACTTCACTATGCGGTGGTTCTAAAAATAGGGAAGCATCGCATCGGGATCAACATACGCTAAAACTTAGAACACGTGGATGCCTGTAAAGTTAACACTGGGCTGTTTCTCAGAAATTGATTAGATAGGACTAAGGTCCACTGTGACTAGTTTAGATCAAGATACTCAAAAAATGCTACTGTTTGATTTAGTGTTGTCTTTCAACAGAGTCATTTTATATTTAAAGAATGGTTGCTTGGTGAAACTATTGGGGCTCAGCGCATAAAAATCAGAGGGTACGAAAAGTCCCCCATGGGATTTTTGGTCTGATAACCAATCTTTTGGCGCTCGGTCAGAGCGGACTGCAAAAAATATTCATAGCACCTAAACAAAGACTTCTGTCATTCATGTTAGATTGGACTTATGGGGATTGATGGGCTCTTATTGGAGATCGACGTGTAGGAGTGAGCAATGTAAGCACTGATACTGCTAAATTCACATTCAACAGCAATGCAATGCTTTATCCTTTGTATGTCTTAATTATATGCTGCATGTGTGGTTATCATATGCCTAAATACATTGCACCCAAACAAATCGTATGTTACTACATTATTTTTAATTAGTAGAGATCCTCTCTTATGAGCTGTTCTGTATACTTCTTCAGTGCCAGCAGTTTTTTTTTTACATGTATTTTGGCAGTACGCTAAGTTACTGAAATTAAGCAATATAAGCACTATAAATGCTTCATGAAGCCAAACTCATTTTAATTACTCTCTTTTTTTTAACCAAAACGTTTTTTGTGGAAACTTACATAAAAAATGTTTTTATGAACTTTTCATTTTATTTTTTTTAACAAGGTGATAACACATATGTAAATATGGGAATTCGGTCATATGTAGATTAATAGACCAAATATTTTAAAATACGGGGCAACTGACCCCCCCCCCCTCACTTTTTATTTTATTGTCGAGATTGAGTGGTAGGTCTGCGCCCCTCCCAATAAATGATGCTATGTGCGTGCACTGGGATCTACTGGATGATTTGCTCGTACTCTGATTCCCTTAAAAGTCCCTTGAACAGTAAAGTCCCTGTTTAATGGCGTAGAAGCGCCAAAACAAATAGGCCTGGCTAAACAGTAATAAAACAAGCGCCAATTGAAGGCACCCGCTTGCAGGATTAAAACAATCATCCTACGATATAAAACGAACATATAGAATTGACATCGAATTTGAAGGCGCCTATACAAGGACGACTCGGGACTCGTTTGGCGCAGAGAGATTTCGGCGCAGCTTCTTACAAATATAATGAAGGTGATCGTGCCCCAGTTCCCTCCAGAATCCAGTTTCACCTGAGTGGCACAAGCTCTAGTTTTGGCAATATAAATTTTAATAATAACCAATTGGGGTCGAAAACTGTCCATTTTTATATAAGGAAATAAAGGAAGTAATAAAAGAAGCTTGTTTGAATGGTTGTGTAGATTGACTTAATTCCTATACCCTCTTCGTAATACGGAATCACGATCCCGGTGCTTATAGCTAATTTAGAACCACCGCATACTGAAATACCATCATTTTATGAAATATCAACATGTGATGTTAAAGTATCAGCATGTAATGTTGAACTATCAGCACGTAATGATAAATTAACATATAATGAAGAAGTATCAGCACGTAATGTTAACGTATCAGCACGTAATATTAAAGTACCATAATGTAATGTTAAAGTATCAACACGTAATGTTAAAGTACCATCATGTGATGTTGAAGTATCAGCATGTAATGTTAACGTATCAACACGTAATGTGAAAGTACCATCATGTGATGTTGAAGTATCAACACGTAATGTTAAGGTACCATCATGTGATGTTGAAGTATCAGCACGTAATATTAAAGTACCATCATGTAATGTTGAAGTATCAACACGTAATGTTAAAGTACCATCATGTAATGTTGAAGTATCAGCATGTAATGTAAAAGTATCATCATTTCATGAAGATTATCTACATAAGGCAGTTGAGGCGTTCCATAGAAAAGCCTATAAAGAACACCTAATTCAATACCTACCTATACAATTCACACCTCCGCAAACAGTCGTTATCGGAAATACTTTGAGTACTGCGTCATCAAAAACTGGTGTAAAGCAAGACCTTATTTTAATATTGTTGCTGCTTTTCTTTGCTATTCTGGTGTTTGGTTTTGAATTTGAATTCATATAGGATGTATCGAGTAGATCTAGGTAAGAAAAGGAATAATCTTGAAAGAGCTTAGTCTACAAAAATTCTATCGGTATTTATGCGTTTATTAAGGGGGATATGCGGCCATCATTTACATTTGAGGATTAAAATGTAAACATTTTTTGAACTGGCTTGTTTCTACCCGAAACTGGCCAAAAATTTTGCCTAAAGATATAAAGCAATAAATATGAGGTCCTACATATCATTTTATTTGAAAAGTATGCATACAAGAACAGGACAATGTCTTTTTAATCACTTAAAAAAGCTGTCGAACTGCGCAGCTACAGAATTATTTTGAAGATTTAAAAATCTGAAAAAAATATGAAGGGGGTTCATTGGTGTCCTTTTACTTGACTTTGCTATTCTTTTACACACCATCATCGGAACCGTTAATTAGTTTGTGTACATTTTGTCGACTCTTGATATGCAGGTGAGTTAAACATATTTTATTATTTTCCGAGGAGGGTTAACGTGTTCAAAAGAAAGTCTGATTCAAGGAAAGAGACGACATCAGAAGTAAATAGTGGGAAAAATTTAATGGTACTAATTTTGTGTGGAAATAAAGCTAATCAATCAAAAATAAGCTCAAGTTTTTGTACGCCGTTAATGCCCCAGTCACACATTCACGGATCAACTCCACGGTTCTACTACGGAATATTTACCACGGTTGACACCGGAAAATCTAATTATCGTTAATGCCCCAGTCACACATTCACAGATCAACTCCACGGTTCTACTACGGAATATTTTCCACGGTTGACACCGGAAAATCTAATTATCCTTAATTGATACGGAGTTAGTACGGATACACTACGGAATGGATACAAATTGATACATACGAATTACTACGGATTTATACGGAGTTAAAACAGACTTCTACGTTCTAAAACGGTTTAGTAAGTTTCACTAAGGAAGTACTACGGTGGTTTCATCTGTACTGGAATTTTGAACATGTTCAAAAATTGTCGCAGCTATACAAGTATTGCTACGTTTGGATACGATAACAGACGGGTCAATACATATCGCCACGAATGATGCCGGATGCTTCCGTAGCTACTCCGGCATTTAATCCGTGAATGTGTAACTGGGACATAATTAAAACCTTTAAAAACAAGGAACTGTATCTCCTATAGCTAGGTCGATCATCCGAATTTTAGTTACAGACCTGCAGCTAATCTGATCACCCGTTCACGTGATATAGATAACATTCAAGTTTGATAACTTCAGAATTATAATGACAAGTGGGACGACAAACTCGTAAGTAAGCGGAAAAACCCAAACTCACAAATACTAAGCTGAAGTTTTTAATGTATGATATTGTTTTTAAAAAATAATTTCTAATTGGGACTAAAATGCTGAAAAAAAATTATGATGATCAATATTTGGACTGTGTCTGAGTGCCATAATAATTCGCATTATCTCAATTCTTTTAAAATTATTTACTCCCAAAGGATGTTGAACATTTATTATTCTTAATTTCAGAGAATGCAATTATCCGTATAAATGTAGGCGGTTATTGGTATGCAACAAAAAGGTCAACACTTAACAAATACCATTCAGAGGCCTTGCAGCATATGTTGCGTAGTCCAGGTAATGATGAAAGTCTTTTTTTTTATCGGGATGGAAAAATGTTCCAGTACATACTTGGGTTTTTGAGAAATGGAAAGCTTTGCTTGCCTAATGACTTTTCCGAGTTTGAATCTTTGACCGACCACAGAGGTAATTTTTTTAACATTTCCGACTTATCGCAGTGTCTTGAAAAAATCAAACAGGAAAAGTTGAAGATACATGTAAGATATTTAGAGGTTCTTGAAACCACAGAAAGGGTGAGTATCAAAATATTATTGAGAGGAAAAAAAGAAGATTTGGTAGCACTGCAGTTTAATTTAGCACCAGTTGAAAAAGGCATATTGCAGAGTGCGGGAATTTCCCCATACGTGGAAATAGAGTCATGTGATATCAACCCAAGATTTCTGCTAGCAGAACAACTCAGTGGCAATGGATGGACTCGCGAAACATCCGACTTTGCTTTATCATCTTGTGTTTCAAAAGGCGTTATAATCACTGAACACAGTTACAGAGACCTTTGGAAAAAATAAATTCCTCCAATCAAGGAAATTTTCCTGGATTTATTTATTTTATTATAACAATGGATGAGGTCACTCCAGCGTCTTCGTTGTTCTGACCACTGCAAATATGTATTCGATGTGCTTTTGATATCATGTAGTTTGTTATTTAGTAAAGTGCTGGCTTTTGTTCTCATATAATTTCTCTTAATTTCGTAACATTCATTATGTGATTATTAAACTTCTGAAAAAATATTTATTTTATGTTAGATGAATAAACGAAGATAAGTAATATTATGAAAGTGACACATGTGAAAAAACATACTAGTAAAGTGATACTTAGCTAGATCCTCCCTTTCTATATTATTCGTGAATCAAATGAACAGAATTATCAACAACTTCTGATGGATTTCTTTTAGAAAAAAAATTACTGGAGCTAAATATTTTGGATCTTATGAATGAAATGATAATATTTCTTCCACATATATATTTAATGAATCATTTAATTTAATACATTTACATGTACATCTACCGAGTATGATTTCTCTATTTCTTTCGGAAACTTGCTCTATAGAAACTGACAGGACTGAAATCTTCACGTACCGTTAATCGAAAATTTTAATATTTAAATAATATATTTTGATGCAGTTTTTAAAATATAATACAGTGAAATGTTAAATTATATGATACATCATTGTATGGCTTCAAATGATACAATATTGTATAATATTTTATGATACAATGTCATGTATCATATACAATATCGTATCGTATCATATACATCATATAGATGAACAAAATAGTATCAGTGTATTTTCAATAAAATCGTATGAAATAGGACTTGGATGATACAATTTTGTGCAGAAAGTTAACGTTGTTCTGATCGTGCTGCATAAATTCGTCTAAAAATTTTACCGGGACTGCTCTACATCAAAGGTTAAAGACGCATTTTTAAAGGAGATAGATTTAAAAAAAGATATTTTTTCGGGGGTTCCAACTTGCACTATAAATACACTTGTGTCCATTACTTATAAATTGATTGCATATTTTTAAACGCACTGATTGCATCAGGGGTATATATCTGATTAAAGGGCATTTGATCAATTTCTGTTTGTTAATTCGGCAAAAAATTGAACGATTTATGTTAATATAAATCAAAGCAATAACTTTGTGATAATGTCATAAAATTAGTGCAAAGTATTTCAGAGATTGAACATTGACTGTATAGAGGATTATTTTCGCCCCAATTAATTTTCGCCCGTCTACACTTCCCAGCAGTTTCGCCCCGTCTTGAATTAGCCCAGACGCAGTTGCGTTAAAAGAGAAATAATGTGAGACGTTGAAATTTGCTCAGTCTAACATTTGCCCAGTCTTAACTTTGCCCGCTGACAAAGATAGCGAAAGGGGCGGAAATAAATGGGGGAGAATATTTC
Source organism: Magallana hongkongensis (assembly GCA_016163765.1). Classification (NCBI taxonomy): domain Eukaryota; kingdom Metazoa; phylum Mollusca; class Bivalvia; order Ostreida; family Ostreidae; genus Magallana; species Magallana hongkongensis. The sequence goes on along the minus strand of WFKH01003881.1, from coordinate 23,632,169 downwards.
CCTGTATACAGCATATATCAGCACCGAAGTTCTGATTCCCACTGACGATAGTTTAGAATTCAGAATTATATATAATGAACAATGGAATAACACAATGAAGGATTAACATAACAAGTACAGTTGTAAGGAAATCAAATATCAAACAGCTATTGATCGAATAAATCATGACATTTTAGCAGCATGTATACATAAAAGGATTAATAAGATGAAAGATGAAGTGTCAATAAATATAAACAAATGTATATTAAAAGATTAGCTGTTAATTACTGACTGTGCCTGAGGTGGGATTAAGGCTGCGCGAAATTTAAAACGTTTTTAAAACAGTTGTCGAAATAGAGTAAAATTTTTTTTAGCAATTAACACAAAGTCCGAAAAAGTTAATTTACACAATAATTAAAAAAAGTCAATAGATTGAATTTCACACTGTGACACTGATAAAAGCACAGTACCTTAATCAAAATGACATTGTAATTTGCATCAAACTGTGGTTTACCCAGGGGAGAACACTTTACCAAGATGGTAACCAAAGAAAGAGAAGTGGTTTGCACATGATGAAGGCGTTGCACTTTAAAAAGGAACAGTGCTGTAGGTAATTGTCATCTATCCAAATAGCACAAATATTTTCCCTAAGTAGTTGTTACTTAGGTATAAAGAATGAAAAATAATGTGAAGTAAAATTTATTCAACAAGTTCAACATTGGATACTAATAAAATAAAACAATATGACAAATTACTGGTATCACTCCCGACTTTTTCACTATGCACAAACATTCCAAATCTTCAAAAAAAGGGATTTGTTTGATGAAGAAGAAATTGGTCATTTAAAGAGAAGCGAACCAATCAGGAGAAAACAATAAAGTTTGAGTGATGCACAGTAGGAGAAAGACATTTCATGATTTCATGATATCATTTAAACAAAATGATAACCCACAGGTATTTGAAGAAGAACGTCCAAATAATTAAACCAGCAACAGAAAATTATCTGAGAAATTCTGCTACAGTACCCGCAACGTTATTTCTTACAAGATGAACGATAGGATAGGATTCACGCACGATAGAATAGGATTAACGCACGATAGAACAGTATTCACGCACGATACGATAGCATTAACGCACGATAGAACAGTATACACGCACGATAGGATAGGATTGATACACGATAGGAAAGGATAAACGATGTTCATGATAAACGTATAATCGCTTTAAACGATCTTCATGAATAACCTGATAATGGCATAATTTGGGAAAGAACACGTACAAATAAAGATTTACGTGGAATTTCTTTTTAGTAACAATTGCCGAGTTGTTAATCAACGCTGCATCATTTATAGAATGGATAAAGATGACCAGTAAATGTTTTTTTAACAAAAATTATGAGCTTAGATGATCAATAAATATTCTGTATTGTTAACATTGCTTTCATTACCGAACACCCTAGCCGATCGCCGCGAATATTGCAGCCCGAGATCAAATCACGCGGAAAATAGCGGGTTCAATTATAAAAAATCCAACTCTTGTTTAAAGTAAATATAAAATCTATCATAAATACATTTCTTTCTGTATAAGAACATGCTGCATTAAAACCGGATTATATGACATACAAGTTAAAAAAATATTTACGCAGATACACATTCCGCGTACGAGATGTTAACATTGTTTTTATTACCTCACACCGTGGAATGCTGGAGAAAACGTACCCAGGAGAAAACGTACCCAATTTCTAGGGTACGTTTTCTCCAGGAGAAAACGTACCCGGGTACGTTTTCTCCAAGAGAAAACGTACCCTATGAAAATCATAAATAATAGTTTTCATAAATATTCTTAGATGAAACAAAATAAAATATACAATAAACGTTTGTATCATTTTTTGCTGTTGTTTTTAAATACATAGTCACGTACATAAATTTTTAAGACAATAATTTTGTTTAATTAGACAATTATTTGTTACATATACACATACACGAACATCGCCTGAGCAGTTTAATTAGTCGGCAATTGATCCACCATAAACGAAACCGTTAAATTAGTTTTTATTGCAATCTAATTTGGAGAACTAATTAAATGATGAGTATCTCAAGAAGTCGATAAGGAGATCTCGCATAGAGTTACTCATATAGGTAAGGCTAACGGTAAATGGAAAACTTAGAAGAAGTAGATTGATAACACTTTTTGACAGGTCATTAATTCGTACTAAAATAAAAGTTGCTACAATTATTATAAAGATATTATTTATAAAATGAATAAATCTTTATATATTTATGCATTGAAATATGCATTAAAGTAGCATTTGAAAAATATTTAATGTGTCCAAACCCTTTAAAAATATAAAGTATTAAATTCATATATCTATAAAATTCATACATTTCTGTATATTTATTATGTAAAATAGTATTTAAAAGTATTAAAAACTATTAAGTAGTATATCTATGATTTTCATAGGCTACGTTTTCTCTTGGAGAAAACGTACCCGGGTACGTTTTCTCCTGAGAAAACGTACCCTAGAAATTGGGTACGTTTTCTCCTGGGTACGTTTTTTCCTGGGTACGTTTTCTCCTGATACCACACCGTGGCCGATTGCCGAGAACATTTCAGCCCGAAATCAAATATCGCACGAAAAATAACGGGTTCAATTAAAATACATTTCTGGTTTTAATTAAATATAAATTGTTTCATAAATATACTTGTTTCTGTAAAAAATGATGCATAAAAAACCCAATAATATTGCATTAAAGTTAATGTTTACGCAGGTATACACTCCGCGTACGATTTAATATATTCGATATACAGGTAAATATGTTACCTTGTTCCTAAAAACTTCGATAGTTTACATAATATATTTTTATTTCCAATTCTACAGATATGATTTACATGTAATATTGGTTTATTTTGATATAAAAAATTAAGAAATTAGTATCATGATAGAATGCTGGATATAGGATTTTACAATTCTTGTTCGATAAATTATCTTATACGGCGCACTGAACGACTTGCAACTTTGAAATAAATTTACTTGCTTATGAAAAGGCAAGAAACGATTAACACGATAGGATAAACGGAAAAACTGTTTAAATTGAACGATTAACCTGATATGATTAACGCACGATAGGATAGGATTAACGCACGATAGAACAGTATAGACGCACGATACGATAGCATTAACGCACGATAGAGCATAATACACGCACGATACGATAGGATTTATACACGATACGATAGGATAGGATTGTAAAAAATAACGTTGCGGGTACTGTAACAGAAATGTTAAACTTTACAACAAATATAATTGTATTCATATGGCTTATTGTACCTATATTGATTTTTTATACATTTCAAATGAAAACAATATATGACGGTACAGTGCATGTTTATTGCTCAGCAGGTTTTGTTGGAGTTCATTTATGTATGCAGGACCAACTTTCCAAAGCATCCTCCTGATTTGATTTAAATATAGTATATTCTTTCTATGACCATAAAATTCCAGATAAAAACCCAATACATAATAAATTCGACTAAATAGCAGTTTTTAAGCATAGCGTATTGTTTTTTAAAAATGATATACTCACAGTTCTTGATGCACAAATAAAAAAAAATATATAAATTGCAAAAAACCTCAAGTCTTTTGATGTAAATGATGCTAACAAAATAAATCTGACTAAAATAACTACACATGTAAGTATTTTCACAATATTTACATATATCAGCTGATTAAGGGGAAAAGGGAAATCTTGAGAAAAATTAACTTACAAACTGAGAATTTTTCATTCCCCGATATCAAAGTATTGCATTATAAACGGAATATCAGTACTTCAATCTTAATGAAAGACTTGGTGATTTAAATACAAAAATTTATTTTTTTATCTGCTAAGTAAACATTTTTCTTTAAATTACATTTGCTCTTAATCGGTAAGCAATATAATATCAACAGGATTTTTTTCTCATGTGAAAACGATCAATTGTATGATAAGGTGATGTAACCATGATGCATATAATATTAACGTCGTGATATAAATGGATATAAATACATGTATCACACGATTAAAAACTACAAGTCCAAGATGGAGGCAACACAATTACAGCAGCCCTAATCTAATTTTGCAATCAAACAACTCCACTCTACAAACCTGCGAACTCCAAAAAAACCCAACCTCTTCTTCCTCATCCTCATTTTTGCACTTTTAATCTTTCAGTTGACATGCATTATAGTTGCCATCAAAGCAACCAACTGTAATGATATTGATCAATAGTCACAGTTACATCAAATTTCAGTTGGCAAGCTATTAATTCATTTTTGTGTATACCATAATACGTAATGGATATATGCCGAAAACAGTTCTGTAGGAAAAAATATCATAAAGTTTCGAGGCACGTTAGGGCCGATAACTGTCTGATATTTTTTTCATACATAACTGTTTTCGGCATATATCGTACTTAAAACACTGCCATTGAATTTCATTGTTGCTTTATTTGAGACAGTCCGATTTTGAAGGATATCAGTACTGTAACCACTGGTAACGGTCTGATATTAAGAATCTCACTAATACCGGACTGTCACAGGTAAAATTTTGGACTGCTGGAATAAAGGAATGACATCAATCCAGTGTTTTAATTCCAAATATCATTGTGCATCTAAACTTTTATATTGAACCTTACATTACCTGGTAACAATTTAAAGACTGGTAACGTTCTTGCTGATCATCTACATCATCATGTTTTTTATTTATATTGTCAACGTGTTCATCTGTTATGTCACCTAAACACACATTTCTCTTAGCCGACTTCCTTGACATGTCCATATCGCACTGCCTTGTAGTTGTTCTCAGTGTAACTTTGTTCTTTATTTCAAATCAAAATAGTCCTTTCAAAAAAGTTTTATAAAATAAGATCTGTTTTAATTGTTTCCTTCTTCCTTTTAAACTAAGCTGCACCTATAAATATTTTTGGGAAGGCCTACTGCGTCTTATAAAACTGGTGTAGTGCAAGACCTTATATTAATTTTTTGTTGATTTTCTTTGCTATTCTGGTTTTAAGTTACTTTTGGTTTTTGATTTTGAATTGATATAGGATGTCTGAAGGAGAAGAAGGTAAGAAAAAGAATAATCTTGAGAGATCTTTATCTATAAGAAATTTATCGATAGTAAGGCGTTTGTTGATTGCCCCTAGAACAGCCATTTGATTAAGAAAAGAACATCACTGCACAGGCCGTTAGGATTATCACATTGTCGCCATAATTGTAACCTCGCATAAACTCTATTATATTTTTGACACAAGATCGTTATTATAAGCACTGCAAACTGTATTCAAATTACACCTCACCACAAACTGCAGGTCTGTAGTTTCCTTCTAAAAAACGGATGGTATTAAAAAAATTAATTTTACACCTAACAAAATCTTGTGCTAGTTATGGGCTAATTAATCTTATTTTTGAACACAGTTTGTACAAATATTCGATTTAAAAAAAAAACTCTTCTAACGTTTTACTACAAATATCAACACTTAATTTGAATTTGATATTCTTTTAAACACCACCACCGGGTCTGATTAGTGAAGTCACGTAGTAGTTTGTTTACTTGTAAAAATGTCGATTCTCGATCTGCCGGTGAATTTAACAAATTCTTAATTTTATGGGGTCGGTTTGTCTGTTTAACAGAAATTCTGAGTCAGGGAAAGCAGGAAGTCATTAATTGAAACTTTAAAAAAAAAAGTAATTGTAACCCCCAGGTGTACCTCCTGATACAGATTTTAAGCTTATCTCATTACCTGTTTACGTGATATAGATAGCAGTCAAGACTGTTTACTTAAAAATTAGATTGCCGAGTTGTTAGACAAACTCGTAAGTAAGCGGGAAAATTCAACTTACAAAAAATAAGATTAAGTTTTCTACGTATAAAATTGTTAAATAAGAAACCCTCATATCTAAATAGCACTAAAACACTAAAGACAACTGATGATTAATATTTGGACCATGTCCGTGTCATAAAAATGTGCATGATCAAAATCCTTAAACTATTTATTTTAAAAAGATTTTAAGCACAGATTTTTCTTAATTTTAGAGAATATATCGCAGAGTCCTAAAAAAATAAAACAGGATAGGTTGATCAAAGCAGGATATCTAGAGATTCTAGAAACCAGAGATGGGGAAGGAGTCAAAATATTTTTGAGAGGAAAAAAAGAAGATTTAGAAGCAATAGAACATGTACTAGAATATCTGGATGTAAATGAAAGATCTAAACTGAGGAGTGCAGAACGTTCCTCTTACCTGGAAATCAAATACACGCCATTAAATAAAACCGCAAGATTGCCTCTAGCAGAACACCTGAGAAGCTATGGATGGACTTTGAAAACATCCAACTTTTCGTGTGTCACTAATAGTGATATGAAATTTGAATTTATTTACAGAGACCTTTGGGAAAAATAAACTCATCTAATCAAGGAATTTTATCTGGATGAAGTCACTCCAGCGTTATTGCCGTTCTGACTATGCCAAAACATTTTCTAATAAAAAGAGTTTCATTTAATAATTTCTAGCTTTTAAAAAGCAAGCTTTTTAATAAATTTTAATAAGGTGTCATACGATCGTTTATAGTCAAAGGAATATTAAATAATATTATTAAATAATATTAAATTAAATCTGATTTCAAATTTGCCAGAGATATGTCTGCATTCAAGGAATGTATGATTCAGGCCCTTGAAATTCTTAGAAATTTCAGAAATTAATTGTATACAGCTGAATATGAAGCCATGGAAATGTATTATAATTTTCCATTTTTTTTCCTTCATGGGCGCAGTATCCGTTTATAGTCCTAAGTAACTACTTAAAGGGACTTACACACGGTATATTTACACACATCAAGTATAGTTTCCTCTATTTCTTACGGAAAGTAATTGTAATTCATAGCTCTGTGAAGGATTGAAATCTACGCGCCCCGTTTAACGATTGGTCAAAACCTACAACGACCTAAAAAAAATTCACGGTCTGCACAAAATAATCACGATAATGTCAGACTCGAACTCCAGTAGAAGACGATTTGGCTGTTTCTTTTATCTAATATTAACGTACTGATAAACATTAACAATAATTAATTTTTCTTACATTTTACATTCAATTTATTATTTTGTTAAAAAAAGATGTAAATATGAACAATAAAATTTTTACTTTAATGATTCATGCGGGTTATGAAGGAAGCGACCATTGTAGAAAAAAATCTACACAACCCGCTTACGCGGGCTATGTAGTTTTTCTGCAATGTTGACACCTTCGTATTCCGCAGGAATCGCCGAAGAAAGCATTTTATTGTTTAAATGAGCTCAAACTTTTCAAATTTTATATTTCCATTGTTAATACCTCGTTAAAATTTGAAAGTCAAATATCGAGTTACAAGCAAAATCCTGAGTTTGAAATTCTCTTGTTATTGTTTACGTATGTGTTGCATTGGTATAGGTTTCAATCGAATGTTGCTTTCTTTTGTTTATAAAGTTATTTATGAACACATTGAAACAGTTTATTTTATGTTACCGAGTCATTTTGTAAAGGAAATTGTTATTTCTTTGCTTTTCATTATTTTTAAACACATTTAAGAACCAAGCTTTGTATAGATAACAATAAGTTCGTACCTTTGTATCTCGCTTGGAACTTAACCTCTAACATTGAAATGGTTAATCATTCAATTTGAAAATGCAAAAGTAAATCATTTCATATTTTGCAATGCTTTTGTTTGAAAATATCACCTGCTGTCTTAACAAATTTGTTTATAATGGACGCTTTGATATAGCATAGGTCTTTGTTCCAAAATTGAAATGATGCATTCAATGTGCTTGTAATATTATGTAGTTTGTTATTAGTTATGTGCTAGTTTTTGTCCTCATTTATTTTTTCTTAAATTTCATTTCTTTTCATGTAAAATCGATAGAGTGTTTTATAAAACTTCTGAAAAAAAAATTCTTGTTTTATGTTAGATAAATATACGAAGATATACTACTTAACAGAGCATTGATATTCGGCTGTCGCTCTCGCTTTGCCGAAAATAAATGATATATATATATATATATATATATATATATATATATATATATATAT
>WFKH01003881.1:23602871-23623995 GCA_016163765.1 Magallana hongkongensis | reverse complement strand
GAGAGAGAGAGAGAGAGAGAGAGAGAGAGAGAATTGCCAGTCTTTACTACACAATATGCAAGAGTATATATATGAAGACTACTCAGAAAGCAGGTGATTTTGTGTTCGGACAACTCTCACAAGAGAAAATTGACAACTATGAAGTTCTTGTTGAAGAATTAAACAACAGATTCAGCACCATTGAGACAGCTCGGAGTTATAAATTGCAGTTTAATAGGAGAGATCAGAAACCCGGAGAAACAGCAATTCAGTACGGAGCTGAATTGAAAAGACTGTATGACAAAGCTTATCCAAATAGAAATTCAGGAACTAGATGTGAGGACTTACTTAGAAGATTTTTAGATGGACTTAATGATGAAAATGCCAGGTTTCAGAGAGAATTTATAAAAGATCCTGCAGACATTGATGAAGCTATCAGACATGTGATCAATAATACAGAGGCTAGGAAAGCTAGCTACACAGATGATCAGGATAAAAGACCAAAGAAAATAGCAAGACAAGTGAAAGTAAAGAATACAAAGAGGCCATTATCTACTCAGAATAACATAGAGAAGAGCCAAGGAAACATAATGGAAGAACGGTCCGAAAAGGGGAATAACTCTTCAACAGAAACTGGAAAATCTGGAAATGGAGTGAGTAAGGAAGTGATATGCATGAAAAGAGAAGATTTGCAGAAATTGATGAGAAGTCTAATGATGGATGGTCAAAACAAAGCAACCCAATATCACACCAGAGAACCACGTGTACATGACAGAACTTGTTTCAAATGCGGAACGCGGCTATGTTTAGGCCGTCCGAAGCGAAAATTTATATAGAAAAATGATACTATTTTAATTATCGAAAAATACTTTAACCGAGCGGTTTTTTTTAACTTTTATTACATAAATTAAAAGTGATATTCAATCACTTTTTTGATGCATTTTTGTGACGTCATATATATTCTTCTTAAGCACGTCACGGGCGTATTCTAACACGGTAAATAATCTATATAAATCGCATCGGCGCAAGTGAATAATGACATTAAATCAAAAATATTTTTATGAAAAATCCATCGATAAGTTTGGTATTTTGCAGTTTTTGCTGGGGGTTCATTTAAATATTTCGTTTATATGAAAAATTGTTAAAACATTTCGCCCCGCCATCGAAATTGGGCACATTTTTAGCTGTTAAGCTCGATTAACACAAAATTGGGTCAATTGGTAGGTTTCCCCCAGCAAGATTCACATTGGTACTTATTTTCTCTCCCTATTTCACGTAAAATATACTTAGATTGTATTTATCTTTCACTTGCGCCAAGCTGTTTTTTTACATGGATATACGAATTACCATTTATAAGTTTACACGTAGCAGGGAGAGTCTCAAAACCATTAGTTTATAAATAGTTTTATACCTAATACGAAGCTTTAAAACTGTTGATTTTTTGATACTCCATATTGGTGATATTGAATTTAGTATCACTAGTATTTACAACAGTGTCTATGTAAAGGAATGAAGCGGTTTTATAATGCACAATAAATATCACTTATTACGTTACGATACATTCCCTAAGAACGATCGAAAGGAATGTAGATCGTGACGTCAAAATTAACTATGACGTCTTATCTTATGAAGTACAGACAAGTGACTTTCTACACATCGCTGTGAAATCAATCCGGCAGCCTTAACATATCCGCGAAACCTGGGACACTTTGCTAAGTTTTGCCCTCAAAACAGTATTGTTCCTAACAGACCTACGGTAACACCAAGGTGGACCCCAGTGCCGATAAATAATACGTCACGAGGTACCAATGAGGAACAGGGAACTGCAGTGATGAATGGGATTTCTGATCCCTCGTTAAACTAGACAGGGTTGACTCTGCTGGTCGAGAGTTGACCCTAGATAAAGTTTCGACAGACCACCATATGAATAGGAATTTGGAGAAAAAAAGAAAAGCAGCAGATGAAAAATTATTCATATAAATGAGGGAGTTCATCTCACAGGAATGGTAAATGGACAAGTAAATTTCACGGTGGACACTGAAGCTGCTAGAACTGTGATTTCAGAGAAAACTTTCAGCAGATTATCAGAGAATTAAAAACCACTGTTCAAGAAATCCACAGAACTAACTAACTGTAGTGGCGAACCCCTCAGAGAAATGGGGAAAGCCAATTTTGATATAGAAATAGGATCATTCACCTTCAGGAGAGAGCTAATAGTAGCAGGCATTGCAGATGAAGGACTCCTAGGAATGGATATTTTGATAGAAGGAGGAAAACCTGCTGATGTTCTGTTGAGTAGAGGAATTATCTTATTTCGTGGTGAAGAAATCCCATGCAAAACAAGAATCAGTCCATCCATCCGACGAGTGGTAGCAGCAGATAATGAAGTAATTCCTCCATACTCAGAGAAACTAATAGATGTCTATATTCAACGTTTTGAGGACGATGAGGCCAGTTTTGAAGAAACCATTCTTGCTAGTCTAGTTTTTCAGAGGATTATCCTTTGTACATGGCTAAATGTTTACTTGATGTCAAAGACAAAGTGACTTCAAAATTGAGAGTACTCAACCCCTACAAGACGGAAGCTTTTATCAGGCAAGACGCCAATATAGCTGAGGCAGAGGAATGCACGCCCATTAAAACCATCCTTGAAACCGAAGATGCGGTTGAAAGGGAAAACAACTGCATTTTGAGACAAATAAACATAGCCGAGTCAACGGATTCATCATCAGTGGAAGACACTTCACAAGAATTAGTGCTTAAAAATGTTGCCGTTACATCTTAGGGATTTATATGAAAGAGCTAGAGAAGAAAGGACAGAAATCGAGAATAGACAAATATTTGAGATGCTTATGCGGTATCAACACTGTTTCTCTAAGCATGAAGATGATATTGAAAGGACAAATTTGATTGAACATCATATTGGGAGGACGAGATGGAATTTCATGCATGCAGAGATGGAATTGATGAAAATACTGATGAAGACTATTTGGATGTCATAACTCCTGTAGACCTTGTACATCCACCAGTCTCCACGAGGCAAAGGTTGATATCACCAAGCCATCATCATGGAGGAAGAGTACATCATATTGATACAAAAGAGGCCAAGCCAACCAAACAACCACCTAGAAGAGTACCTATGGCGTTTGCGGAAGCTGAAAAGGAGTGCATTACACAGCTAGAAAAACAAGGAGTCATACGAAAGTCAACTTCCCCGTGGGCATCTCTAATCGTTTTGGTGAGGAAAAAGAATGGTAAAGTACGCCCATGCGTGGATTACAGGAGGTTGAATGCAATAACAGAGCCGGGTGCTTTTCCACTTCCCAGAATTCAGGATTGTCTTGATTCGGTTGCTGGTTCAGGCATATTCTCGACATTTGATCTCATTTCCAGATACCACCAGATTCCCATGAAAGAGTCGCACATACCAAAAAAACCAGCCTTCGTAACAAAATACGAACTTAAAGAGTTTCTAACAATGCCATTTGGTCTAATAAATGCTGGTGCCAGATTACATAGATTGATGAAAATCATTTTACAAGGTCTTCAGTGGCAGAGTTGTCTAGTTTATCTGGATGATATAATAGTGTTTTCTAAAGATTTCCCTCAGCACATAGAAAGAATTCGACAAGTTTTAGACAAAATACAAGGAGCAGGCCTAAAACTGAAACCAGAGAAGTATCATTTGTTTTGTCCCAAAGCAACATTCTTAGGTCATATACTTTCAAAGGAAGGTGTACAACCCAATGGAAAAATATTAGGAAAATCTTGGAATGGCCAACTCCACAGAATGTAACAGAGGTTAGACAACTATTAGGACTAGGCTCATATTACCGCCACTTTGTTCCAAATTTTGCAGAAATCATGAGGCCTTTGATTGATTTGACAAAGAAAAACAAAGAATTCCTTTGGTCAGAATCCTGCGAGCAGGCATTCAAGAAGTTGAAGCAAATTTTAACAGAACCTGACATTTTGGCATACCCGCTGAATGACGACGGACAATTTATCCTAGACACGGATGCGAGTGATTATGCGATTGGTGCAGTCCTTAGTCAAGTTAAGAACGGTAGAGAAAAGGTTATAGCTTATGGTAGCAGAGCCCTGAATAAATCAGAGAGAAATTACTACATCACAGACAAGGAGTTACTAGCCCTTAAGAATTTCATAGAATATTGCAGACAATATTTATTAGGCGGAAAATTCAAGGCGAGAACTGACCACAGAGCCCTCATCTGGTTGTTTAGTTTAAAAGAATCAAAGAATAGAATAGCGAGATGGATCGAGGTCTTGTCAGACTATGATTATATTATTGAGTACAGGCCAGGACGTAAACATGGAAATGCGGACGCCATGTCAAGATGTGAGAACCCCCAAAATTGTTGTTGTTCAGATTCTGAGCAGGAAATTTCATTGCAGTGTGGCCCTTTTAAGAAGTGCTCAAGGAGGTATCCCCAGTAGGGATGAATTTTTCAATGCCTGAAAAATGCTTGAATGCAGCAAACATGACAAGAGCAGTTCAAACAAGATCATCTAATAAAGAAACAGGGAGTATTCCTGATGAGGATGATGTGATGCTTCATTTTTCCCAATGGAGACCATCTTACTCTCCTCTACACCTAAAAAAGAAACAAAGTGAAGATGAAAATCTGCGAGTTGTTATAAAATGGTTACAAACGAAAGTTAGACCTTCTTATGAGGAAATAATAAAGGACAACTTAGTAATCAGGAACTATTGGCATCTCTGGAATTCCCTATTTCTGGAAAACGGTATTTTGCATAGAAAATTTGAGAAGTGGAATGGGTCAGGTGAGTAAAAACAATTTATTGTACCCCAAAGTTTGAAAACAGAAGTTATTCTTCATCTACACAGTAATTTGCTGTCAGGACATTTCGGACAAAAGAAGACCCTGAGTAAGGCACAGAAATTTTTTTACTGGTATGAGATGAAGGATGACATCAATGCAGCAATTCAGAAGTTTGTGGAGTGTTCGAGAAGGAAGACCCCGTCTAAGCAGCCAAAGGCCCCACTAGGAGATATGAGAGTAGGAGCGCCAATGGATCGATTGTCTACAGACATCATTGGACCTCTACCCCTTACCCCCAGAGGAAATCGTTACATACTAGTTGTCACAGATTACTTTTCAAAATGGGTCGAAGTATTCCCCATAGCTGACCAGTCAGCAGTTACGACAGCCACAGTACTCTTAAATGAAGTTTTTAGTAAATTTGGTTGTCCTTTAAATTTGCATTCAGACCAAGGAAGAAATTATGAAAGTAGCATTATTGCTGAGCTGTGTGAACTCTTACAAATTCGAAAGACTATATCCAGTCCCAAACACTCTCAAGGGAATGGTCAGGTAGAAAGGTTCAGTAGAACCCTTATCAGTATGATAAAAGCCTATTTGAAAGGACAACAAACGGATTGGGATCTTTTCCTCAGTTGCTTTGCAGGAGCCTATAGATCGTCCACCCATCAGTCTACTGGTTTTACTCCAAACATGTTAATGCTAGGGAAGGAGATAAGATTATCTACTGAGATTCTTTTTGGGAGCCTAGACAATACAGGAGAGACTATTTCATCTTACGGAAGTTATGTGGAATTCATACGTGAAAGAATGCACAAAGCACACAGAATTGCCCAGAAGCAGTTAGCTTGTTCAGCAAAACGACAAAAAGAGTCCTACGACCTAAGGGAGAAAACTATCTTTTAAAGCAAGGGACATTGTTTGGTATCTCAACGAGACCAAGCGAGATGGCATCTCACCAATGCTTCAAGATACATATTGGGGACCTTGTGTCATTTTATAAAAATTAAACGATTTCAATTTCAGAATTAGATACAAAGAGACGGAAGTTCAAAAGTCGTGCACCACAATAAGTTGAAGAGATACAGTAGCGCCGAAGTTCCGATATGGTGTAAACAATAGAACGCGATTCGATTTTTTTATATAACGTATGGTAATAGATATACGGCGATAGATCGACACATTCTACCCATGCCCTTTGTCCCTTTACTTTTAACAGTCATTAAATGAGTGATATCCTCAATAATGACAGAGTCTACAATTCGAGAAAAATGAAAATTTATTTACTATGAAAATTTTGACATAATTACAGATGGCCAAAGGAGAGTCTTTCAGTGTGTCCATTGTAAACCAGTTAAAGTGACGGCGGGGAAAAGGCAAACATGGGAAGCCACATACTCCGAATGCATGTGTCGAATTTTAACTTCCCGTACCTATGCAGACAATGTGGATACAAGTGTATCAAAACCAGGGAATTCGCATGGCACACCCCGCACCTGAAGGACCATATTGAGAAAAGGAAAAACAGCGGAGATAAGTGTGATGAATCTCGATATATGATAGTGGCTGCATCTCCGTATGTCATCGCAGAGGGAAAGGATCTCGAGAGGTGGGACAAGGCCAGATCGGAAGAATTCTGAAAGGCCAAGGATGAGAAGAAAGTAAAAGCAAAGACTCCTCCATCCCTCCACCAAAGACAGATGAGATTACACCCACCCCTTTAGAATTGGCGAGTCCAAGGAAGTTAGGGTCCTTCGAGAGGAACCTCTTGGATGAGACTCTAACAGACGAACCTTTCGTGTTGGAGCCTACAGAGGAGGCAGCTCTACCAGAACCTCCAGTACCGATGAGTAAGGAGAGAATGCGTTCCCCTTCTCCTTCCTCCTCCCCCTCATCCTCGTCATCCTCCTCCTCTAAACCTGGCGTCCATATAAAAGAAACCTAGAAGATTTCTCCGACAAGATGGTTTCGGCCATCAATGGACTGACTAAAGCTGTTGAGAGCCAGAAACTCATCCTTAAACAACTGGCCGAGAAGTTGGAAAACCCGAAGCGTGAGAGATCGAGACCCCCCTCGTATCGAACAATCCCCGACAAGCGGTGGAAAAAATACTAGCATTCGGTATTTATGGACTGTTTTGTAAAAAAAATTCTAGTTTCCGATGTTTAGGGATTATCTTGTACTGTATTTTCTATATATAAAATTTGTTCATGGGGACATTGAACAATTTTAGCAGGGGGTAATATAGTGATTTGACCCCCCGCCCCCCCCCCCCCCTTGTTATTTTATTCTTAGCACATCCTTTTAATATTGCAGTTGTATCATAAATAAACATATGGAGAGGAATATTTGTACTAATAACGGTACAGATTAATAATGAACATTGATAGCTTACTTTTGTATCGTACAATCATTGTTGACATGTTACTTTCCTTCATGCGTACTTTCGTTTTCGCACTTCCTGTGTGCATACGGAGTTTACCTTACTTTGTATGAAGAATTATGAAGTGTTCCGAATGTGTGTTTTATCGATTTCTCTGTTTATGGGGGAAATATAAAAATCTTTGTAAAATAGCTCGAGTGTATACGAGATTTTTGGGAACATAACTAATGTTTTTCATGCGTATGTTATGTGTTGTTTTGTTATTTATAAGACGAAAATCGACGAAATGTTTATAATAGAACTCTGTATGTAGATTTTCTGTGATAATTTCTATTGATATCACGTGATTTAGACAGACTCCGTGTTTTTCTGTATTTTTCTATGTTTCGCTCGTGCGATGTATGGAATTTTGTTTTTGGACATATAAAAGCCAGAAAATTCTGTAACTCGCTCTCTTTGGGTTTTCTCTCATTCTGGAGACGACGTAAGTCGTTGTTTTTTTTAATTATTATTGTTTAGTCTGCATCTTAATTTTTGAAATGGAGTTTTATTGATTTTCGTGTCTAAAGCATTTCATTAACGTTTAATAAGTGAATGGGATTCTAGTAATTAATTTAGCTAAATTTTGAGACTTTGATCAGTTTAGTTTTAAAAGCAAGTTACACGTAGATTTGGCTGATTCTATTTTATTTATTAAGTTAACTTTGTGGGAAAATCTAGATTTGTTTTAAGTTTACCTCAGATTTCCATACCTGCTACATTTTGGGATAATTTTTGGATCACTATAATGAATTATAGTTTGTAAAGTGTTTGTTGAAATTTGAACTTGATGATTGTCTCAAGTAATTATGGCAGTTAGTAATTACTCTAATTGATGTTTAATTGAAGCATAGGGAACATCTCAAGAGTGATTTTTCCTCTGAGAGCTCTAGAATTTTAAGGGTGATTTTCCCCTGAGAATTCATTGTATAAGTTTAAATCTATTACTCTCTGAAATTGATGGGTGATAACCCCATATAATTTCAGTCCTTTATTGGTTTTTATTTAAAACTTGAAGTATTGTCTATGGTGAATTATCCCAAGTTGTTCCCTTTTAATTGTGTTATATTAGCAAGTCGATCTCGTCGTTTACGCGTTTTTCTTTTGTGCCATGTTTTACGCATGAGTGAAATCCTCAGCGCGTTGTTTTGCATTTAACTTGTTATATTCGTTCAAATTAATAAATTTGTTAACTTTCTGAATTTGTGTCTTATTACAATAAGTCTTTAGATTTCAGTTCAAGAGTCAGAGTCATGGTCAGTGTCAGGGTCGGAGTTAAAGTATTTGAGCTTAGTGGGTCTGTTTAGGTTATGTTTTATTATGGGTCATTTAAGTTTCCTTGCTGATGGGAGATACTCAGCTGGTGGTAGCGCTACTGGGAAAAAGGACTTTCCTACTACAGTATTTTAGAGATTGAACATTTACTGCATACAGGATTGTTTTGCCCCATGTAATTTTCGCCCGTCTACACTTCCCAACAGTTTCGCCCCGTCTTGAATTTGCCCAGAAACAGTTGCGTTAAGAAAGGGATATATACCCAGTCTTAAATTTGCCCGCTAACAAAGAGAACAAAAGGGGTGAAAATAAATGGGGGCAAATATTTCCATGAATAGTACAGCATATCATTTGGATTCAAAATTAGCCTTAATCTCAATCATTCGTGATTACATCTTCTGATTATTATTGTGATATTTAATAATCAATAACGCGTGCTTCCTTATATGTAAGAAATACCACAAATAAGCCTATGGTTTTGAAAAATCACGACATTTATTGAGGAAGAGGGATGCAATTGATAATTCAGCAATTTTTTATCATGCTGTCTATAATTTCAATAAATTTTGGAGTTCTCTGGGATAGATTGGTGTATGTTGCAAAGTAAAGGATTGTTTGTTTCAATTCTACATTCATCAATATTTCTTAATACAACTTCCACTCTCTAGAAATTACATTTTTTATGTGTAAATACCTTTCCTTTTTAAAGCTTTCCATACATCATTCCACTGCAAAGAAACTATCAAGATATGAAAATAAATTTTAACATCAAATAGGTATTAGTTTTCGTAGATTCAGTAAAATTCAACGGTTTGAAGATACAGGGATTCCTTGGTGACTTTATCAGCTGACTAGTATCATACTTTAATAAACAATTATTTTTTTTCAATACAGAAAACTGGTGTCCTCCAACAAATATTGATAAAAGCACAGGACCTTACTCAAAATCACATTGTAATTTGAATCAAACTGTGGTTTACCCATGAGAGAATACTGTTACCAAGATATTAACCATAGGAAGAGAGGTGGGTTGTGCATGATGAAGGCGTTGCACTTTAATTTAGAGGAAGTTGTCCAAAATACTTGTAGCTGCCACATTTATATTCTAAATATTTACAAGGAACAGTGCTGTACATGTAGGTAAATGTCATCTATCCAAATAGCACAAATATTTCCCTAAGTAGTTGTTACTTAGGTATAAAGAATGAATAATAATGTGAAGTAAATTTTATTCAACAAGTTTAACATTGAATACTAATGAAATTAAACAATATGACAAATTACTGGTATCACTCCCGACTTGTTCACCATGCAAAAACATTCCAAACTTTCAAATAAAGGGATTTGTTTGATAAAAGAAGATATTGGTCATTTAAAGAGAAGTGAACCAATCAGGAGAAAACAATAAAAGTCAAGTTTAACTGATGCACAGTAGCAGAAAGACATTTCCTGTTTATTTGAACAAAATAATAAAAAAATACTGATATGCTCACAGTTCTTGAAGCACAAGTGAAAAAATTATACAAACTGCAAAAAACCTCAAATCTTTTGTAAATGGTGTTAACAAAATATATCTTACTGAAATAATTACACAAGTAAGTATCATCACAATATGTACATATATCAAACAGCTGATTTAGAGAAAAAGGGAAATCTTAACAATAATTAATCTACAAACTGATAATTTTTGATTCCCTGACATCAAAGTATTGCATTAAAATCGCAAAACCAGTACTTCTATCTTTATGAAAGACTTGGTGATTTAAAAACAAAAATTAAATTTTTTATCTCCAAAGTAAATATTTTTCTTTAAATTGCATTTGCTCTTAATCAGTAACCAATATAAAATTCAACAGGATTTTTTCTCTCCAATTTCACACATGTGAAATCGATCTATTGTATGATAAGGTGATGTAACCATAATGCATATACTAATAACGTCGTGATATAAATGTATGTAAATACATGTATCACACAATAACAAACAACAATTGCAAGTCCAAGATGGAGACATACACAGAAACAGGGCGGGATTGTGTACGTTTCTATCGGTCACTAAAGAGTCTAAACATCACCATCCAGGGTGTTTCTTTTAAAAGTCAATAAAGAGTCCAATACGTAACAATTTGGGATGTTCTACTGGTCCATTAGGATTCCACTAACTCGCTTTCTAGGAACTCTCCTAGGGACAGTCTATAATTGGCAATCTTTGAAATTCCGTGGAAATGGACAAACGCTGCAGCCAGGACAAACATGTGGAAGATCTGATGACTCTGGAACTACAAAGAAAGAGAAGAAAGTGTTAAATCTGCATGACAAATGAACTTCTTGTACATGTATTGCTGATATGATATATATTTATTAGTGATCTCTTTAATCAATATTTTTTCATTCAAATGTTTTGCAACTTATTTGGTAAAATGGATACGTTGATTACGAAACACTAGCCTTTATGAAGAATAAAAAAATAAAACATTAAAATTTTTTGATGTGATCTTTTTCATTATAATACATGTAACAGCATGGTAGATTTACAATATTACATTTCCCATGACAAACCATCTAAAGTCTTACCCAAATATCAAATTTCCCTGGGAATATTCGCTCTGGAATTCTGAACGCGTATATCAGAGCTCCAACAATGTACAGGAGTGCCATTAGACAGAGCCATCCCAAGGCGGCGAAGTTAATGGCGTTGTAGAACCCCTCAATGATCACGTAGTGCATGGCTGGCACAACTCCACTCAGACCAAGGGCAAAAAACACGCATACAACAATACAGTATACATACATATACCATTTAAATTGAGAGATCAAATGTATTTACAGAAAAAAGAATGTTTCATGTGTATAAACATCAATTATAGCTCCTTTAAAAATTACGCATATTAGATAGTTTTTGGGTTTTCATTATAAAGATTATTAATTCATTTTCTTATTATCTCTAATATTAAGTACTTATACTTTCATTTTAAATGTGTTTCATATATAAAATGGATAAAAAAAAAACCGAGACGACGATGCAGCAAGTACCAATGATGAATATAAGGACGAGATAAGCGATCTTTGGACCGAGACGACAGTAGAAACTATAGTAAAGCCATTGAACGAAGGATCCCATCGTCAGTAAAGCTATGCCACTGTAGTCCAGCCTGAAAAAACAGGATGAGAATTTGTTTACTGAATTACCACTCATTAGATGAATCAGATAATTATTTAATTAAATGGAAATAAAATTGAATTTTCGAAACAAAAAGCAATTATTTAAATACAAACTTTTAAATATTTTGCAGATTTTTTTAAATATATAATATGTACATATAAGTATAAGTAAATATTACAAAAACCATGGGAAGGTATGCAGGTAAATTATAAGTAGTTGATAAAGATTAATATTTTCTTTTGGCTCCATCGGGAGACCTAAATGTAAACTTTCCAGTGGACTGTTTAAAGGTTTGATAACACGTACCCTAAAATTCTAGTACATGTACATGAAATAATGAAGTTCCTCAATTGTTGGTCTTACAAAAGATAATTAAATAACCCAGTATGAACATAAGTTAGTGAGTAATTACGAGCAATATACACTTACTTGTTGAACAGTTTCCGAATTCTTCCTGTGGAATATCCAGGAGAATCCCAGACACATAATGGCTCCGGCAAAGAAAGCCAAGAACATAGCCTTCTCCTGCCACTGGACCTCCACAGAGAGGCGGGTAAGGAAGTAGCTGGCTATTCCAATGAAAGCTATCATTCCTAAGGAAAAATATCAATTTTAATCTTATGAAAATTGTGATATTGACAGTCTTGATTTCAAATGTAAACAACAAACTTTTTCTTTAAAATATCAGACATTCTTTATATACAATGTACTATATTAAAGAAAATTTATGTCATTTTCTCTGACTTTTAAATTGATTATATATAAGTTTAAAATTGAAACAGACAAGGAACGATTTGGTTGGTGGGCGATGCCCGGTTTGTAGGAAGTCATTGTCCTGCAGCCAGTCAGGGAGGGAGTGGTGGTGCTCCATCCAGCCGCCCACACCTTCTTCACAAACTCCTCTGCCTGCTCCGCAGCCTTACAGGTCATATAAGAGTCATCAGATCTTCCACATGTTTGTCCTGGCTGCAGCGTTTGTCCATTTCCACGGAATTTCAAAGATTGCCAATTATAGACTGTCCCTAGGAGAGTTCCTAGAAAGCGAGTTAGTGGAATCCTAATGGACCAGTAGAACATCCCAAATTGTTACGTATTGGACTCTTTATTGACTTTTAAAAGAAACACCCTGGATGGTGATGTTTAGACTCTTTAGTGACCGATAGAAACGTACACAATCCCGCCCTGTTTCTGTGTATGTCTCCATCTTGGACTTGCACTACTGGCTCTGAAAATCCCTGTCCGTATGAAAATTCCCTGTCTTCCCCTGTCACTCCCTGTGTTTTCACTGTCATCTCCTGTACACATCCCCTGTGTGCCACTGTAAGCCCCTGTAACCCCCTGTACGCCCCTGTCATCCCCTGTAAGCCACTGTATACCCCTGTGCATGCCCCTGACATCCCATGTACGATCTTTAACTGCTCGCTAAAGTAAATAAATATATACTTGCATACCGCTAAACCGCTTATTTTATTACATGTATATAATCAAATAACCGTGTTTTGTAATTTGTAAAAAAAGAAAAATAAGTGGAGGAGTGAGGGAAATCTTCAATGTAACCTGCCTGAGCTAAAACGCATAATAACACAACATGATCAGCACATGCAAATAACCGCACACCGATCGAGATGGTCACCTATATTTTGACTGTTTTGCCTGGTGTAATGATGCATACAATTAAATAGTCTTTAGGAAGTTCATGTAAATCGCTGATATTTGCTGTCAGCACATTGGTTTTTTGGGTGTTTTTTTGTTGTTGTTTTTTTGGGTTTTTTTGTTTTTGTTTTTTTGGATAAATCATGAGAGAGAGAGAAAGAGAGAGAGAGAGAGAGAGAGAGAGAGAGAGAGAGAGAGAGAGAGAAAGGGGGATTAGACCGGTCCTTTGACACTTTCAACTTCTATCAGTGTGCATTTTCCAGTTTAGTTATTTATATGCATTATTGTATAGAATTGTCCTCATGCATATAGAACAATGATACAGTTAATGAATGATTTAATGCATGTATACAAATGCCGGTAACGGGGTAACATATATACACACATGCATGATCTTAAACAATGTTCCGGGTTTTGGATTAGAAAAATATCATACATTTATCTAAATTTGATTTGATTTGAAAAATGAAAAATATAAGAGAGCAATATACAGTTTTAATTCATATCACTGTGTCAAATAATGTTCTGAATTTAAAGCTCTTTCTTTTCATGTTTGAAATTCTCAGAACTGATAAATCGAAATTTTCAATTTCTTGTTTCTTTACTTGACAGACTGGGAAAAAAGTCAGAAGGGGTGTTTAAACATTTTTTTTTAATAAGTCGTTTTACGGATCCGCCGACCCAATTTTTTGCAATATTGGAAAAAAAATAAAAATCCCATTCAACCCTCTTTTTATTACCACCGACCGAATCTCTAGTCAATCATTAAAAAAAAATCCGGAAATGTCCGTTCATGGTTTAAATTTTACATATTGTTGATCAAAATCATGTAAACGCTTTTAGCAGGGACTTTCAAGCTTGATTCTGATATCAAACATCTTATCGAATGAGATTAAATTCACACGGTCTCTCTGTGAACGGTGAACCGTGTTTTTCAGGACATAATCTTTAAATGTTTTAATGAGAATGGTAAATGAAGAACAGTTTAAAGGAATGTGGCAGAGGAGATCTTGGTTTAAAACATATATATCCGGTGCTGGCACCCTCCATCTGACACACACGTGTCTTTACTACGGGGTTTTGGCATTATGGACACGGCACGAAGTTTTTGACAGTTACTACAGTTTTGACAATAATTAAAGGTTAGTTCAAATTAATATCGTGCTCACTAATTTTAAAAAGCAAATGTTGAACTGTTGAACTTAGAGAAAGTAAACTATGCTTACATCTAAGAGTATCTCAGATTTTAACGATCGAGATTGATTGATGGGAGACCTGGATTAGAACCGTTGAAGCTGTTTACTTTGAAGGAAGTTGCGACCTGAAAACAGGAAAACCTCTGAACAGGAGTTTACAGGACCGACTGACCAAATGATATTTGAATGCAGGTAGGCTGACATAAAGGCTAGTGATATACTTTTGAAAAATGTCCTGGTTCAAAAGTATATTAATCAAATTAAAAAGAGAAATATAGAATTAAGCATTGGACCAATACATAAATATTGACTTTCCCTTCCGTCTCAAAGCCATGCAAGCACAGGGGAATGTAAATACTGCAGCGTGGGCCTCTCTGTGAAACCTGATGTCTTCAAGAACTATATACTAGTATTCATTTAGATGCACTCTATTTGAAAGCATACACATCGAATAACTTCAAATTATAACTCTTTTCCCAGTGTGTCAATCCAACTGTAATCATTTTAATTAGGACAACAATTGCAATCATGTGACACTCAAATCAATGTCCAAAACAACTGATTTGTTTACATGTGTAATTTCCAGATGAGTTTTAATGACTTGTTAACTGTTAGGTGGTGACTTAAAATGCGTGAAACCTTCTGTATAATGAATTTTCATTATTTCTTCAGTATCAAAAAGTAAAACATGATTTTTGAGTCACTGTGTCACTTAAAATGAATGATTTCTATTTCAAATTAAAATATATTTGTGTCTTAATGTGCACAGTATTTCGATATTTAAACCAGCTGTTACTGTTTGAGATAAGGCACTGTTTAATTAAATTAAATTTTTTGGCAGATGTGTGGTTTTTTTGTGGTGACTTGGATATGGTAGAGGGAGAGGACACTCGAATCCTGTCATACATTTATAATGCATGTGTAGTAGAAAAGGAAGAATGAGCATACAGATACAATGAAAATATAAGGCTGGACTGGGAATCAAACATGGGAGCCCAACAACTCTATTCAGGAGCACAACCACTGAACTACCCAAGTCGATATCCACAGTCCATATAGCCCCAACTACTACATATATTCGTTATATTTCATCCTCCTGCTAGGATGATCAGCCTTCATGAGGGGAAATGCCCCCAAAAATATGAAGAAATGAGTACAATGTTCTTAGACGTGTTTGTTATTTGTATATTAAAAGTTTGAAAAATGAATGTTTTGTTTTGGTCTTTTTTTTTCTTTTTTTGTCGCCACCCAATGGACATTTTCCATAAAAAAAATCCGTAAAACAACTTATTAAAAAAAATGGCCTTATTGTGTAGCATTACCGAGCTCGAGCATTCAGACCTGAGGACGTGTGTGTATATACAAGTACACGTGTGTCTGTTACCTCATTGTTCCCAATCTCGCTACCTTGCATTGCAAATTGTCAAGAAGGGCTGTGTACAGTAGCTATTATTTAATTATTGACCCACCATATAGATCTTAGGAAGTGTGTGTATATATACATGTAAACGTGTGTCTATCATCTCTTTTCCCTACCTCGCTACCGTGAACTGCAAATTGTCAAGAAGGGCTGTGTACAGTAGCTATTATATAATCACTGACCGAGTGAAAAAATGTAAACATCCTCTCCTTTGAAAACTGTAGCTTCAATCAGCTAGTTGTTAATCAAGTGTTTTCAAGTTCTTTGATCAATTGATCTGGTGTAGAATAAAACATTGATGAATTAAAAACCAATTTGACAGCTCTAAATTAATCTAAATAATTATAGAGAATTGGTTATGAAAATTATTAGGATTGCATGTTTACTTATTAGGAAATTAATTCCCGGGTAAACTATTAGTCATTTTTAATTCAAAATCAATGCAAACTCTCTCTTTCTCTCTCTCTCTCTCTCTCTTTATCTCTCTCTCTTTCTCAGTATCTATATAAACTCCTCAGGCTACATGTGTAGAAAACACTAGTTCTACATTTACACATTTACATGTACATGTATATAGTGTATGTTCTGACCAGGGCCGCGGCATGATAAAGAATTGGTAATGAAATTAGGATTGCATGTTTACTTATTAGAAATTAATTCCCGGGTAAACTATATAATTAGTAAATTTACTTCAAAATCAATCCAAACTCTCTCTCTCTCTCTCTCTCTCTCTCTCTCTCTCTCTCTCTATTTCTCTCTCATGATTAATTATTTTTTTTATTTCTCAATATCTTTATAACCTCCTATAACCTGTATAGAAAACACATTTACATGTTCTGACCTTGGCGGCGTATTTCTGTTCACTGGCAATTAATTAAATTATCTTTGATATCTTCCACTTTGCAGTAAAAAGGGATATGAAAATTAGATTTTAGAAATTAATGAAATTGATTATGAGAATAAATCATCAGTTTAAATTCAATTCAAGTGTCCAATAAGCCGGTCAAAAACATATTAAACAAACATACTAAAACAATTTCTTAGGCAAACTTATATAAGGTATTGAAGCTTTATTTTGCTATTCATGAGAAATTAATAAAGGAATAACCAAGAACTGGGTTTAAAAAAAAGAAGAAAGACGTACTCTATCGTAACATGGCTGCTTATAAATTCTACATTCTGACTGATTTACTGGTTTTAGTGTGCACCTATATGTTTAGATATACAAAATTAAATGCTTAACACCATGTGCCGCGCTTGATCTTAGTTTGTATTGTATTGTTTATTACCAAGAATCATACGATTCATAGGTTTAAGATATATACATAAGTAAAGTGTACATATATATGTAGACAATTTTTAGAAATAAATAATTTACTCTATGTTGTATTTTTATGTCTGTTTTTCAAACATTAGGGAGTAGCGATGTTCCCGAACTCTAAAGGACAACATGACCTGAGGGCTTTCACGCCTATCGAAAATAATCCCCGCCCTCACCTGAGGTCTACCACCCGGTGAATCGCAAATCTTTAGTTGTTAGCATGATTATTTAAGTATCAATAAACTATTAACTAAAACATGTGATTTCTAAAATTACTATAACAGTGTGTCTTGTGATTTTGCGCTGTTGAGTGCAAAAATTGACTTATAGCTCAAAATATAACACATTTTATTTAAATAATTGAATTAAGAAAATAATATTGCAAAAAACCAAAAAAAACAAAAACAGTCAAAAGCCGTACAGGGGATGTCAGGAGCATGCACAGGGGTATACAGTGGCTTACAGGGGATGACAGGGGCGTACAGGGGGTTACAGGGGCTTACAGTGGCACATAGGGTCTGTGTACAGGGGCTGACAGGGGATCACAGGGTGTACAGGGTCTGTGTACAGGGGCTGACAGGGGGTGCACAGGGGATGACAGTGAAAACACAGGGAGTGACAGGGGAAGACAGGGAATTTTCATACGGACAGGGGTTTTCAGAGCCAGTAGTGTGGTTGTTTGTAATTGTGTGATACATGTATTTACATACATTTATATCACGACGTTATTATTATATGCATTATGCTTAACCTTATGTATATGTTGTTTCAACAACGTATATTTTAAAAGCAATATTTTTTGTAGAATGAAAGAATGCTGAAATAATATACAAAATTCTAATTAAAAAATCCAAAATGCTTTTGTTTTCATTTCCGCGATGTAAATACTTTTGTTTAAGAATAATAATAACATGCAAGGTAATTCAATTCCCGATCAAACTGAACTATATATATGCGAACAAACTGGCCGTTTTAAAAAGTGTTTAAAGAATATGTACTGTACGTTTCTTAATGTATTAATGAAAATAAACAAAAAACCTTACGTATCTTTTAAGTATTGAAAATGATGCAATATCGCCAGGACTAATTTAATCTACGTCGGTATTGTTTTCCACGTCATCGAAAGCCAATTTCTCCTTAAATGTTTAAATATTCTTTACTCTTTGTCTTCATTACTCTTTCATCCGTCATGTTTAAGCGTTGTGATAGTTACAAAGTTTGTATTTCAAAATATTTACATTTTTCAGTGTATTTGTGATAACACTATCATCAAATTTGTCACGTATAGTTCAATTTAATAAATCCATCAATGATGCAAAAAACGCCCTGTTGGGACCCAGACAGTGTTTGTAAAAGTATACGATATAAAGTAAAAGTGTCAATAATTTATTATTTCGTACAATTGCTGAAAATTATATAAGTTATATAAGTTATATAAATTCAGGCTTTATTGGATTTGATCACACCCTAACCATAATAATCACTTCTTAATACTCAAAGAATGATTCCTATTTCTTAAGAATGATAATAAAATGTGTTTTTAAAGCGTAATTAAGATTAAAATGACATCATGACATCGTGTAATAATTAAACAACATAATTTTCTCAAATTTTACGAATCTTAATAAAAAGAAAACACCCACTTTCATTATAATCTTTTTGCATTGTGTTGAAATATATGCACTACAACAATAATCTTAAATTTTATCAGTATTAAATTTGTTTCTTTATCATTTGAACAAAATGTGCAACAAAATAGTAGATTGATGGCAGCAAGGAGGCGGTTTTTTATTATGTGTTTTGATGTAAATGTAGCAGTCTCACATTTTATGATTTAATTAAAAGTACATGTATATTACACACACATCATTTCATTTTGATATTTTGGTAATTTTCTGAATGCATATATATTGAATTCTATAATTATTCAATTGATCTTTAAATCAGTTTATATTAGTGTGCATTAATTCATGACAACTAAATTTGTAGAAAGGTCCAGAGTTGCCTTTAGGACAATAATTATATTATGGTCAAAGTTAAGTTGTGTCTTTTAATTTCATTGGTGTTTTAGTTTGTTTCTTTTTCCTCTATTGGTCGGTGGATCTTTCTCCGCAAGTGGTTTTTAGTTCAATCTTTGTCAAGAGTTTGAAGAGAGTAGACCTTGCTAAAAGTTTACGGACATTTTTGACAATTACATCTCTTCTTGGTAAGTAATTTATAATCACTAATATCAATATCATTTCTAATATTTCTACTAAATGTCAAATCAGTAATTAATCATATTTATCATTCTTTTGCACTTTCTCTGATTGAATGTATAGTGAGAGAGAGACTTTTGAAATAATAAGTTAAAGTGTAAATAGTTATAACTGAGGTCTCCCTATATGTTTTTTAATTAAAACAACTTTTATGATAGAGTAATAGTTGTATAATAAATTACAGAATACACATGTATCTTGCAATTGAGTCATCATATTGACCTTGGTTCAACTTGTACATGGGGCCTATTCCGATAGAATGGTATGTGTATGTGTATGCCTAGAATAAGTTAATGTATTATATGCATTATATAATTATGACAATGGTTTTATGACTCAAGAGTAAATGAATGTAAATTAATGTAAAGGGGATAGTATGTAAAGTGTAGTTTACTTGTATAAGTTATCTCCCTTTATAAAGTTAAATTACTTCAATATATTTATTGTACATCAATTAGTAATTGCTTGGAGCGTATGTGTTTTATGCCGTATATTTATATTTGTTATATTGTTGTTACATGGTCAATTCTATTTTTAACTGGTGTCAATAAAGGCCCGGTTTAACGATCGCCAAAAGTAGTGTTGATTCTTGTTTATACATCAACGGATAAACCTGTTACATAAAAAATAAGTTTAAATGATCAAAAATATTTTGAATTAAACTGGAACATTAAGAGTAAACACCTACTGAAGTTTGATATAGCTACAATATTTGAAACTTTTTCCTTAACGTTACATGTATCTTAATCAAGAAGAAATATGCGATAAACACATGATATTTATTTCAGTGTACATATCAATGTACATGTTATAACCTGTAAAGTAAGATTGAACATTGCACTGAGTAGAAATTTTATTTTTGCCATACATATCATTAATCAATTTATGGTGCCGTACATACTATTCTTCTTACGCACTAGAATGACGTTAACGGTAAGCTTTACGACTTAAAGCTTGAAGCACATTGAATAACACTTTATATATAGTTATATATGTAAAAATTCATGTATTTTGAATTTTAAATGCTATTTGGGAAGATTTAAAAACAAATCTTGAAACATTCACAACCCGAGTTTATTATTCCGGGACCTGTTTTGTATTATAAGAAGTCAGACTGCTATTAATTTTAGGTTGACTTATATTGAAATCACCATCATGATGATGTTTTAAGTTTCCCATGGTTATGCTGGGAAGATAAAATGTTTTTGTATGAATATTTTGGACATTAGAGGGTATGCCAACATCTAAATCGCATTTAATGGGCAACAAGTAATCTATCATCAAGAGGCGTCGACCTCTATCGATAATTGAAGGCAAACGCCAGTTGTTTATAACAGAAAAATTAATGATATATGATTTTCGGAAAATCGGGCGACCTAAATAGATAATATCTATCTGCTAATCTACGGTTCAGTGTCAAAATTGCTGAATCATATGGTTGTAAAATTTAAAGTCCAAATATTATCCATGGAGCACCTTCCCCATAACCCCCCCCCCTCCCCACAACAAAAAACCCTGGGGCATCTTTCTTTCCTGACATTTATATATAAAAATATTTATTCATAGCGAACTGACCCCCTCCTCTTTTTATTAGACAATGTGAAAAGTCTATATAGAACACTTTATTAAATA
>WFKH01003881.1:23523537-23576417 GCA_016163765.1 Magallana hongkongensis | reverse complement strand
AATATCCAGGAGAATCCCAGACACAGAATGGCCCCAGCAAAGAAAGCCGAAAACACTGCCTTCTCCTGCCACTGGACCTCCACAGAGGGGCGGGTCAGGAAATAGCTGGCTATTCCAATGAAAGCTATCATTCCTAAGGAAAAATATCAGTTTAAATCATATGAAAATTGTGATATTGACAGTCTTGCATTCAAATGTAAACAACAAACTTTTTCTTTAAAGAATCAGGTGTTCTTTATATACATTGTACTATATTAAAGCTTTGTATTCAACACACTTTCGGTGCTCATAAGAAAATTTATATCATTTTCTATGACTTTTAAATCGATTATAGATAAGTATACTGTAACAGAGTCTTACCTAGTAAATGTGACCAAATGTTTCCAGTTTCTGTATGTATTCTGAATATAGATTTGAAACAGACAAGGAAAGAGTTGGTTGGTGGGCGATGCCCAGTGTGTAGGAAGTCGTTGTCCTGCAGCCAGTCAGGGAGGGAGTGGTGGTGCACCACCCTCCACCCAGCTGCCCACACCTTCTTTACAAACTCCTCTGCCTGCTCCGCAGCCTTACATGTCCCCGACAAAAAGTCCTCCATCCTGGAATGGTGAGTCACCTTCAGATCTTCATCATCTTCATCCTCGTCGTTGTGGCTTCTGAATCGTCTCTGTAAAAATTAATTGGCATTTATGAAGACACACAAAATCATTTGTTAACTAGAACTGTCCTAATGGGACTAATAAGGCTCTTTTCAAATGTTGTGGTCCCTGATTCTTTTCTGTAGAAATAAACTTAGAGTTTTTGAAGATTGACACAAAATCATTTAAAAAATTTCTGACAGATGCATCTGAGTAGGTGTGATTTGATATGAAATACTAGTCATTTGCTGGCTACTCAAGCTCTTCTTGACAAATCTTGATAATCAGTGTTGAGTGTTGCAACATGATGACAAAATCTTTAAAATCAATACCATATGTTACATTGTTATGTTGTTAAAAAAACTACCTCTGGAATCTTTCATCACTTATCGTCACTTAATTTCAAAAGACTCATTGAATTTTTCTCATTCTCATGAATTATTTATGCCCTACTTTGATTGGATTCTTTGCATTTTCATCTGGGAAAACCCACCAGTTACACACAAATATTGCAATACAAACTTTTGAAGGTCTTTTTATCTCCATCCATAAAAGAGTTTTGCTTCTTCATTAGTGAATTGAAAATAATCTATTTACTGGTATTTAGGAAACAGAAAAAAATTCAATGAGTTGACTAAGGTCAGATATAATGTAGTATATGCAAGACTGGCCTTGGATGATTAAAATCATAATACGCATACATAATCAAAACACTTGTAATTATACTTACGAATCTCCTGGTAAACAAGAGTTTTCCCGACTCTGATTTTTGTGAAGCATCTTTACGAGACAGTGTTATATCTTCTTCTCCTTCAGAGAAATCACTGTCAATGGAGATCTGGTTGATGTCTGAATTGTCTATAGATTTGGGCTGTACAATGATCGGGCTCTCAGTCACTGAGCACATGTCGGCACTGTCGGAATGACTGGTGCTGGCCATTTTCTCTTTATCAGTTAGTTCCTTGTTATTGTCAAATGAAGTTTCTTGGGTTGTTGCTACTCCTTTAGCCTGAAATGAGCAACAACAACAAAATCAGACATAAATTTCACAGTTGTTCTAAATGGATGATATCAAACATATATTTTGTACAAATAAAGGCATAATAAACATCGTGAATACTGTAATTTTAAGAAGATATCTGTAATTTTTAAAATCATAGTTTGACAAGTAGTTCCTGGAATGCAATGTCATATGGAATTTTGTGGACAGAGAGATGTTATTACACACATTTCAATGTGTAGTCATTCATTTATTTAATTGTTTGATCAGAAAACTTCACAATTAAAGTTTTAAAGGGCATTAACAGTTGAATATGCATTCTAAACTTGCAAAATTTACCTATGTCTACAGTTTTAAGGTTATTTAGACAAACAATAAAATTTTGGCAGACAGTAAGACATGCAGACAAACAGAAGGACAGATACAGGAACAAAAAATAACACCCCTGATCTTTGAGATCTTTAAAGGCATGAAAATGCATAAACCTAATCCTAACCTTTTGTAGTTTCATTTACTTAAACATTAGTGTAAGCATATATTAGTAATTAATAGACGGACCTAGATAATATAAACCCTAACTCATCTTCATAACTATAAATGTTCTTGCCATATATTTTACAATCACATTTCTAAATTACATTTTTTGAAATTTCTACAATTCATTACATATTTAATAAAGACACAGTACATTTATATACTCAACCAATTTCAGTTCAGAATCCCATGTTCATATATCTATCAAAGTATCAAAACAATCCTTGACATGCAAATTCAGCTATGTTAATTTATGTAATGTTAAAATATTTTATCTTTACGTCAATCATATAACCACACTTTAACTCTAAAAATATACACATTCATGCGTTGATACTTATATCATCTCATTTAAACTATAAATAATTTTGTGGTCACTTGTTACATGTATCTGTATTTCAATGTGGACTTTGGACTCCCTATTTCATTACCATAATTTATACACTAACATAAACAATATTCATATTAATTTCATAAGACGTACATGTTTTGATACCTGCATACACAGCTACAATTATCTTTGATAGAAATAGGTCAGTGTGTCAACGTGCAGTCAACAAAACTGATCTATAAAACATAAACGTGTCTGTGACAGGTTGAAAACATTACCTTGAATGAATCTTAATAGATGACACCTTTAACCATTCACACAGTGTAGAAGTTATTTTTTTTTTTCTGTGATTTAAACTCAATTTGTAATGCATTATTTCAAAATTCAGTTTACAAAATAACCGGTATTGTAAGACTCAGTGTTTTCCCTAAGAACCAGCCACCGGCCAAATTGACTGCTTCAATTAATAGAAATGCCGGTTACAAATCTTAAAAAAAAAAAAAAAAAATGAGGCAAATGTCATGTTGCTGACAAACCTTACACGATTCGACGAAGCACGACTTGATTAAATTGACTGTATCCTGATCCCGATTAATAAGAGGCATTATGGCAAAAAAAGACAGTCTGAAGCTCTAAGTTTTAACGAGAAAGAGGTAAAAAAAAATGTCAGGTTAATGAATGAACAGTGAGGCGATAGTTTTGATACACATTTACGCAAACAGTTTGTGACATTATGGCTAAAATTACAGAATTTCAAACTCGGATGATCTTTTCCATTTACATGATATGCATGTTTATTTTTAAAAGCAAGCTGAATTTTTGTTTTCTCTTTTTCTATTACAATTGGGAATTTTCAAGCATTCTGTTATACATGTATTTCACTGTCAATGGATTTGGTTTACAGTTTGTAATTTAGCATGCAATAAAAAGTGCAGCTGCATGAGCAAATTATTATTATCTATAGCAATTTAACATATTTTGACAGTGATATTGATGTACATGTAAATAAAATCCTAACAATAAACAAGAGGCCCATGGGCCACATCGCTCACCTGAGGAACAATAGGTATGATGAAATCAGCTTAAAGGAGTCATAATACAAACTATCTGGACAATGTAGTATAATACATGTAGATCCTGTATAAATGAAAATCCATTTTCCCCCCTGGATATTCTTATTTTTATTATCATTAGTCCCTTTTCTAACAGGATGATTTTATAGTCATAACACATGTTGAGCATTGCAGTTCTCATAAAGATCCTAAACAATTGTTTATGTATGTGATATAAACCTACATCAAACTCTGAACCCCTTGTGAGGCCCAAGAATCATCAAGGGGCCAAAGTCTAAACAATTTTAAAGAATCAACTGGCTGATTAGTTTCTGAGAAGATTTTAAAAGATTTACTCTATATATTCCTATGTAGAAATTCAATCCCCAATTGTGGCCCCACCCTACCCCGGGGGGTCATGATTTTCACAACTTTGAATCTACACTACCAGAGGATGCTTCCACACAAGTTTCAGCTTTCCATACTTATTAGTTTCTGAGAAGAAGATTTATAAAGATATACTCTATATATTCCTATGTAAAAATTTGACCCCCCATTGTGGCCCCACCCTACCCCTGGGGGTCATGATTTTCACAACTTTGAATCTACACTACCTGAAGATGCTTCCACACAAGTTTCAGCTTTCCTGGCCAAATGGTTCTTGAGAAGAAGATTTTTGAAAATTTCTCAATTTTTTAAAATAAATTCTAATTATCTCCCCTTTGAAAAGGGCATGATCCTTAATTATCACAACTTTGAATCCCCTTTGCCTAAGGGTGCTTTGTGCCAAGTTTGGTTAAAATTGGCCCAGTAGTTTTTGAGGAGATGTCAAAAATGTGAAAAGTTTACGGACAGACAGACGGACGGACAGATGGACAGACAGACAGACAAAATGTGATCAGAAAAGCTCACTTGAGCTTTCAGCTCAGGTGAGCTAAAAAAAACATTGAGAAATGTTTTTTTTTTAGATGTATAACAATTTTATAAAATTTTTAATCAGTTGGAAGATGCCTAAATTTTAAATTGTATCTGGCCTGAGAGCTCTTCAAAGAGTTCAAAAATCACATAAAATCAATCCCTTGACCCCAGCCTGTTACAAATGGCCTGTAGCCTTTTACTTTGAAATAAAGGGAAAACACTGAGACTGTGTAATATGATATTAAAGAAAGATCACAACCAGTGAATCTGCATACCTGCAGGCATAAGGGTAAAAACAACTACAAATCCATTAAATGAAGAACAGTTACCCAAGAAATTATATCCCCCAAAACCAGCTACATGTAACATAAATCCAGAACTTTTTAATTATCCAGGAACATTGACCCCCCACCCCACCCCACCCCCAAAATCCAATCCCAATTTGTTATAAAATGAATTACTGTATCTGATTACAAATTAGGAAATAGTCTGAGCGAGGAACTGCCATGAACAGTATACTGCAAGTGGCACATCAGCATTACTAGTGATAGTTATTAATAAGCATCTTAGTGCAGAATGCCCAATAATTCAATTCATATATCCCCAAGCCAACCCATCCTTAATATAACCATATTGCCTCAACCCTTATGCCTATACTCATTTCACTCTACTTTAAACTTATCCTCTGTCCCCTCTCTTTTAAGCAAAAAAATATCACGTTATTCAAATTATAGAATAAAAATATTTGAAAATCAATCGAACAAAAGACCTACATTTACCAGTCCAGATATTTTTAATGTGTCTGGGTTTTATTTATTTATTTATTTATTTTTTTCTTACATTAATTGAGTTTGTGCAAATATTTTAAATCAAATACAAATTGAATCTTCATTAAATGATAAAGTGATTTCATTTTACTCTGTATTTAATCATATGGATTCAAAACCATGATCTCAAGGAATCTAAATTAATTTTATTAACATAACTGATTGTGCAATACTATTGTTTATTATCATCCTTAAAATCAAACAGTTTTATCCTTTTAAAGAATATTTGTAGTATACAATGCTTGAACCAATTTGGTAAATTTATAATTAATTCATCAAATTTAAAATAATGTTTGATTTCTATTCAGTTGGATGTCAAAGTGAAACTAACATAACTTTTTAAAGTATGTTATTTATTATTGATGTACTGTAGGGTGACTGGCTGAGTCTAACCACTTTTCAAATATAAACATGTACATGTACCTTCAAATATTCCAATTATTCCTCATTGAAAGTTTTGACCCATATTCAAGAACAATATCTGAGAAAGAAGTGGTACAAACACACAATCAAAAAGATTAAAGGTCATGTGGGCTGACAATAAAGAGAATTATTGAAATGAGCTTGCTTTCGAATGAGTTTGTTTTAGAATGGGCTTCGAAAGTTGAATCTTAATTCTCCTGTATTAAGTTAGGTATACATGAGTTTGGCACAGGCGAATTGTTTTCAATTCCTTCCATTTATTTACACAGTCGACACAAATTAGTTTAACACTCGATTGTGACCGCTGATGGATATATATGGTGCATAATATTTACAGCAGTATACATGCTATCAGAGACATAAGTAACAGTTATGGTATATATGTACATATTATATAATTATTACATGTACATGTAAACACTGATGGCTTGTACGATTAAATTGATAAATCCGGAAAAACTTATGATTTGCATTATTTAAGCATTTCATACTTTTAAAAAATGGCTTAAAATTTGACATTTCATTTTATAGTTTCCATGAACGTAATAGCTTAATCATCTCAATTTATGTAGTATGTTGCAATATAACCTTGTGCAGTTGTTTATTTGTCTGTTGAAAATTGATATCCATTGTTTTTGTACTAACGTTATTTCATAATTTACATACAGTTTTGATTATCATAATCTTTTTTTACTTGCTGTTAAATGTCACATTCAAAGACTAACCTGTCATCTTTCCTATTCAGTTTTCAGTGTGTTTATTGTTCACTACCACCTCGTATGATCAGAAAATGGCCAGTGAAGGAAGTGTGAATGACGTTTCGGTAGGAACACAGAAATTAGTGACGTTTACACCGGAAGTGAAATAAGTAGGACAGTTTACATTGGTGATAACTGTGCAATGTAGCGATAAACGAAGAAATATTTTTCAGGGATCGTGAAACAGTTATTTGCACAAATCTATTCAGGTAATACGTAATATCTAAGCATTCTTACAATAAATAATTCTATATGTTTGTACTAATCATAGCATGCTGCAATATTTGGCAGCACTTAGTCAGCATGAGGCTATAAAAAATCCCGATTCTCAACGAAGACAGTTTGTATTACAAATAAACGAGTTAATGTAAAACATTTTTCATGATAACAAGTAACAACTAATGAGATGACGCGACATGTTAGCTACTGAACCAACGTTTGCTTGAATTTTGAATCCAAAGTGGGTGGGGGGGGGGGGGGGCGGTATCCCATATGACCCGACACCCTTCTTTAAATGCAGTATTGATTTGAATTTTCTACCTCTACTTAATTTGTATTAAGATGCTATAAGGAATAGCCCAAGTTCATTATAAAATAAATATTCCAATAAATAAAAACGAACTGAAGACACTATATTATATATTTTAAAGGCCTTTAAAAGATTATAATCATTCAGGTTCTATTGAGTATATATTGTAACAGATTATTTACTGTAGTCTAGTATTTCAAATGTATTTACATGTGAATAACAGTAAAGTATACACATATGACTATGCATATTGTCATTTTCCAAAAATATTCATCAGAGCTAGCTCTTTCAAATTTTCAGTTATATACTGATCACTATTTAGTTTAAACGACTACTGCTTCATTAATGAGTAAAACAAGTGAGAGTACAGCAATGAATAAATTGTGAGATATAAAAGGAGCCAAATTCGAACTCATACACTGTATCTATAATTCATCATTCATGCCAGTCTCTGATCGTAGGTTTATTTTCTAATCGGTCAATGAATCACATACATAACGTACTTATTTTCTAGTTTAGATTTATGTAACTATACGTCTGTTTTTTAAAATCCAGATTGATTTGTGTCAATATAAAATGAAAAGTTTAATGTTTTTATAATACATTGGTGCACTGAAGTATTCATTTGATAATTGATAACTGATGTGTGTATTTTGCTGCAGAA
The DNA here is from genome assembly GCA_016163765.1 of Magallana hongkongensis. NCBI lineage: Eukaryota > Metazoa > Mollusca > Bivalvia > Ostreida > Ostreidae > Magallana > Magallana hongkongensis. Next base: position 23,568,746 of record WFKH01003881.1, on the reverse strand, counting down.
ATTTAATCACATTTTTATAATACATTGATGCACTGAAGTATTCATTTGATAATTGATAACTGATGTGTGTATTTTGCTGCTGAAATTTAATCACATTTGAATACATTATTTTTAATGATTTCGTATTGAAATTTCCCTGACTGAAAATTATTATTTAAACACTGTCTTACGAACGTGTGACCCTATGATTTATTTTTGTTCCGTGTAACGTCACATAAAATAATGAGACACTTATACATTCAACAGAAGAAACATTTTTCACATTTTTTCAGAACTTACAAAATATTGAAAAAACCCCCCCAAAAAACATAAATGGAAGACCCGGAAGAGCCAAGAGGGGAATCTCCTTCTGCAGAAGAAGGCCATTCATCCAAGCACAGAAGCTTGATCCGCCCACATTCTGCTAAAGGCAAAAAGCCCGCCAGCCGTTCCAGTGCTTCCAGCACGCCTGAGCCAACTGTCGGGGGCCTACGACGGCCATGGTCAGCTCACCCCAAAACCAGGGCGGACGTCTCCAAAAAGAAACTAGTTCGCGACAACTTAAAGAGATCCCATATGAGGCCACCAAACAGACGACAGAAACCCAAAGACGAGGAAACCCCGGCGGAAGGAAACGAAGCAGACGACACACAAGTGATTGGCTTGGAATGCGCTGGGCTGGATTACAAGCCTCAGAAATACAAGGTCAGAGATGAATCTGCTGACTATGAGGCGCACGGCAAAGACACTTTGGATCATGGAGTTAACACATTGGTCTCGGGTATTTATTTTTGTTCATTTAACTTTTTTTTTAAAATCCGAAATTTTACAGTCTTGTACACATCCTCAAATTAAATGAAAATGAAGCTATTATACAAAATATTCTTTACAAAGAGTCATCTAGATTTCCTGGGTCTCCTGAGCACAGCTGGGCAATGACCCAGGTCAAGGAGAAAGACGCAAGGTCAGAGACCAAAAAGCAACACCCGTCGTTTGAGACGTGGGTTATGCCGTCACCTCACGATTCTGAAGACTACGACACAGACCTGGAGACAGATATGCTCAAAAGTGAGTCTTATTTCAGAGTAGTACGACATTGTCAATTTCAATTCCTTTGAAGTTTTAGCAACTTGAAATTTATATTTCGTCTTTATTTTAGTACTGGCTCAGTTTTGTTACTCTTGCTTTGGTCGGTTTTTCAAAACAAAGTTTATGAAAGTAAACGAAAATTTAAAAAGAAGTAGAAGAGAAAAAATTAGAAAAGGAAAGTTTAACACACTGAAAAATACGTTATATATTTAAATTAAAAAATGTAAAAAATATCTATGATATCAAAAGTGAAACTCTAGAATATAAATACTAAATAGCATCAAAAAGGTTAATATGCTAAATCTGAAAATCGTATTGTAGAAAATATAATATGTACATGTAATTATTTTTTTAATTATGATTTATTATTTACATAAAATGATTTATTTATTATAATGATGTTTAATTTTATATTGATTGGCCGTTAAACTTTATTGTATTTGGGTTTTTTTCCTTATAATAAAACAGAAAACATCAACTGTTTTTTAATTGGTATTCCGTTCAGTGTTGGATTCAGTTACTAATCAACAAGATGATGTTATAATAATTAAGTTGGTTCTAAACCAACGACAAAAACTCCTCTATAATTTCATCATAATGTTAAATATGTACCTGTGCAGATATGGAAGAAGTTAAACAAAAGCTTCTGAAAAAGCAGAAAAAGAAGACGAAGAAAGGAAAGTTGCGCCTACTTTTTCTAACACACCGTGTGTTACTTGAGTCGCCTTAACATGCAGTGCAACTAAACTGTGCATAAACTGCCTGACACTGACAATTCATACCATGTAATCAAACGCATGCTACTAGTATTTAAAACGTCCATCTTTTATTTACTTCATAATAATACACCAACAAAAGAATAACTTCATTCTAACGAGTTGTAACATATAATTTTATATACTCTAATGAATTTAATTTACTAGTATGTACATGCTTGAAGTACGAAAAATTTATTTTCTGTCTATATTTTCTTATAATGTTATTGCGATACGACTCACTTAAGAATTTTTAGACGTTCCTTTCTTCAAACTATCAAATTTTTACCCTTTCTGCATGTATAAATTTTGTGAATGACAGAGATTCAACCATATAATTATAAGTATTAAATATTACCACAATAATGAATTTACGATCAGGTGGTTTTAAAATGCCTCATGATTCATGATAAAAGACCGTAGGATCATGATTCATTTTCATAAAATACATAGTCATACTGATTATATTAAATATCTATGGATGTTTAAAAAGATATTAACCTCTTTTATTCGAGTTGATTTATACATCTGCATTGTACTTTGACTAACTGGCCTTCATCATCAAATTGAAATCTATATCATTTAATGTCAATCCGTGTTCGATTGATCTATAGTCTAAAAATAAACCAGTGATTTTGTTCACGTTCTTACAATTTAACTGGTAAAAAGAGTTCAACGCTTGAACACTATAGTTGATCTGATTTATAAAACGAAAATTTTCAGATCATAATAATATTAATTCATGTACATGTAGAACGATTTGATATCAATAAAGTAAAAAAAAATCAATTTGTGCTCGTTGTTTATAGTTGTGATTTAAAATTATAGAAGCCGATAAGCCTATAGACCCAACAGGGAAAACAACTTATCTCGACCAGTGTAAACGAGACGGTATGTTCTCTAATAAAATTTAATTCGTGTTCAAATTATTCTAAATATCTGAAATCCTGACTTTTTTGGGTACGTTAGTTTTATATGACTCTACGTCTATTTTCTTAAGGTTTGATTCCAGTGTCATATCTCTCTCGTCACCTTGGCGACAGAAATCTACGCATGCGTCATCATTATCTTGGCGGCCTTGCTACCAAACCTGTAGCTAGAGCTTTAGAGGTAATTATGAATTAGATTTAACGGTTTCTCGTTCGCTCTTTTATATAAGCTATGTAATTATCGGTATTTATTTGAAATACTAGGATGACGGCATTATGGTTTTTTAAAAAAAATGTAAAACCTATATATTGATGTATGTATTTAATGAATGTGCGAATCTTTTAAATGTTTGTTCATTGTAGAATCACAATGGAAACTTCTCTCTTTGAAATAGATTTAAATATAATATTAAGATGTAAACCGTTTTATGTTCTCTAAAATTCAATGATCTGTACACAAAATCTTTTGCACGATGTCTCAATCAAATTTAAATTGCCTATTCTCTATAATAGATGGTTCCGTATTTCAATGCAATTCAACCGCAAATTTATTTTAACAAAAATAAACCCTTCTAAGCTTTAAAAGAGTTGTTTAATTGATTGAAATTTTTCTTTATTTGTAGTTCAATGCAGTGATGTTTTCTTTGTATGTAGTTCAATACAATGATGTTTCTGTTTATTTGTAGTTCAATACAGTGACAGAGAACCTAGACCTAGGGGACAATTACTTAGAGGGAGATGGGGCTGTCTATCTATGTCGTATGCTCAAAGATAATATGTTTATTGTGACTTTGGTGTGTACTTACTCTTTTCTTCTCTTCTCACATACAGAAGACACTTAAATCAAATTATAAAGTCAGAACTAAAAATCAATATAATTATGTTAAAAAATCTATACAAATTTCAAGTACGAGACTTTAAATCAGCTGTATCCATATGACCAATAATAAAGTTAACGATATTAATATTATGAATTAATTAAGAGGGCAGGATGGTCCTGACCATGTTAGGGTATATTGATCTGCTTGAGAAGAAGAACTCTGTATAAAGATATAAAGAAAAAGTTCAAATTTTAAAGCTGGATTTTTTCTTTACTAAGTACAAAGTTATAGGTTCAAAATTCAACTAAAAATTTAAGGTAGATATGATGGTTTATTTGTTGACACCAGCCTACTTAACAATATTTTTGAAAAATTAGAATAAACTCAATATAGCACATTTGGGTATTTTTGTTGTTATAGGATATATCCAATAACTTTATCCAGTCACGTGGTGCTAAGGCAGTAGCCAGCATGTTGGAAGTCAACACAACCCTTAAAACTCTCTCATTGTCAGGTAAACATCGCCATCTTCCAATAAAAATATTCTCTAAAATTATTTTTGCTTTTTCTAGTTTCCTCCCCAGAAAAGAAAACACAGTTCAAACACGCCAGTACAGTATGATGCACAGTATTCTTTGTTCTTCATGAACGTGTACATGTACATTGTAATTCTGTATTATATTATGAAAATACTTAGTCAATTAGCATCTGAAATAGTATTCAAGTAAATTCTATTAATGTATCTCAGATCTTTAAACCTAAAATTTTACAAAATATGTTAGCAATCATGGATTGTGCCAACTGGACATGAATCTGTCTTATGATGTCTTCATAGTTATATCTTACGTCCCATTTCACTTATGTCAGGCGCATTCGAAGCTTAGCAATGAATTAAACCTTATATTTAGTAATACTTAAATTCTAAATATAATAATTACAATACTTGGTCAACGTCATGGTTCTTACCTTTACACTGTCCAACCCAATATTCTACATTAAAATTCGATCTGCAACACTAGGACCAGGACTTTGCTATCTTTGCGCCTAATCGATGCTAGAAAGGGTTTCGCGTTAAAAGAACTACAAAATTAATACAAAAACTGATATAGAGGAAGACACTAAAGTTGTGTAAATATAATGCTCAGCCCAGCATCTCAGACCTTAGATCTGTCTCTGTTTACAAGGCAATCAACTCTGTGATAGAGACGCCCAGTATTTCATGGAGGCCTTAAAAAACAACAGCTCTCTGACGTCACTGGACCTTAGTAACAACGAGTTTGGGGAGGCCGGCGGGATGTACATAGCTGCTGCTTTGGTATGTTTTTGTTCATCAATAAAACAGTATAATTATAATTTTTTGCAAGCGTTTGTGAAAAATTTTGTTGAAAAATTAAAAAAAATTAGTATTTTTTTAAAAAAAGAAATCAAATCAGATAATGATTTATAATTACAAATACCGATGTACCACATTTTATAATTACTTACGAAAGTTACATAAATTATGCGTAGAATTAAAAAAAGTATCAGATCTGAATGGAGAAAAAATTGTATATGACCGAAAAGAAAGAATATCACTCTTAGTCAAGAAGCAGAAACTACCGAAAAAAATTTATGTCTTCGATAGTTGAACGTGTGTGAAAGCTTATGTTGAATAAGGCCTTGTTTTTGTATTACTGAAGGTTGGTAATGAAAGTATAACTGATCTCGATCTCAGCTGGAACTCATTACGCAACAAAGGAGCTGAGGCCATTGGCAAAGCTCTCTCTGTGAGTAGTTTTGTTATTATTATATTGAACTCTTTTTGTAAAAAGTTAACCATTGCAATCCCTGACCTTTGCAAGACGATATTGCAAGATTCTTCCTGAATGTATACAATGATTGTTTACTGTAAGATTTTATTAATTTATTAAGACTATACTTACGGCATCGTTGCCATGTAATAAGACAAATACTGAGGACCTCTAAGATAGGTTGGTTTCTTCTTTATCTTTTTATGTAAAATATCAAGTTTTGATGTCCATTTGTGTCGATATTTCAGACCAACCAGGTGCTAGAAGTGTTGGACGTTTCTTGGAACGGGTTTGGAATGCCCGGATGTCGAGGTTTACAGCTAGGGCTGCGTGTCAACTCCAAACTTAGGGTCCTTGACATCAGGTCGTTAAATGCTTTAGTTTCGGCAGTATTTCACTCATATAATAATTTACATAATATAATTTGTTAATAATAAATCTAAATTCAATTTGACTGATTATCATAATTTTGAACAAGAATCCTTTTTTTCAGAAATTTCTTTTAGAGCTTATCACGTGACACTCGTGATAAAAACAGAAAATATTCTAAAATTAACCATTTTCTCCCTATTTACACAGCAATAACCGTATTAACAAGAACTGCGCAAAAGAGTTATCCTTAGGTCTCAGCAAGAACTTTGGTTTAGAAACATTACTGGTGAGTATCGTATCCAACCTCTAAGAGAGCATTCACACAAGTTGCCATGCTGTAGACTGTATTAGAAAAATAAAATATATCAGAGAAGGATTTTATTAAGACTGTTGTGGAGGTGAATTCGTTAGATTGATTGGGTCTGCGGAAGAATCTTTCACTTATACAAGTCATGTATCTGTATGTCTCTGTGATATAGTGCATTAATACTGTGACAAAAGGCATAAAGGGCATCCCAATTTCACAAAAATGAGCTAAACATAGTTTCACAGTTGATAATCTAGGCTTATCTACTGTAAACTATAATATACGCACCATAAATTAAAGCATACAAACAGTAAACTATAGTTAAAGACCTTTCTCTTTATTTGACATCTGTACACCATGATAGTTAACTTAAGGAGGTTGGCACCTGAAATACTAGTAATGTCAATCATCCAAAAACCACTTGGATATAAAGATGGGGACGTAAAATGTTCATTTGTTTTATTTGTGACCCATGTCACATGCCATTTTTTGGAAATATTGGGCCCCAAACAAAAATGATAATTTTCCTGAAATTTTTGCTAAAATTTTACATGGAAATTGATTATTTAAAGAAATCAAACAAATATTTATAGTTTGAACTATTATTCAATTATGATTTTAATACAGTATGAAGTTGAACACATGTAGTGACTATTAATGTAACATCTAAGTCAAAGTTTAAAAAATCTTGCTTAACTGGTGGCTTCAAATGCCAGTACATTATGGTACATATATAACACAACAACAGATGTTACAAAATTTTGTAGTAATCAAATTATAACGCAAATAAAAGAAATATAAGTAATGTCATCTTTCCAAAACTTTGAATACAAATAGACATACATTTAATGTCTCATTTAAAAGTAAAAAAAAGTAGGGGTCACATCTAAAAAATTTGAGATATAGCATGAAATAAGCTAATTTTAGGCCAAAATTGGAGTTTATTTCTTCTTAACTTCTATGAAATATAAGCTAAATATGCCAAAATATATAGATAGAAATATCAAAATATTGTTAAAATATGTTTTATAGAATATCATGAATATATCGTAATACACAAACTATCTAGAAGTTTGGTCTGCGCTGAAAATTAGGAAGCTCAAGTAACAGTACTCTAAAACTACTGAGTTATGAAAATTGTTCATTTTCTTCTTGAAAACCTTCCGCCACAAAATATAGTCCCTTACTAAACTCTGTAAAAATGTAATTGTGTTTAAACAATTTTATTCAATAAATTTTATTTGGCATTGTAAAATATAAATATACTATTCGAATAAATATGTGATGCAGAATTTTCAGACTAGAGGTGACCCAAAATGGCTACCCAAAACCTAAGGAGCGAACCTCTTTAAGATCTTTGTTTCGGAAGTGTAAACTACAATTAACACTGATTACTGTAAAAGTGGTTATTTACGCTGGTGGCTAAGTACGCGTTTTCTAAAGTCAAATAATACACTTAGGTATTGAATACGCGGATTCGTGATTTACCACTCTAAAGTTTCAATTTTTTTTACCATACGCACGGGGGTGTTTTCCGCGTTTTAAGCTTACCGTGTAAATTTACCCCATGCGTAAATAACCACTTTTACAGTATTTCCAAATGCAAAACATAGTTTATCTGATAAATATTTCACGTTAAATGTTTCTAATAGCGATTTCTTAACTACAGTAAACAATCTAATAAATATAATAGTTCTACAATTCGTAACTATTGTTAACGAATGTAAATTATAGTTCCCAGATATGAATCTATATTTATCAAATCGTAATCATAGTTAATGGTTCGCAAACTGTAGTTTACAGTTGATAAGCCTTAGGCTAGATTATCAACTGTGAAACTATGTTTAGCTCATTTTCGTGAATTTCGCGTGCCACAGACACATGTTTTAAAGTTTCTATAAAAAATAACCAATTTGAAAAAGAAAAATAAAGAAAATAGTATTAATACACAGGGATAAGTCAATGACAATTTTCCTTTAAAAACTAATAATTTAAAGCACATGTTAGTGCAACCTGTATAGATATGTTATCCAAATCATATAATAAAATTATTTGTTTCAGATGAATTTGAATGCTTTGACAGATGAAGGAATAGAAACCATTCTTAAAGCTGTGAATCAAAATCAGACACTTACATACGTATCACTGCAGGTATTTATTCTAATATTTAATAAATAAAATATTAATTTATATGTATGTTATGCATATTTCCCTTGTTATTCATCGCCCACCAACCACACCCTCTCTTTAATCAATCTGGTTAATCCAATTATACCTCCTTTCATAACTAAAATAAATATTCTTGTTTTGCATATACATATATTTCTTTAAATATTATAGTGCATATTGAAGCCATTTTAAGAGATTTTGTCACATTCAGTTACTCTATAAATTTAAGTCACATTTCACAACTTATAAAGTTCCTGTTAATATTATACGCCTCATTTATTTCATCATTACTTTATTTTTAAAGCATAAATGTCTGACTGCCTTAGCTATCACCGTACTTATTTGACACATATGTTGACTTTTGTGTGATGTAGATTTCATGATGACACTAGGCACACGCACCTGTATGTTTCAAAATTCAAAGTAAGGTATTGTAACACAATGCATGTCTGTTGTAGAACTGTATTTGCACTGAAGCAGATTTGCTTTTACAACCAAATCAAAGTTGAGCACATTTTTAAAAAAAACACTCATACATGTATTATATTAAGTGTTTGTCTTATTTTGACGCATACATGCATATTTTAAAACAAGTTTGAACAGAAATTATTCATGATTGCACAGTAATACGTACGCTTAGGATTATTTGTCATTAATACTTGCATACATGTATATGATTACGAAGCGTTTATAGTAAATTTATTTAAACATTCAAGTTCCTGTGATAAAAATAATCCCAAAAAATCAGAGAATTTATCCCAAGTAATGTTTCACGGACCAATATTTGCTCCCAGTCTGTGGTAAACAAATCAATTCACAAAATAATAATTGTTTGATCTTCATTATTTTCTAACATCGAGCAATATTTTAAAACAAATGAAAGGGATACATGTATCACCTTTCAATGGTACATGACTGTATGTTTAGATTATAAAGACCATAAGTCGATTGTGAAATTATGATATATTGTAGTCGCGTTAATTCTGTGAATTTTGTAAAATTTCGAGCAGACATAAAGTGTGGGTAATGGCCTGATCAAATTTAATTGATGTCATATTTCTTTCTTCGTTGGCCATTTGATTTAGTACATCTGCCGAAGAGCGACATTCACAAAAATTAGTACTCAACGTATAATGATGAAACTACAGTATGTGTTTTATTTAAAAAATTATAATGGTAGTGATAATAAAGATACAGTTTTAAAAGAGTTAAAACAAGATTTTAGCATAAAATGTCATCAATTAATGAGAGACAGCCAAGGTTATTTGTTTTTACAGAAAACGTGTTACTGGTTTAATATTGTTATTTAATGATACACAGAATGCTCAACTGTTCATTGATAATTTCAGAACTGTGGGGTAAGTAATGTATGAAGGAATGAGAACGACAAAATGGATCCTACTCATTTTATCAGTATGATCATTACATAAGCAGAGATGACGAACTTTAAAATAGTTGATGTCTAGTAAGACGCTCATACTAGACGTATATGGCCCTCCCTCGGTGATTTTTTTTCTCTCTCTCTCTCTAAATTCGATATTTATGTAAAATGCATTTATTATTACTAGCGATCTTTTTCACAAAAAGCCATTTGATAAAGTTTTGAATGTTGTGAAGTACGTGTTGATAAACCTGAAAACAAATTAAAAGAAGTTTTAAACCAAATATGAGAACTTTACATCTGAAATCTGTTTGACCAAAAATTACATAAATAAATTAAAAACTCGTAAAACATAATAACCAAGTTATGGTTTGATGAAAGCGTTGTAAATTTGTGAAATATTTTTGAAAAATTTATTTGAATTTCAGTTTCATACCATTAGATTGTTTTGCATGTGATAAGACAAATCCCATATGTAGGATTTAGGTGTACACGTACACGTATATATTTGCATGCTGTACTATCCTTCTTTCAATATCCAGACTTCTTTGACATTTTTTGTACTATTCTATATTACAGAACATGCAATGTATATTTATATCATAAGCAGATATCTCTACTTTCTAAGGTTTGTTGTAGATTGTGAATCCATAGACAAAAAACGTCTTACTTGTATGGTTAGATCATGAAGCAGAGGAGACGAAACCCTTTGTTCATTACAAATCAAAATTACTTCTATTAAATTCAGGGACTCGTAGATAACCATCTTCTCCAAATATTGTACAGTAGTAATGCCCCTCCATTTTGAGCTGGATCCATTTTAGATAGAAATGGTGAAACACTGGACGGGTTATATGCAGTGGTTTTTTGCCTGTCACCAAAGGTGTATTGTTAAATTGTTCGAGTATGCACATAACGCCAGGTTACCATAGGAATATTAACAAATGCGTCTTCTACTAATTTGTTTGAAACAGTAAGGATAGATAGAATATTAATTGAACTTACCAAATAGTAAAGAGTTGTATACTGGTATTGCTAGGTAAAAAAGGCCTGGCAAGATTAGAATCGTATCCAATGTATAAACATCTTACTTTTATATTTTTTATTCTACTTTAAGCAGAGATGTGTTTCTTTGTTGTATATGTGGTTGCAAGATAGTTATTTTTGCTGGATGTAATTGTCACGTGTTATCTAATGTTTTGATTTCATTTTTTGCGTTTTGTGTTGGTTGAAAGTTTTTTTTTTCAAAATCAATAGTTTAATAAGTTTTGGTGCAATCATTAATTTTGATATTTTTTCTCTGTTAAAATCTTCATAAAAGAAAATGATGTACAATGTAAATAGCAATAGAATAAAAAAGCATGACAGAAATAAAGTGTTAGTAGATGATAGAAAAATACCAGTAGATAAAAATAGAAATACCAACCCAATTACCCCAAATTAGAGTGAAGTTTGTCACTTATACAGTTGATATAAAGATGAGATTAACAATTAAAATCTCAACATGTTATCTTTTTAATAAGTACATGCAATTCAAAGTTTTAGTCTTTAAACTTTTAAACATACAAAGTCAAGTTTAATCTAAATCATTGTATTGTTAAATGTATAGGAACTGAATGTTAACTTTAATTCTAAATTGAAGTATTTGTCATAACTTCAGGAAATGAACATCAACATAAGCAATTACAAACGGATACAACAAATGGAGAGTGAGAAAGACATCACTATTCTGCACGGGGGCTTAGGTGGAGTTCAAAGATACACGGTGAGTTAGGATACATGCATATGACACCCCAAGCCAAGTGTCACTTTCATATAAATTCCCTCAGCAATAATATTTCCTTTACGATTAAAAATAAGACGTAGATATCTGTACTTCATATAACTATGAAGTCGTTTTTGTCAATCTTTATTTATACAAGTTTCCTCTTCCCTTTAATTCTAAGAAGAAAGGACTAAAAGAAATTTAAAAATTTGATTTTGAAAAGTATAATTAAATTCAACATTTTGGGGGTTAAATATTCTTATATGAATATTTTTTCCTCCTTTTGATTTTGAAATGTATAAAATAAAATTTCACCACTATTTTGGTTAAAGTAAAAATAACTCAACACTTTTGGGTAAATCTTTCTTTAATACATGAACATCTTCTTTATCTAGAATTTAAGATAAAAATCTAAAGAATACAATAAACAACAATAACAATAAAATACAAATTTTTATTGAATATCTCAGCCTCAGACCAGCGTACTGAAGGTGCTGTCCAAATTCCTGAAGGAGCACAAGATTGACCTGGAGGGAGCTTTGAGACAACAGGACAAAGACCACAGCGGCAACTTACAGCACGAGGAGGTCAAACTGGCCTTCAAAGAAGCCGGCTTGAGGCTTACTAATGTGAGATTATTTCTAAATACCATTATTTTGTTTGTTTTTTAAGAATGGAATTTTAGATTTAAGAGTTTTTTCTTTTACAACATTAAAGCCTACAAACGAACAAAATTTTTACTTTGAAAAATTAATGTGTAATATATTAATTTAAGAATAGTTTTTCTTTGTTTTCAAAGAAATGTAATTTCAAGTTTGTATAATATGTATATTACAACGTCGTTTTTGATAAATATCAACGCCTTTGCAGAGGCAGATTGATACATTGGTGGAAGAAATCGACGTCACTCATTCAGGCTCTATAAAATGGGAGTAAGTCTGATTATTCTGTGTCAAATATTCTATTAAATAAACCAACTGCAAACGGCAGATACAGTATTCAGACTAACATTTCACTATATATACACAAAGAGCATATTTCTCGATTAAACATTAAATTTACCTTTTACATATTGTCCATGAAAGTTTTAATATAGAAAAAAAAACCCGTATACGTTAGACTATAAAATAACGTTTTGCATTTTGATAACCATCAGTGCTTGTATGGTACTTTGACTTTCTTTCTTAAACAGAGACATACTGACTGGCCAAGTCTTGACTGAATACAACAGAAGGAAGACGTCTAATGCCTACAAGATCGCTGAAGTAGACCAAGACACGCTGTTCAACAATATGAAGAGAAGACAGCTTACTGTTATATAATTCGAAGTCACTGGAAATGACTTCAGTGTTACAAATCTTCGATAGGGCGTTAAACAAATTATGTGATGGTTGTATTCTAAATCAATATAAAATGTAATGATAGCAAGAATAATCATAATATTTAAGATAGTGAATAAAATATGGGTGATTATCACTTACTCTAACTAGAGTAAATGATTAAATTTATTTACTAATTCTGATTTCTGGTATAATACTTGATTTGGGCGACTACACGCTATTTCATTAACAAAATCTTTTCATGGTTTGAATTATTTATCTATTGATGGTTATTAGAAATATAACAATTGGTGGGGAACTTGAATTTCCTTCATGTAGATGTGCATTTATTAAAAGTCTGGTCGAATCTTATAATTAAAAGTCTATTTCATCTATCATGCATTTCATCTACCTCATGTATTCTAATGAACTTGCATTTAATTTTATTGACTCCTGGCATTTATTGTATTTGAAGCTGTTCTTTCATTTATTTATTATAGTTTAATATCTGTTCACGTCTTCCACTAGCTCAAGTGTAGTCACAGTTTTCTTGCCAGATATTATCTCTATCAGTATTAGTTATTTAATGTTTTAAACTTTAGCAAATAAGTTTATTTACCGCACACACACACACACACACACACACACACACACACACACAATGCATTGCAAAATTATGGTGTAAATGGTGTATGTTGAAGAATACAAGCAGTTTGAAACATTTCAACATTTTGCTTATATTGCTAGCTTTTTAGGACTAACGTCGATTTTTTTTTTTTGGCATAAATCTCTAATCACTACTGATCGTTAATGAATTGAAAAAACCCCGATAGACATAGTTCTTAATTATGAACATTATGAAATCTTAATTGCAAATTATTAAGTATAATGCACATATTCAAAGATATGAATCTATTTTAAAAAATAAATAAATACTGTGATGATTAAATAAAAAATAATGAAAACGCATCAAAGGTGTTGTTTTGCTTTAAGTGGTTTTCATTTTACAAGGTGTCCAATAAATTAATCGGACACTTAAAATATTTTATTCTTTTAACCACGAGATTACGTGTTATAAAAGGTTTACCCTACTCCTCATGTGGTGTTACGGGGTGACGAACCGCTCCTTAAGTTTCTTTAGTGAAAATGTAAAGTCGTCAGTGGTCTTGAAACCTTCACTTGTCTGACACATAAGGGCAAGAAGATATTAATCTACTAGTAAGACAGTGTTCAAGTGACATGTGTAATGTAATTTATCAGTGCAATACTTGCCATTATATAACATATATGGCCCTGAAAATTTAACATGTGCCATAATGGTTATGATAAATGAATTTCAATGTTGAATAGGTCAGAAAAAATACTACTCTTGAAAATCAATTTTACCTGTAGAATATGAATAGCATAATTTTAGAGTTTTTCACTGAACTCGCAGAAACCGACAAAATTGTCAGTAGGATATATTTTTGACAAAAAATCGAGGACTACAAAGTATTGTTCATATAATTATATTATAATTCAGATATAATGATTAACATTTTTCTCTTGTTAATGGCATCTGTTGAAAAAATAACAAAGTAGCCGTTTACTAATGATAAATGAAAATGGTTTCAGTTAATTTAAAAAATTAAGTTGATATATCTTAGTAACAAATGGCTTCTTTATAGCTAGCAGCACAAACATTTGTTACATGTATATCTTAAAAAGTAACTTTTTGCCAATGTAAATTCGGACTATGACAATTTAATTTTACCCTTCACTGAAAGGAGTTTGAAATAGTAGGTTTGAAGCAATGAGGATTTTAAATGTATGAACGTCTCTCTCTCTCTCTCTCTCTCTCTCTCTCTCTGTAATTCAAGTACCATTTTTTAACAAAATTCATATAATAAAAGCGTTTGAAACGTTGAATTTTACATGTGGCTATCTGACACGTCGAACATAATTGTATTAATAACCCAGTCCTATATTTTTAATCTATGGAAAGGGGGTCTTCTACATATTTGAGTATTTTTACGATTCTACACTGACACACCTGAGTGTAACTTTTTAAATTTTCCTTTTATTGATAATTTCTAAGTATGGGACCATTTTCTTTTAACGTTTACAGGTGGAGCTGTGTACATACGATGGGGAAAAACGCAATGTCCTGCCAATATCTCAGAAACTATATACTCTGGTAACCTAAATATAATATCATCATACAAATAGTGTCTATGATACAATTTTACACTTTACGAGATGCTAAAAGCTCCTTCGTGTATTCTATTTAGTCATGAAAATTAAGAATAATGTCTCTTAAAAATGAAACTCATTTTCTACAAGCAATATGACATACATGTATATATTTACTTCTGAGGAGCCGTTTTGGTAATTATTGTAATAAAGGGATATGAATGTGATCAGTTTAAATATGTGATATCACCTATGCAATATGTGATACCTATTTAAAAAATCTATATCATTAATTCAAAATGAAACTGTGATATCACCTATTCAACTATTGGTGTTATCACCTAATCGAAAAAGTGATATCACTTATCAAATTTAATGATGCGATGTAAACCATTATAATTTCGATCATCTAGACATTTCAATTTATTTAACTAAAACATGAACATTTTGGTTGGTGGCACTTTTACTATTTTGGTTGTAAATCTTACCAAACAGTTTCCCCTACATGTAGGTATCGAAAACGAGAAGTTTTTTTCATCATAATGAGTATTTATCTGTATTTAATTACTTATGCTAAGTAGATAGTATTTTATATCTCTAAAGGTATACAGATTTAGACTATCCATTAGATTTAGCGATCGCATTCCATTTTGTGAAAAAACTGTTTGACCATAAATGCCATTACTAATAAAAACTGTCGAGATAAAAGTTCTTTCAATCTATTGCTGCAGTGGCCGCCATACTAAATGTTTTTAAGCCATTGTCCTGAAAGATGGACCATTCATTATCTAACATAATAAGAAATGTAAATGGTGACATCGCCTATTTGAATAGGTGCTTGAAATGAATAGGTGCTACATGTTTAACTAAATGTAGTCTATCATGTGATATAACCTATTTATTTACTCAGTAAAGGTGATGTCATCTATTCCAATAAGCGATACTGGGTCACCATTTCGATTAGATGATATCACTTAATGACAACAGAATACAAAAGGGGCGCCTCGTATATATTTAGTTAAATATCTTTTTTATGTGATGTATCTCAGCAATAAAGAGGCGAAACAATGAATGCTTTATATTTGCAAAATAAATGTATTCTATAATGCCATGTTTTGTTATATGTACTTAGGATTCATGGGCGGGTCTTATACAGTGAAAGCGTTGGAGGGGCAGCGAACGTTGTTTGCTTGACCGTCCTCAACCAGTTCTGAAAGAGGTTGGTGGCGAAGGACAATTAATATGGGTGGAGCAGAATACGGATCAAACGCCTTTGGACCTTCGATGTGCAACGACGTGCCCTTTGCTGGATCAATCGATCGTTCTGTAATCATGATTCCAGGAACCAATGTATGCACTCCGGGCTGGAATCTTCAATACCATGGACTTCTAGCGTCAGGACATGAATCAAAGAATTCGGCAACTGAATTTATTTGTGTAGATCATGGGGCAGAATCTATAATTGGTGGTGAACGATGCGCAATATATGGTAGGATAATATACACAGTTTGAGCAAGATGTGGGAGTCTTGAATGCCCACCATATCACAACTCAAAAGAACTGACTTGTGTTATATGCACAAAGTAATGCCTCTTCGCCTGTTAAACAACCAGAGTACAATTAGATAATAATTAAAATATACGTACAAGTTTAATGATACACTTTGTTAGTATTACGGCTGAATTAAACCCAAATATGCAGAAAATTCAAAGATATTACTGATATCATCGAGATGAACTTTGCTGTGTTCTTTGTCTACTTGTGCAGTGTTTTTTCTTTGATGTTACCTAACTGATTTATCGCATACAGTGGTGATGTAATGATTAGATCATATAAATTAGGTAAAATTTTAGCGAACAAGAAGGGGCCGAGGGAGCGAAACGAACGTGTCCCTTCTCAATCACTAAAATTTTATTACTTAATATATGATTTAACTTACGAAGAGCACAGCCCACTTTTTCATCTTATAATTGATGCTTTTAATCTTAAAGAATTTCACAGTATATACCATTTAATCGGTCGGTACAAGTTGCAATTAACCGATTAGCATTCCTGCAATCGATTGTCATCCCGGCTCTTTTCCTAAGGTTAAAATAAAAACAAAGCAAAACCCCAAAAAGAAGTACACAAAACAAAACCAAATTAAAAAAAAACCCCTATGTATTAGCAATATACGCATGGTACGTTTTATGACTTGTAAGGCAAGTTCCATTCTTCCTTACAAGATATTAAAGTTATATACTAGTAAGTAAAACCAATGCACTCTGTTTTTATAAAGCACACAGTATATTAAATATACATGTATTGCATCAGTACATATAATATGCGGTTTATTCCCACTTAACCAACATTCTGAAACTAAATGCATATCATTAAGACGGTCCAGGTGGTCTCTCCACAGACATACTGAAAGAATAACACTAATTTTCTCTTCTTCAAGATTTTATTTCATTCAAAACATATGCAATGACTAGTAAATGAATACTATTATAAAAAACTAAGTTAACACAGCTATGCATTGGTGGGTGTATGTGCATAGCATTATATGTAAACTGAAAAATGCCTGTTAGTCCCACATATACAAGTAAACAATTTTAAGGGTGTGGTTTACCCCATTTTATAAATACACGTATAACCATCGTGATAATCTTTGTATTGATACATAAAGGTTAATGATTCACCTTCAATATAAAGTCAAACTTCGTTATCTCAAACTAGACGTGACTGTTGAAAAACTTCGAGATATCCGAGTATTCGAGATATCAAGGGTAAAATACTTAAAAAATAAGTGGTTGGGACTTACAAATCACTTCGAAATATTCATTGTATTCAAGATATCAGTGTTCAAGATATCGAAGTTCAACTGTATATGTAGATACTTTTAAATAATACATAACAATCATTTTTTATGCCGTCTTTTGAGATTAATTGGGGTTTATATAGGTTGGGTAGATAAGTATACATTTCATTTCAACAATAAGCAAGGTTTTGGTTTATGTCTCTCATATTGTTAAATATTTGACAATGTACATTTGTCTTCAAATTATAACAACCCTTTAAAATACATGTAACTCTTAAAGATAACAAAGATATTGAAGTGAATATTATTCTTTAATTAAAAATGAACTAAATTAAATAGTGATTGCTCTCAAATTTTTACCTATGAATGTAATGCTGAAAATAAGTGCATATCATGCAGGTGTAATCAATTTTTCATCTGGAAAATCATCACAAAAGCAAATAACGTTGGAGTATGAAAATGGTGTTTTAACTATAAGCACAATTAATAATTTGGCATGTCAGCTCAGCTTTTAACTGATTAACATATCAAAATAAAAATCACAGAAAAGCAAATGAACACTGAAGCAATGCCACTTAAAACAATTTGTATTGCCATCATATAAGTATAAACAATCTATACACTACTGCAGACATATCAAAAGCAGTGTATTTTATTAAGCATGTTTGGTGTAAATCAAGTACATCACTAAATTACCTGCATAAGTGATAAACATGTAATAGATACATCCAACAATGCACTAAATCAAATCTAGACCAACTTGTTGAAAATTCAATTTCTGCTAAATTTTTTACATATTAAATAAAATATGATATCAGTATACATGTAAATGAAAAGTATTTTAAATGACTAGAAATTCTTCATTTAAGACCAGTTTTGTCTCTGCTGTCTAAGGTATTCATTTTGAAGCTCCTTAAGATTCTGTTCCAACATTTGCACCTCGTCCAATTTGCCAGCCTGCCTCGCCTGTTTGATATAACTACGTATTATATTCATCTGCTGAATCATGGGATCGTCCTTATTGTTAAAATTAATATGCGTCGATTCATTTGGGATCCACCCTGCCAGTTTCTGAGACCCCGATCTCTCTCGGGCCTCTGCCTGTTTTAATTGCTCATTTTTCACTGCCATTTCCTTTTGTTCCCTCTGTTCCTTAGCTTTCTTTTCCCTTTGCTGTGCCTCAAACGTTGCTTGCCTTTCTGCGGCGATTCTCTTTTGAATTTCCAGCTTCCTTGCCTCTTGCAGTTTTAAGTACTGTTCATCACTTGGCAATGACTGTAAACCTAACATATTGTCCTGCATAAAGTTTGTAGCGTACGTTCTTATAGACCGTTGTAAAAGTAATTGTTTCTGAGAAGGCTCCTCTTCATTATTGAGGCCTAGGTTTAGAATCTTCTTGCTGTAAATAAAATAATTGATTTTACATTCAGATCAATTTTCTTTAAAATCATCTACCCATTATCTTTGTTTTAGCAAGTCCAGGCAGGTATTGTAAACAATTTTTTTTAGTCACAATAACTTATTTTGGCAATTTACAAGGAATAAACTGATTGTGACCACTAATTTTCAAGACTAAGCATAAGTAGACTATGCTAAATAACACGAGAAAAATCAAAAGACTGGTTTGCAGCAAGATAAATTGGCAAAATTGGAGATTCTTCTTAATCTCGCTAAATTTTCTAGCACAAGAATAGAAGTAGATTTGTAGTGCAAGTCATTATACATTTCATAACTTCTTCATAAATTTATGCCGTATAGGACAAAGATAATAGAAAATATTAAGACAACTCGAAGCCATTTTTTATGCCATACCTTAATCCATCAATTGTTTCATATAATTTGGTTATTCTTATTCTGTATCGCTGGGCTTCCTGCAGACTATACATGGACTCACCACAACTGTAGAAATAAAAATTAGCATACAAGTTTCTCTAATCATCTTAGAGTCATCAAAAAGCTATTAAACCTGAATATTTAGACAATAATTTAATGCATCTAAATCTGCTATAACTTCCACTTTATATTCCTTTTATAAAAGTGAGACTAAGATATAAAGGGAGCTCTTTTAAGTGGCTGATTGATAGATGGTTACCTAGTGACAGATGGAGCTTTAGTCCCCCGGGCCATTAGAACATAACCCACTTTTTTATCCAACCAGCAGTCACTAAATACTTTATCAAAAGCTGCTCTTAATTGTCAAATATTTCTCCAAGTTCACAGCGACGTCAAATTTTTTATTGACAGCGAAGAGAGCCAAAAACAAAAGAGAGATAATATTTTATTGGTGCAGAACTTTTGATCTGCCGATAAAAAAAGTGGGTTATGTTCTAAGTAATAGTTAGATCATATTATTAATAAGTAAAATTTTAGCTATAAAGAGGGAGCTCGGTCATTTTGCTCCCTGGACCCCCCTTCTTAATTGCTAAAATTTACTTAATATGATGTAACTATTACTTAGAACATTTAAACCATTATCTACAACATTTGTGTTGCCTAACTGATGAATGGTTTTGAATTCAAACCCTGATCTAGAGTTATTGAAGAGTTCAAAACAAACAGTCTGCTAATGCTTGCCCTGACAAAAATTAATTACCTCAAATGGACAACTGCCACATAAAGAGTGAAAAACAGCAGAGCAGCTTGTGTTTAATTAACTTTAACACAGACAGTCAAATACAGGCTTAGAGCATCATGGCCAACCACAGACAGGTACATGTACAAAGAGTGCACTCTATGAGATACACCTTACCTGAGTGACTCCACCATGGGCATGTACTGGACCAGCAACTCTTCTGCAGCGTCCACACAAGACTTCAGTTTCTGTTAAAAATCAAATCACTTTAAAATAACAAAACAGTACCCAATAATTCTAGAGAATAAGGAGAAAGTATTAAAGGTAATTCTCAACAAATAAGAATGGAAAAAACTTTTTCAATTACAATGTTACCGGTAAGTCTTTCCAAAACTTCAAACTTAATTTTTGAATTTGGTACGCACAAAAAGAAAGGATTTCTCATTTATTTTATACATAAAGAGGAAGTAATATACACAATTGACATTATACACCTTACTATCAACTTACATGTACATCTAAATTCATAGTTTATAATCATTCATCACTATTTTTGTAATTCCATGATATTTTTGGTTATATTCCCTCTCTACAAACTTTTTAATGATAATTGACTGTAAAAATGCTTCCATTATTTACAGTGTATTTCAATCACTGTACTGCTCACCTCATACAAGAGAACAACAATTGGTTTGTTCGTGCGTTGTTCTATTTGTTCATTGCGCCGTTCCAGCAGCTTGCGACAATTATCACATGTTCTGATGTGTGGATCTCCCTCCGGACCAAAAATAGAATTGAGGCTGCTGTTACTTCCTGTTCGACGGAGAAATCCAACTTCTACATCTTGGTTCTGAAAGGTGGGGTCTGTTAGTTTCTCTGAAAACAAATATACACATATATAATTGAGCAGATCTTTAAAATCTGTAGTAATAGAAATACCAATACTGAATCATAAACTATCATTCCAGTAAATGTCATATACATGTACCCGGCAAACCAACTTCGTTTTACATATTTCACTACAGATGTCAAAAAATTTTGACAAATATTCACAAATACTATATGATTTGATAACAAACCAATGTTTACATGCAGTGATTTGCAAAAAAAATGTTTGTAACCAAAAGGTGATTGAGAATAAAAGATGCTTCACAGTATATAACGGGGTATATGCCAACCAACTTTGACAATTCTGACATCTTTTTCTGTTCCTCACTGTAGATCATCAACCAGACATTCAATAATTTTGAAGAGAAGAGGTGAATAACTCATTTGAATCAGCTTTTTAAAGTTTATTTGCAATAGTTTAATATACCCTTTATGAAATTGGAAGCAGCTAATTCTAATCAATGAGGCAGTGAACAATTGCCTCCTGTCTCCCCTCATCAAAAGTCACAGGGTAGGTAGGTTAGGTAGGCTTCATATTACTTACTTGCGAAGGTGTGGGGTAAGAACTGGGAGCACTTGTCACACATGATGTCACCACAGAGCCTACAGTGGTGTCTGCGGCGAGTGA
Organism: Magallana hongkongensis; assembly: GCA_016163765.1. Taxonomy (NCBI): domain Eukaryota; kingdom Metazoa; phylum Mollusca; class Bivalvia; order Ostreida; family Ostreidae; genus Magallana; species Magallana hongkongensis. The sequence goes on along the minus strand of WFKH01003881.1, from coordinate 23,547,010 downwards.
GGGTGAAAGAGCGGTGACAGAACGGACACTCCTTGGCCTGATTGTCCGGCATCCATTGGACAACAGACTTCTCATAGGCTAAAATGATAATTAAATCATCGATGAAAAATGCATTGAATGATTTAAATAAGACTGAGACATTTACCAAGTACATTTACTGAATGTTATATTTTATAAAAATTATTATTAACATAATTAAGTATTTATCAAAGCAATGTCAAGCACTTAATATGCCAGAGGGTGGAATGAAATATGATCACTTACCCCTGCGTTTGCTGGTTTCCATGGGAACATCTGGTCCTGTTAGTTTGTCCAGCCTAATGATTAACTTGTTGGTTTCCACAACATATCTGTCCACTTTTGCTCCCCTGTGAGCCTTGAATAAATCTGTCCATGCTCGAGTTACTCCTAATAATTATGATAAAAATTTAATGTCAAAAGAATGTTTAAACATTTAAAACATTAAAATAACTCTTAAAATTAAATCAAAATGTTTTCTCTCTCTCTCTTTCTGACCTAGTTCTTGGGGCTCCCACATGGTAGAATCATATCCTGATATGGTCCCTGTGGCAGGACTTTTATAGACAGAGGACTGCAAACTGGAGGGACTACCTTCTTCCGCTTCATCTTTCTCCCCCAATATCTTTTTCTTAGCTTTCCCAAACAATCCTGATTAAAAAAAAGATTTGAAGCATTTATTTCCAGGAGGACATTAGGAATTTGTGTAACTGTACACAGGTATGGGATAAGCATGTATATTGTAAGACACCTTTGGTATATATAATGTACATGTCTGAAAAGAATTCCACATACCACAAAAATGTCAGTCAGTTCACATAGATTAACATGTACATGTGTATATGGAAAGCAGCTCACATCAATTACATTTATTGAGAATTTAAGGCAGTTGTATTCATACTAACATATAAAAGGTGGTTCATCACCACATATATGTACACTTTAAACACTGTTAAATCCCCCAAAATCACATCATAAAAAAAAAAATTATTGGCTATCATTTCAAACCAATTCCTTCTTTTTAAAAGAACATACTGGTACTTTTGCTCAAGTACCAATCCACACCTAAATAAAAAGAAATGATATGGAAAACAACACTGAACAAAATGTGTCATTCAAAAATTGTATATCAAAAATCTTTTTTTCAAGTAAGCTTGAACTTTGAAGGTTATGAGCTATGATTACCTCTCAACTGTTGTAATACATCCTTGTCTTCATTGGAGTGTTCCTCCTCAAAGTGCCCCTGAAGCATTGTGACTGTGCCTAGATCTTTCATGCACATCGGGCAGAGGAAGCCCTCTCTTACTTCTGCTGCAGTTGCCATTCTGAAATGTTAGTGGCATTATGTAGTTAATAAATATTGTGGTTCCTTACTGTACTACATACAGAGAGACTGCATATCAATTAGAACATCTCTCCAGCTTAATTTAGCTGTTTTGAGATTTAGAATTGGAAATTGAAATTGAATTTTGCTCTCCGAGATTCATTTCATTCATTGAAATAACAACACTATTTTTATTTCCCTGTGAGCATTTCAAAGAGGTAAAATATATGTTGAATAACAGAATTGTGCATTCCCATTCATCTGAAGTCACACCCCTTCAAATATATGATCACTGTTTCTTAATTTATTAAATTTGACCCTAAAAGATGATTTAATTATAAGAATAACAATAAAACTGATTGGTTTCTGAAATTTGCTTCACCTTCGCAGCTCAGTAATTCTCAGAATCTTCTATTTGGGGTTTTTGGAAAACATCTGTCAAACTTGCCGGAAACACTCCTCGCTATGTAAACATTAGAACCAAACAAATAAACCCCAACTAAAAAGATAAATAAATAAATAATCTGTGATTTATTAATATAACACATTGAATAGCTAACAGATAATGTATAACATAAATTTGATTTTCGAGCGGTATCGTGGGCTTGATTTTGGGTATTGGAAATACTTTTTCCGGATCACAGATGATCCATAACAGCTCAACTTTTATTCATTCTTTTTCCGCTTTCAATCCAACGAGGTACATGTGGTTTAATCTTTTTAGACCATTTTACCAGATATTCAGATAGTTTTCTTGACATACATTACGTATGGTATTAGTTTATATTCTTGTTCATCATGAATTTTTAACATTACGTGTAAAATTACAAAAACAAACATGATGTTTAAGTTTAAAGTTGTGTTTAAAGGGAGATAATTAAAAAGCACATTAACCATGTATCAAAGGCCTGGCCTGTAGGTTATATTAAATCTGAGTGTAAACTCCGTAGTCAAAGTTGTCTTCTGTGCTTGAAATTCATTCTTCTTTCAATTCTTCTCATTTCATCCGCTACATTAATGAGTTTCATTCCTGCTAGATTTGAGTATGAAAATGATTTGTTGGAGTAAGAGTTATAATCAGGTTGGGCACCAACCCCCGTTTGGTGGTTGGAGTCCCATTTGGTGGTTAAATGCCTAAATGGTATACCTATTTTACCTACCAAATGGGACTCATTTTTCGTTCAACTCGGATTACGTTTTTCTGGAGAAAAAGCGCATCATGTTTACTACCGGGGCAAGTACTCTGACATGTTTGCTTCATAAATAAACATTCGTTTAAAAAATTGTATGTGTCGATTTTTCCGCACATGTGTTTAAAAAAAGGCCGAAATGAAATGCACCCCGGAATTCGAGTATAAACAAAGTGTTTATGTCTTCAAAAAGATCGATTTTATTCAAAGTACGACATGGCCTCATTCCTCGAACTCTGTACTTTCGATTCCTATTATCCGGGCAATTGGAAAACAATTGCAGCCAGTAAAATCGGTGATCTTAAGTGATGTACGTCGGAAGCTCAAATTAGGTATGGAGGCCTAATCGTACATTTCTTCATTAAAATTCCACGACAAAAGTCAAGTCAGATTGTGAAAATAATACCGAAAGTACAAGGTAATAGTCATTATTCATGTTATAGGCAAAACAAATTTCGTTAGTTAAAATTTTAAGTAAGTTTTACTGAGAAATTTAAGATAGCGAGAACAGGCCTCCATACCTAAATTAGATTCTGACGCGCACCTAGAGATCATTGTTTAATTGGCTGCAATTGTTTTCCACTTGCCCGGATAATAGGAATCGAAAGTACAGAGTTCGAGGAATGAGGCCATGTCGTACTTTGAATAAAATCGATCTTTTTGAAGACATAAACACTTTGTTTATACGTGAATTCTGGGGTGCATTTAATTTCGGCCTTTTTTTAAACACGTGCGGAAAAATCGACACATACAATTTTTTAAACGAATGTTTATTTATGAAGCAAACATGTCAGAGTACTTGCCGCAGTAGTAAACATGATGCGCTTTTTCTCCAGAAAAACGTAATCCGAATTGAACGAAAAATGAGTCCCATATGGTAGGTAAAATAGATATACCATTTAGGCATTTAACCACCAAATGGGACTCCAACCACCAAACGGGGGTTGGTGCCCAACCTGATAATATAGAGTACACACAAAAATATTTTATTATGATATCCCCAGGCCTGGGAAAACTGTATAATGGAGAGTGTAATGTTTTGTCATTGTTACATTTTCTCGATAATTTATTGTCTAATCCATGGATTACTTCTTGTGTTTGCCATGCTTCTATAGTCTGTCCCAAGTTATTGCTTCCATCACTTTTTGATGATTTTTAATAAAAATACACATACCTGTGAAAGAAATGCTGTTGAAATCGATACAAGGGAAAATATCCAAGATATCTTCATTGACAAATTATCATTTTTCACTCATAAAAGTTCACAGGAATGAAAACAAATTTCTTACGGAGATTTATAATGGGAAATGTTTACATCTTTTCTCCATTCGGAAGTTCTCGGGACACCTCGCACAATTTTTCAACGTTATCATCCGGGCTTAATTATGGCTGATGCAATGCTAAATCTCCGTATACTTTCTATTTTGGGATGTGTATTGAAACCTGAAGTGGTAGAGGGGGCGTTTCAAAACAGATAATCTGGACATTTTTCATATTAGTGGATGAACATAGTTTGAGCACAAAGGTATTTATGATTATCAAAATATCAAGCAAAAAGTGGTGGAAGCAAAAACTCGGGACAGAGTATAGTGTGGAATGTACTTATCCTAACACAAAAATACATTTTCTCTATGGGAGATATTGGTAAAGAATCAGAGTTCTTGAAATCTTTTTTCCTCTGTCAGTCATTTGGAGTAAATACCATCTGAAGTTTGTCAGTCCGGACAGATTTCTATCAGTCCAAATATTTTCAATAAAAAGATGGAAAAAAACTATATGTGAATTTTATTAGCATGATTATCAGTTTATTTCATTCTCAACTTACATTTCAACAAGCCTTCTAATTTCTCTCTATTTTACCTTGATCTGATTTCTCCTAACTTTCACATTCTGGCTCCTCACGTTCACTCTTATTTATCACTTCATTAATTATTTTAATTTCCTTCCCTCTCTCATTATCAACTTTCCTCTTCCATCTTTCTCATTCTCTTTCTGCACACCTCATGCAACAGGGCCCGGTGGTCGGATAGTGGAGTTCTTAGTATTTGTTTCCGAAGACGTTAATGTTTAAAATTGGTATTCTTGTGTGTATTTCTGTGTATTGCAATAAAAACATTCACTGAAAACCCTGTTTCAGTGTATTCAATGTACATTAAAAAAAACGTAAAGAGACAACACTCGCGATCTTGAATTTATAGGGGGCCCTCAGTTCACGCTATGTTTTAAACAAGTTTTCCAATTTCTCCAATGATTTCTGACGAGATCTAGGTTGGAAATTAATTGAAAGACTTATTCCTATCGTTTGACTACAGCGTTCTGCCACATTATAAATGCACCGTGTCAATATGTATGAAATACTCGCCAAACTTATTGAAAGCAACGGAAGTTTACATTTAGTGACGTAAATTCTCCACATTGTTACTGAGGTGTTCCGCAAAATGTATGGTAAGTCTAGACTGGATAGCCTGTCCTTGATTCCAAATGCTGCTGCTAGAAAATTCAAGTTGATTATACGAGGCGCGCTTGTAATCAATGACAACGAACCAGTCTATGATAAGTCTAGAGAGAGCCAAAAAATCTGTGAAAAACTCCTCTTGGTTTATTGTATGGGTTCGGATCTCCTCAGTGATTACAAGGAGAGTTTGCATCAATTTCCATTGCTTTTGTACGAAATTTAGTCGTATTTTCGCAAGCTGCTATGTCAACATCTACCGGTCATTTGGACTGACAGGCAACCTCAAGTAATCGGTCTTTGGTTATTTTTATCAGTCTTGCCGACAGGACTGAAAAATTTTAAGAACTCTGAAGAATCCAGTGATGATTTTTATGTCATGCACCACGCCTAACTCATGCCCTGCATGAAATGTGAGGATTTGACATCAATTCTTCTGAGGATACATTATATACGCTAGTAGCATTAAAAATGCTGACTTATTGGCCTAATCATAATGAAATACTATAAACATAATTATTTTTGTCCCCTGATATTTTTGCTCTTCTACATTTGCAAACAGTTTCTTGAAAATTTGTCCCGTCTTGAATTTGCCCAGACACAGTTGTGTGATGGATACTCTTTCTAATTAACACAGTAATTTAAAAATTGTTTTGAATTCACTCAGTCTTCAATTCACCTGCTGACAAGGAGGGCACAAGAGGCAAAAATAAAAAAAATATTTCACTGCATACATTAGTGCTCATATAGTCATTTACTTTGAAAAAATATAAGCATGGAACGTTATAAAGCCTGAATATATATTTTGCACAAAAATTAAGAATTTAAGGTATAAGAGGTTGTTTGTTTGTCATATATTTTACTGATGTAATTCAAAAATGCCATCAATGCATATATTTTTGTCAACGTTTGTATAATGTCCGGGGTTTGGGTCAATCAAGATGTGAAATGGGTGTTCAATTTGATAATTATGAAAATAATGAAAATTGAATTGCATAGATTTACCACTTTGCTATTCATTGGTGGTTTATGTTAAATTTAAAAAAAATACTTTTAATACAAACTTGTGTTTATTCTAAATCCTATGATGATGTTTATGTCATGCACCACGCCTAACTCATGCCCTGCATGACAATGTGAGGATTTGACATCAATTTTTCTGAGGATAATATATAAATTTCCAAACTGAAAATCTTCATCTTCTGATTATTTAAGTGACCATTTCTGTACCATAATTACTAAGCTTAGGTGTTCTCTCTCTCTCTCTCTCTCTCTCTCTCTCTCATTTGATCTTAATCATTTAATGTTAGACTTAGAATATGTACAGGGAAACATTCATTCCATGTCATTTTCATTCCTTTTGCCTTGCTGTCAGTAGGCAAATTTAAGTGTAGACTGGGCAAATTCAAAAAAAATTTTGAATAACTTTTGATTACTTCTGTGTCCATGCGAATGCAAGACAAGGCAAAACTGTTTGCAAGTCTAGAAGGGAAAGAAAAAAAACTTGGCAAAAATAATCCTTTATACGGTATTGTACTCTACAAAAGATGGCATGTCATTGTGTCAGTATTCTATTTCCTATGATGATGTTTATGTCATGCACCACGCCTAACTCATGCCCTGCATGACAATGTGAGGATTTGACATCAATTCTTCTGAGGATGTTTGACAGATGAATCTCAATTAGAGAATTTTTATCTGTCTCTTTTTCATCATATATTTCAAGAGTACTTGTAAGTACATGAATAGAAATTCTTTTGCTGTAGTTTACTGTTGTTAAATATCTTCTGTTGAGGATTTCTTTAAATATGTCTTGATTACCGCGGCTGCTGGCACCAGACTTGCCCTCCAATGGATCATCGTGGTTTTCATACATTCTTATAAATATTGGATTAATCTATTTGTTCTTACTACTAGTATGACTTGGAATGTATTAAATGAATTTTGCCTTGCATGACAATGTTATGATGACAGATGGTTTAAATGATGAAATACCCAGTATAGTTGAATCAAAATCTCTGCCATTTCACTAATGTCCCAAGAGTTGTTTTTAAATGATAAATATCAATTTCCTTTAATTTATATCTTACCTGAAAACTTGCTCTTAGTTTTTAATGTTGTCTTTAAGTATATTGCTGCATCTGGTAACATATTGCAAGTTATTGTTAACATCAGAAATGAAGCCATCAATGCCTATCATGATGTTGAAAATCCAGTGATGATGTTTATGTCATACACCACGCCTTACTCATGCCCTGCATGACAATGCGAGGATTCGACATCAATTATTCAGAGGATATATTTATTTAGACCTCCGTAGATAAACTTATGATCTTTGTGTCATCAGTTAGGTTTACATAAGAAATACACATGGTTTATATTGTTGAAAGATACCATGTCACCTATTGTGGATCGTACATTATACTGTTTACTCAAGATTAAGTTTCTTCACATAATCTTTAGGTACACTACAGGAAACAATTTACTCATAGAAAAAACAGAAATGATGAAATGTTATTCAAGCGAATTGATAGGGCCAATCATCTTTATGACAGGGCCAATAATTTTTTTATGTGCTTGAACTTTACTGCTTCAACCAATTTGATTGTATTTTACAACAATAACTGAATTATTCATGGAACTATTATCATGATTTTAAAAACAGAAAGTTACCTGTTTAATTATCATAAAAAGCTTTTATTGTTCACTTGCACAAGTTGTTGCAGAGGGGATATGTAACATTGCAAACTGTGCTTGTGGGTGTATGAGTGTGTTGAACCTTGTGGACAAGATTGGAAGAGAACCAATTGCCAAATATTGCACACATCTTAGGGATATTATTTTTATGTCAAACCCTATTCATTCCCCAAGTTCTTGGTGAATTGTTTCCTGAGATTCAACTGCAACTTTAATTTCATATTCATATAAAAATAAAGACTTCAACCTAATAATTGAAGAAATTAAGTTTCATTGATGAATTGACATTGTCCAATGATTGACTGGATTACCGGTATGTTAGTATATTGAATCCTATGATGATGTTTATGTCATGCACCACGCCTAACTCATGCCCTGCATGATATGTGAGGATTTGACATCAATTCATCTGAGGATTTCTGCAGAGATTGTAAACTGTATGGACAGTACATGTACTTTTAAGGGATATTTTCACTTCGATAATGGACGTTTTTTCTTTGTTTTAGATTTGCCTGATCTCTGAAGAAAGCTAATTTTAAAGAACAGAAATGGCCAAGTCAAAGAACCACACAAGTCATAACCAGAGTAAGTGAACCTGATGTTAAAAGCTTAAACAGTGAATCTGAATTAGATTGTACCCATTGTATAATACAGTACATGTATGTGTGGGTGAAATATCTGTTATAATTAACCATTTTCTCTTTCTCTTTTAGATCGTAAACAGCACAGAAATGGTATCCACAGGCCCAAGACTTACAGATATCCCTCAATGAAAGGAGTAAGTGCCAAAAAAAAAAAAAATAAACCTTATTGGTAAATGATACTGTATATTTATGGTGGTTTTTATCCCATCTTACAATGTACCTTAAATAAAATATGGTTTTAAAATATTTCATCTCATTTTAAATTCGTCTTAATTCAGACAATGTGGTTTGTGAAAAGTTTACACACAGTTTTATGTTCAGCCTTCTTTTAAATCGATCAAATGTCGGTGAAAGCAAAAGGGGTTGAAAATAAAATGTGCCTAAAAATTTTCAACATCCAGTTATTACATGTTCTAGCATACAGGTATATAGGGGGGAAATTTCAGATTTACATCAATGAAAGTGTAATATGGAGTATTAGTAATAACATCTTAACTATTTTATTAGGTGGATCCCAAGTTTCTCAAGAACTTGAAGTTTTCCAAGAAACACAACAAGAATACTAAGAAGTAAAAAAGAATGTATTCTACACTAATAAAAGTTGTGAAGTACTATATATTTGTCCTTATTTGAATTGACCAAGGAGACATTTCACTTTTCATAGATATACTGGCGATTTCTGCAATGGAGTTGCTATTGGTTTTCAGTGATGGAAATTCAGTTACACAAGAGAATCGTGGGAAACCATCGTAAATATTATAGTCTGTCCCAAGATATTTATGCTGCACATTTGGACGATTTTTAATAAAAATACACATACCTGTGAAAGAAGTGCAACTGAAATCGATGAAAGGGAAAATTTCCAAGATAACTTCATTCACACATTATCATTTTTCCCTTGTAAAAATGCACAGAAACGAAAACAGATTTCCTACGGAGATTTATAATGGGGAATGTTGACATCTTTTCTCCATTCGGAAGTACTCGGGACACCTCGCGCAATTTTTCAACGTTATCATCCGGGCGTCTTCATCTCCTTGGCAATGGAAAATCCCCGTAGACTTTTTATACCCCCGCAAACGAAGTTTAGGGGGGTATATTGGTTTCACCCTGTCCGTCTGTCTGTCTGTCTGTCCGTCTGTCTGTAGACGCAACTTTGTCCCCCCTATAGAATTTTTTACTACTGCATGGAACAGTCTGAAAATTTGTACATATGTTAAACACCATCTGAAGATGTGCACCTGCAATTTTTTTTAAGATCAAACAAGATTTAATGATTTTATGAAAGTTTTCATTTTCCTTATTCTATATATTGTACACTGACATTGAAAAGGGGGGGGGGTAATCCTTACAGATTTTATTAATTAATGAATAGTATTAAAACACTCTAAAATATATTTATATAAATACATCCAGATGGAGGTTTTTTGTCTTTATTTCTTAACTAAATTTATTTTTTATAAGTATTCTATCAACTGACAATGCAAAATTTTTGTTTGTCAATGATAAATTCTTAGGAGCTAATAAGAACATCAAAGACAAGTGTGGCTGAATTCATTTGTCCCAAGGGGGCCTTTATCTGAACCATGGTTTAGAATGGAGCATGTGTTTAGGGAAAATTGATAATCTGTAAAATGGGCGGTGGTTTTGGGGCTATTTTAAAACTGTTTCATGTAAACCAAAAGTTTCTATCATTATAAGGAAATAAATAATATTATTAATAAAGAAGTTAACTATTTTTAGAAGTTGTTTAAATTTATTAGTCAAGTAAATTGATGAAGTGACCCTATAGGGCATTAATTTAAATGAATTTCAAAATTACTGATATGACTGTAGTGTTTTGGCAATTTTAAAATTGTTTGTAATATTAAATTTTCTTTCTTTTCTTTTTTTTAAAAATATTTTTACATAGTATGCCAATTATGGTAATGTTTTGGGAGTTTATTAAATTTAACAAGCTCATCAAAGAAAATCGTAGTCCCATGGGATCAATTTTCTGATATGGAGTTGCATTGTACCATGGGAGAAAGTGAGGAAAATTTGAAACAACTAATTGCATCTGTCAAGACTCTTATCAGAAAGATAATATTCAAAGTTTTATCAACAGAAGAGCATTGCTAGGCTATTTTCATTTACTGCAAAGGGAGGGGTTATTGTCACTTTGTTGGTTTTTCTTTAAAACAATTAAATAAAAAAAAATATCATCAGATACATAAATTTGTAAATGTATTATTGTTATACATGTGTATTAACAGTGAAGTTCTGACAATTTTGATTTTAATTTTTCTTTGTTAACTAATTTTTTTTTTTACAATTCTAGAATTTTATGTGTTGCAAACCTTTATTATTCAATTAAATTATTTGTCCCATTTGAAATTAGCCTTGCGGGGGTATTAGTCCCATTAGGACAGTTCTAGTTATTTTTAGCCGTGTATTGATACCCGACAAGCTAGAGGGGGCGTTTCAAAGGGGAAATCTTGGGATTTTTTCATACTATTGAATGAACATCGTCTGAACCAAGAGGTATTTATAAATATCAAATCATTTAAGAAAATATGCGGCAAAAATATCTTGGGACAGACTATAGCAGTTTATGCAGAAATTTTGAACTACATGCATCAAAATAAGTTAAAATTGAAGCTTGTTTCAAGTGAAATATGCACCGATTGCGTTGTCTTAGCTCAAAATCCAGGCAAATCTTGTTGATTTCAAAGAGCCATGGCCGAGTGGCCAGCAATGAAATAAACAGGCCTACGTCACAGTGCTGTTTGCACAACAACTCAAAGTCCAAACTCTTGTTGCAATGTTTTGGTTTTTTTTTTTGTCTGATTGCCTATCCCGAGACATCTAGGCATGCTTCATACCGAGTTCAGTACTTTGCCACGCTGAATTATATACAGTCATTTATGTATATTTGGATCAATTGACCAAGTCTTGGAAAACCATAATATTCCTAATTTTAGTTTGATGAAATGGTTATACAAGCTGGAAACATTTGATGACGGTTTGTACATATCAGATGTTGTAAACAAAATGAGATGCTTTCGCTGCGAACTTCCCGTTACGTGTCGTCTATGCCATGTAGGGAACCAAATGACAAGGCACTGCATTAATTTTAATTAATCAATAGACAGTCGTTCAACATTGATTTCGAAAAAAATGTACAAAGTTAAAGAGTGACATTTCTGTAGACATTTGAACAATTTTGTTAATTGATTTTTTCAAAGTTACATGTTCTGATGTCTTTATGCGAGATTACATTACAATGTAAGTTTCGTGCTCATTTCTTCTGTGCAAAACATAAATGGGCCTGCTTTAATTGAGAAAACAACAAATAACTTTTTTAAATATTACATGGTTTCAACAAGCAGATGCACTATTTACATGTATAAACAAACGGCAATATTTTTAATCGTTCGATAATACGTAAACATTTTTAACAATTAAATCAAGAGTTGTCGTTAGTTCAATAAAACTATAATTACGCATGCGTAATACTAAGTACTTAACTATATAGGCATGTTCAACAGCATCTCGCGATTGCTATAAATGTAAACGTCTGCAATGCAGGTTACTGCTTTGTATGATTTGATCACTTGACCAAAACGTATTTATTTCCCCCATCAAAGTCAAAGAATGATTTTTTAGTCTTTAATTACTGTCAGGTTGCAACGTTTATCACGATGATAAATCAATGGTATCACGTGGTTGATATCAATTTGCATTGACGCTACCTTCGGTAAATTTAATTTCCTTGTGGTCACATCGATTTATTTTTATCTTATCCCCCCTTCAAAGTACAATGTTAACATTGACTAAAAATCGCTGCGACAACGAATAATAATTATTAACAAACAAAAAATAATTGCATTACAAAACAGAAACAAATACAAGAAGATGAATTAAGGAGGCTTGATGGTCAAAATACACCCATCAGATGTAGTTTAAAAATTTAAGCTTTGAATTCGAATATTTTCCTATATCTTTATACATAGCTCGTCTTCTTAGGGATATTAACAACCATCAATCCTTCTTAAAAATAACACAAAAAATCGCGATCCAACAACGACAAAAACATCTTAAAATATGTATTCAGGGTTAATAAAAAACGTACGTTCAAAGGATAACTTTCTGAAAATCGTTGAGCTTTATTCAACACTATTATACCCTCTCTTTCGCTTTTGATTTCGTCGCACGGCAATTGCTATACCGACGATTACGCAGACGGCAGTCGTCAAACCAACGGACAAACCCGCAATGGCGCCCTTTGACATTCCCGACTCATCGTTTTCGTTAACCACGTGGTTTTGAGTGAATTTCTTCATTAAGTTTTTCATTTCTTTTGGTGCAGAATCTAATGTTGTCCAGGACGATTCGTCCGGTGTTTGGCCTTTCATTTTAGGGTCAACGAGTTGAACCCAAGCTTCAGAATTGTACGAAATGATGTAATTGGCCGGTTCCTCGATACTTTCTGCCGGGACGTCAGAAAATGGCGGGATTTGAACGGATGGAAATTTCAGTTCCGAAAGTTGACCAGTTCTCACGCAATACTGAACTTCGCAATCTTTGTCGATGGTAGCCAAATGGTTGCTAAACCCTTTTGGACATGATTTATTTAATTTTGCATTTGCCAAGGGATTTCCATTTTGGCAACTGTAGAACCCGCCAAAAGGCACGGCAAACTTTGCGCCAAGTTCGTAGTCATCACTGATACAAACCCTAACGTTGGATGTTATCACCATTGGAAGGAAATATTGTGGACACGATTTTGTTTGCGTGACAAAGTTATTGGTTCTGTCTGAATACAGCCCCCCAAACATAAATCCACTATCTTCGCGTACTACGGAGTTTGGCTTTGCTCGACACCAGTACGACGTGTATGTTGCTGAAGCATAGTACGATTGATCGTGGCAACAATGAAAGAATACCCAGCATTTGTGGCACTGGTGCTGGTGCTGAGCTTTGTGCGTTATTCCTTCGTGAAGGAGAACTTTTTCAAATCCGTCTGGACAAGCAAATGTCTGTGTCTGCGGGTTCTTGGTCGCGAGTTTGTCACATAAGTTTTCATTGTTGATAAGGTTACCTTGGAAGCGGCATTCCTGGTAAACCCCACCAAAGCTGAGATTAGTGAATGGTTCGTGGCATGATCCGTCATCCAAATTTGATATTTTGCTGAAGTTAGGTGCATCAGGGTTCGTACATCCTGGATACGTGTTATGTTGGAAGTAGGACGAGATGGCATTTCGAACATTCTGAACCACCTCTTCCACCAAACTCTCAGATAGCTCAGGTAGTGTTGTCGTGGAGATAACGTAGTCGAGAGGAAATCCATTCCTGTCAACAGCAACCAAATCATTTCCGATAGTGGTTGTCCATTTGCTAAGCGTGAAATTTTCCGGGCTCATAGGGGGTCCGCCATAGGTCCTGATATCCGAATTCTTGACGCTCTTCATGTACTTCTCAAGTTCCGTTTTTGTGTATGAGAATTCATCTTTCATGCTTGCACTTGCTAGTCCGGGAAGGGAAATACTTGCTGAATAACCTATTTTGACCTTGTTTGTTGTAGTATCTTCAAGTAATGAGGAGTCGACTTGATCCACCTTGACAATGGAAGCCCCGGCGTCGACACTAGTTAGAACGTGTGTACCGAAATCACGAACCAGCAGTTCGCTTTCGTACTTAGTGGACAGCTTCCGGTTCTGTTGAATTTGTCCAGCGATTCTGAGCAGACGATTACGGAAAGACTGATCAAGCTGTACGTCTGGGAGAACTTTGGCTGTGTATCGGACAAACCTCGCCTGAACTTTGGTAGTAAACGATTTATCCTCCAATTGGTGCTTTTTGATGTGTTCATGTTCGGCGGAGAAACTTGCAGCAATTTTCACACCTTTGATGGACGCCGAAGCACCGTTGTTGACAGAAAACGCCGTATCCGATTCATACTGAGACCAGTGGTCATAGAGCTTGGAAAAAACGTTCATTTGGCTCGTCTTGACGGGAATGGTGACGACCCCGTCTGGAAGGAGATAGCGCCTGTCTTCAGTTGTCCTGCATTTTGAATAATTGAAATTCACAACAACGCCACGGTTTTCATTGACGAGGTTATCCCAACCAAATCCAGGCAGAACTTCAAACATAAAAGGCTTTTCTCCTTTCCCATCATAGCAGGCTCGAGGATCCCCAATGGTAAAGTTCGAGGCATCCGCGGTCCATAGTAAAATAGCCAAACAAATCAGAAATGGCGAAAACATTTCCGCTCTATTGTCTACACACCAATGAGCCGTTTTAGCCAGTGTAAAATATATAAAGTACATCGATTAACGAGGAAGTGAATGCCGGTAACACTCAAGCTGAGGTCCAGGAATAAATAAGAGATATCGTATTTAACGAATAAATAGGAAATATTTAGAATTTATTTCAGTTTTGTTAATGAGGAAATAATGATATTTAATTTGAAGTTTAGTTAATATCAAATTACGACCTATATTTATTATGTTGATAAAGTTTGTAAATATGTAAATAACTGCGCTGGATGAATCATGCATGTACAACTAACTCTTCCCTTAAGGCTCACGCTAAGATGTCCCGGAAGCAGTATCTTCAAGTTTTTCAAATACACTCTTATGACTTCTACCAAAGTCCAAATGTGTATAAGGTGCATGGGTCTAATTAAACCTGTTATTCTCTAGTATCACACTTAGTCAATGCTAAGATGTACATGTATGGTGCTTTCCCATTTTGGGGAAATCTTAATATTTATCCGTAAGACTACGGGTATATTTAGTTTAACGTGAAGTTGCGGCTAGCCCGATAGGATGCCACTCGGCTTTCTACTAAAATACTACCTTACTTTCACGAACGTATCTTGTATTTGATTTGTATTGTAAACTGTAAATTGTAATGTAAAAGTTCTTAAAATCCATAGGGTGAATTCAGGGGGAAGCTCAATTCTTTACACTCGCTCAAGTTTAAGCTCAAATGTAAATTATATTGAAATCACAGCTTTGTTGGAATTTAGAGTTAAAATTGAGAGGTTTCTTTCTGCATTACGCTTCTGTATTCCAGTGGAATTATTTCAATTACAGGATGATGGTCCATCAGATTGAGTGCGTAGTAATGACGACTCTGACCGCTGTGGTGATCTAACTGGAGGTGATTGCGGCGCCGATGGTGTGGATGCCGGTGAGGTAGTGGGCGGGGCTGATACTGATGGTGGTTGTTCTTGCTGTGACGAAACTGTGGGTGGTTCTGCTAATGTGACTGGTTCTGATGCTGTTGGTAGCGGCAAGAATTGTTGCACAGGAACCAATTGGTTTGCTATAGCAAAGAGAAGGATGCGAAGTTCATTATGATTTGAAATTAAATCTTAAACATTGATAATTACTTTAAGATGATTTACATCAAATTCTAACTATTCTTACCCATCAGATTTGTTGACAAATATTAGTATGCCATCTTTAGGGAATAAACGCCAAATGAAATCGATCATTGTGTATCTTTGTTGCTACATGTAACTACATGTATTTACCTAAAAGCCTCAGTTTTAATGACGTCACAATAGCAACAATGAAATGACGTTAGTCCGTCATGCGTTAACAATTTTATATTTTTTACTTCTTCTTAAAAACTACAGGGCCAATATCATTTTTGCTATGAAGCCTCTCTTTGGCAAGAGATATCTAAATTGTAAAATTCATGGCTCTACCACCTCCGGGGCCAAATATGCAAAAATGCCAAATTTTCAAACATCTTTTTCTCTATTACCACAAATGTGGGGAAAAAAATAAATGCATGGTTATGATGTCGATGAAGTCCTCTACCTAAATTGTGAAAATCATGACCCAAGGGACAAGGGTTCAGGCCCTAGGTGGAGCCAATATATCCATATTATAAAAATGTATTAAATCTGAAAAAATCTTCTCTACTCCCATATATATTTGAAAAAAAACCTAAATGCATGGTTATGACGTCGATTGAGTGCTCTACCGTAATTGTAAAATTCATGGTCCCTGGGTTAGGGGCTCAGGCTCTAGGGTGGGGCCAATATGGCCACATGGTGTAAATGTATTGATTTAATGATATTTTCTTCTGTACTATCACAGTCGTGGGAGATAAAGTCATGCATTGTTATAATGTTCATAATGTCCTGATGTTAAATTGTGAAATTCACAATTTCACAATTTGCGGCAAAAGTTGAGGCCTTTTATTTTGGGGAGGGGGGATAAATATGGTTGGCCATATATTGAACATGTATTTTTACTTGAGGTAATTGCTGTGTGTTATCCATTAACAATTTTAACTTCTTGAAACTCATCTAACTCATCTTGAAAACTACATAGTAAATTGGCACTTGGCAATATTGAATTCAACTTGTGTTCTATTCTATGAAATCTACTTCAATATCTTGTGCATTGTATACTTGTAGAAATAAACTGTATGCATTGTATGTGCATTAATAATGAAACTGTTAATATTGTAAAAGATCGTCGATTAAAGGCCTGCAGGTCTTTTAATACCAAAAGTTTACAATTGTTGACCCCTGGTGCTAATGTATAGATAATCCGAGATTAATCTTCCTGTCCTTCTGACATATTTGACCCCCCCCCCCCCTCCTTTTTCATGAATGAAAGTTTTTCAAACATTGAATAATAAAAGCGGGATAACAGTCCGAGGAGTCTAAGATTAGGGTTTAGACTTTAAAATGAAGCGTAATATTCAAACAGGAGACTCTCTGACATGTCATTCTGAGAGCTATGGTACTCAGGTGACCATCAAGGCCTGTGGGCCTCTTGTTCTATAATGACGTCAAGACTGCCCCGTAAACTATACATAGCAAATGCTGAAGGTCTATGGTTCCATGGATTGTTATATATAAATATACATGTATATATGTATCTACTGTTGAAAGATCGACCATGCATGCCACTGAATTACTAAACTTATTGCGATACTTGATACTTTTAACTACCTTCATATTTTGCATGAAATTTTTTTTTACCGGAACAAATTAAAACTTGTTGATTTTTTTAATTATTTTATGCAAGTGATTCATTTTTAGAAGCGTAGCTGATGAACTTTGTTATAATGAATTTGAAAATAAACCCCGAAGATTAAATTTTCTATTTGATATCCATGCGATGTTCCAATGCTTTGAATTTTGATGAATGAATGAATGGGTTTTTTGGGTGTTTAATTGGATTAAATTTGTAAAGACAATAAAATGAAGAAGTTATGTCAAGTTACCATCCCACTTCCCGTAAAAAAAAAACAAACCAAAAATAAAACCAAACAAACAAACAAACAAAACAAAAAAACAAAAAACAAAACAAAAACAAAAACAAAAAAAAAAACCCCCAAAAACAAAAAAGAAAGAAAAAGGAAAAAAGAGTTTTTCTTATTTGGTTACTTTCATCTTTTATTATCGCAGTTATGAAGTTATGTTGTACTGGGGCATTTGAATTTATTTTTTCGATTAAATAAAACATAATTAAATTTGAAGGAAGTGATAGAGGGTAAATGAAAGATAGTGAAATTGCAAAAAATATCAAATTTTCAGTGATTTCAATGTATCGATCATTTATAATCAATGAGTATATTTAATTTGTATTAGATTAGAGACATCTGCTACACCGAGAATCAAACCTTGACTCAAGGATTTATAGATAAACATACCGGAAAGGTATGGGTACTAAAAGGAAAGGCACAGAGGAAATATACATGTAACATGAAACCAAAACTCAAAACATAACAGAAATTAACGAATCTTGACTGTAAATTGCATCAAACCTGGAACTATTAAAAAACTATAAAGAAATTTGCTTAATTATTTTGTGAATTGGACGAATCAAACATTGCAAAAATGTTATATACGAGTGCTGTTTACAGGGAAATATTCAGCCGTATTTATTTTTGCTCCTTTCTCCCTCGATGTCAATGAATTTAAGAATGGCGAATTCAAATAGCAATTTTTTAATATTAATAAATATACAAAAAATTAATATTTGATGGCACCAGGTTTCACTGAGAGGCCGCTTGCTCGATCATGATATATATTTACATTTCCCTGCGCTTGCGTTGCTATGAAGCAGAAGGGAAACTCAATATTTATGTATTGAACCAATACATAATTCTGTTTTTCTCTTTTTATTTGGATTTATTTCATTTGAACACCTTAATTTTTACAAAAGTATATATTTTAATAGTTTATATAAAATATGTGGAAATTGTGTCAAAATTTGATATAAGGTAAACCATTGGTTTATGCGTTAACCTGTCTCTTTAACCTACAATCATTTAGTTATTCTCATGTTATTAGCACCGCGATGCTTATAATTTTCGGCCTTTTCCTCTCTCTAAATTAATTAAATTAATTAGTAACACCCACAAAAACTAACAAGCTCCGTTTTTTTATCATACAGTCCCCTCCTCAAGAAACCCTCTTTCCCGGAAATACTTCCCTTTGTAGAGTTTATAGAATGATTTCTAAACATCGTCTCTCTATCCATACTCATGTTATTAGCACCGCAATGCTAATAATTTTTTATCCTTTTCCTCTCTCTAAATTTATAGTAACACTCCCTAAAAAAAACTTCCCAATGTGGTTTCTAAACATAGTCTCTCTATACATGCTCATGTTATTAGAGCCGCGATGCTAATAGTTGTCAGCATCCCGGCGCTAATAACATGAGCATGTATAGAGAGACAATCTATAAACTCCACAAAGGGAACTCTTGTGGGGGTGGGGGGGGGGGGGGGCTATATGTTAAAATTAATAAAGTTCAGTTTTTCATGCTTTCTAGAACTTTGGGTGATGCAGCTTAGAATTCCTATAATCATGCTAATAACCATAACTACTTGAAATCAACTAAAACGAATAATGGAATATGCTTTACATGATCATATACGACAAACGTTTAATTAAATGAAAACTATCTGATACTCAATCAAATTATACATGTAGATTGTTTACATAATGAAAAGCATCGTCTTAATTCTTGATATAAATATTATATAACCAGCACATTTAGTTGCGTCGGAGGCAAATTGAAAGTGTGTGTGTGTGGTTGGGGGGGGGGGGGGGACTCATAAGATATTTTGACAAGCAAAAAAAAGGGGTTATGGTTACAGTAATGTCTAACTTTGCCAAAAAAAAAAGGCCAAGCCCCCTCCTTTTCCCCGGCTCGGACGCCTATGATATTTACATTATTTTATTTAAATTAAAAAAAAAGATATTGTTTTCCTTTGCAAAAAAAAATAATAAAATAAAATAAATTTTTTTTTTTAAAAATTGAGAAGAGTATCTCCCGCGTCATTGTTTTATCATCTATTCAGAACCCCTCTTATTTATGCGTAGACTGAAATGGTTCCAGTGTAGGATAAGAGAGTTTCCGAAATGTAAGCCTCTATGACGCATCAATGGTGACGTCATAATCCAGCTCCAAATCTGCCATTTTATAAACACACAATGGTAAGTATTTTAAAAATTATTTCCCTGTTTTCGAAGTATATTGTTAAATTAGACTCGGTTTAAATTAAGCACTACTCATTTACAACCAGTGAAATTAAATGATGTTTTACATTGTCATTGATGTCAAAATAATGTTTAAATAACGAGAAAAATGTCCCGTTCCTATGAAATCTTATAACTACGAGATAGTAATAAGGCGTTTCGAAAGATTATTTTAATTGTTTTATGGCAAATGTAGGTAACAGCGTTGAATATATGTTAAAATCGATATTGATATATTGTAACTAATTACAAAAAGATATCTAGCAAAACTTAGTCATTACGAGAAACTAATTATTAAAAAATGTCTTACTTTCCAACGATATCTTTATTCGTACATGTAATTAATGAAATAACACACTTAGTGTTTATTAAAAAATAGTTCAATATATTAGATTTGTTATTTATACGGAACTAAGAACAGTTTCACCCCCTCCATTTTAGACTCAATGCATATGGAATCTAAATATTGTATATTTGTGAACTGTAGTCATCGTTATTATACCGGTATATACTGATGGGCTGTACTGGCCAAAGTGGTACTTTCTGAATAAACATAGATGTACATGTAATTACAAAATCATCAAAAATACGGATTTTTTTTCATTATTACGATATGGTTTCCATCGTATTCTCATCTTAATTAATAGACTGAAGTTCATTATGAAGTTTTTACGAGATTTTTCTCGTATATACGATGTAATTTCTCGTTATTCCAAGATACTTTTCGCATAGTAATGAGATGATAATTTTGGAGTAGTTTTTACGGAAAAAATATATTAAAATCATGAAAACAGATCCGCACAAGTATAAAACCTGAAATGATTTTGACGCACATATTGATTGTTCTTCACTCCGAAATTGAATAAATTTCAGTTTCGTCAGAAATTGTTTAGTGAACAAATATGTTGCGCTACCGTTTACAATGTACCATATGTGGAAGAATATCACATGAGCTGAACAGTGTTGAAAACGTTTTAGTTTTCTCCTCACAAACATTATTATTAACAAAAAAATTATTATTTTTTGTGTTTAATACGGGATATGAAGGTAGCAACATTGCGGAAAAAATACATAACCCGCATTAATTTTTTTCAAAGATTGCTATCTTCATAATCCGCACGAATCATAAATGAAAGGACTTTATTGTTTGTAAATATTTACATCTTTCTTTGAAAAATTAATGAATAGAGCGTAAAAAGTAAGTAAATTATTGTATGTCAGTACGTTAGATAACAGAAATAGCCAATTCTTCTTATATGGGAATTTAAGCCTACATCGTCATGATTATTTCGAGCAGGCCGTTATTTTTCTTAGGTTGCTGAAGGTTTCCACTGATCAATAAACTGGTTAAAACTGGATCGTGTAAATTTCAGTCCTGTCTCTTTCTATAAAAAAAGCTGTGAATTACAATCAATTTCAGTAAGAAATAGAGGGAATCATACGTAGTATATGTAAATATTTAAACAATAACATGCTTTCTTTGGTGATTCTTGCGGGATTGAAGGTAACGGCATTGCAGAAAAAATACCAAACCCGCGTTAACCCTTTTTTTGCAATGATCGCTACCTTCATAACCCGCATTTAATCATCAAAGAAATCGTTTTATTTTTTATATTTATATCTTTCTTTTTATATATATTATGAATTGATCTTAAAGAGTATTTAAAATTAACTAAATTATTGTCAATGTACAGAGCTATGAATTACAATCAAATTCCGTAAAAATTAGAGGGAATCATACTTGGTGGATGCAAATATAATGATATGATTCGTAGTCACACCATATATATTTGAAAGGCCGTACTACTTTTTAAATTAAGTGTATGTTTTAAGTATCTTGATTGAATACGTTCAATAATGACAATATATTCATTACCTTCGACCTCAAATGCGGACGGTAACAGTGGTACAAAAACTTTAATATCAAATAATTCGAATTAACAACCAGTGCTCTTAATTTGTTTTAATGACTCCAACATGGATCTCTGTGCTTGCTCATACGTTGATTGATACAGTGGTTGTGATCGACAGCAAGATGGGGCGAGCTTAGAACCATTGTAACAATAGCTTAGACTTTGGGTAGTTGTGTCAAACAGCAATGTGAGATAGGCCTGCCAATTTCATTGCTGGCCACTCAGCCATGGCTCTTTGAAATCAGCAAGATTTATCTGGCTTTTGAGCTATGACTACGCAATCTGTGTTTATTTTACTATATTTACATATTCCAATGCCTTTGTCTGTGATAACACTACGAATCATTTTTGTACTATACAGTCCAATAAATTCAAATGGCGTATTGTTGGGGCGCAAGCGGGGTTTGCATACTTAATATTCTAATTTTAATCGTACAACTGCTGAAAAATATATAAATATAAGTAATAAGGAATCATTCTTTGAATGTTGTGAGGTTATAATTTCGGTCGGGGCGTGATCAGATCTATCATAAAGCCCTTCGGGCTTTATTGGATTTGATCACGCCCCGACCGGAATTATCACCTCATAATACTAAAATAATGATTCATTATTCCTTAATGAAACCAGCGTCATTTTTCACACGTTTTAATGCAAGAAAAAAAAGTTACATCCTATATCGAAAGTCGAAGCTCTTGTTAAAATGGTTCTAAAGTTGTATAGCACACCTGTCGATACTGATATTATGGATAAAAGATTATAATAATCAAAATACTTTCATCGTTTTAGAATTTTAATATTTAACAATATTTGACCACAAAATATGTTAAAAAAGTTTTGAACAGCAAAAAAATAATAAAAGGTTCAGCGGGATATGAGCTTATAACTTACAGATCCGTAGCTAACACTCAAACTCATTACGGTACGCTGTTGGGTGACAATTTTCGAGATAAACAATTAGATGAAATTGTTCTTGATTTTATTGTTTATTACGATAGGATGTACGTCACAATATGGAGCTGTCCCATACCCCATATACAGTTGACGGAAATACCTAACATATCTACATACATGTATATCTAATTCTATCATTTATTATTCAGCGTTGATGGAAATTCAATGTAAAATTTTATGTAATGTGATACTTGTATTAGAGTTTTTTTTAAAAATATCTGAAGTAGTTATGAATTGCCGAGGCATATAAAAAGTTTGGTTTTGAGATGAAGATATAAAAACAAAACTAAACAAACTATAAAACAATTCAGATAGGATCAAGGAATCAATTTGATACTTAAATTCAAGTTATAACCACTGTCTCAAAATCATGAGTGAAAAAAATACATTTGTGTCGGTGGAATACCGGTATGCTACATAAATTTACTTGTAACATCGCAGACTACTTCAAAATTGCGTTTTGTTTGGTGTGGGTTTTTTTTTTAAATACAATATCGAAAGTGCGTTGTGGACGAGTGGATAGCGCTATGTAACAACCGTTAATGATACAACGCCGCTTAATGATATAAATAGCATTAAGCAAATTGCAATTGCAACGCTTAATGCTATAAATTCTTGCATTAACAGTTGACATGTCCAACTGTTAATGATAAATCGCCGCTTAATGATAGAATTGTATAATTAAGCGTCACAAATGCACAGCAGCCTTAACGCTTAATGAAATAAGCAAATATCGACAACCTCAACCGCTAATGATACAAACTTTATATCATT
>WFKH01003881.1:23488039-23513537 GCA_016163765.1 Magallana hongkongensis | reverse complement strand
TGATGCATTTTGTTTTGTTTTTTCGTTTGCCCAAAGAGAAATTATTTTATTTACTTTGAATATTTCTAACTTTTAAAGGAGACCGATTCTGCTGGTGTAAATAGGAGAAAAGCCATAACTTTTTAAGATAATTGGTTTGAATGGAAAAGTATTTGATACTGTAATAACCAAAAAATCGGACCAAGCAGCTTTAAGTCAAATTTTCGCTTAATTCCACTCTCCTTAAATACATGTATACACTTATCAAAATATGAAAAGGACTCGAAGAAAAAAGATCAAGATGACTTCCCCCGAAAACCCCATATCGACTCTGAGTCTAAAAATAAAAAAGACGAGCCAGAAACCAACTCTCCTGGGAGAGAGCTCTTGGAGATTATAGAGGGCGGCCTTCAAGAAGACATTGTAAGTATCGATAACAACAGTCATTTATTCTAACTGCCTTAAGAAAATATTTAAAATATTCCTTTCATAATTCAGTTGACTGGTTTTTTTTTTTCGTAACAGAAGTTCACTCCTAAACGAGGCGACCAGCACAGGTCGTCCTTCAGACACCAGCAAACTGTTGGCCAGATAGCAGTATGTTGACTTTGTTTTTTTTTTTTAAAAATAATTGTCTATCAATTTTTTTTAAGAATTTGGATTACTGAGTTTAAGGAGGCTGGATGGTCAACAAATTACCCATAAGATTTACCTATAATTTCAAGCTATGGTTTGTTTAGGCAAAGTATTATTTAGTGAAGAAAAATATATATATTATGCCCATGCACAAATGCTAATAAAAACACAATGTTGATTAATAAACAAATTTATTACATACTTAGTAATAAATACAGGTTTTTTGCATATGTGATACAGATGACATCACAAAACTCGTATCGGCTTCCGGGGCTGATGCAGGTTATCAGCCCTCAAGGGCTGATACGGATCCGTATCACACCCCTTGCGGAACTCCTCTGCCTTTTTTCGTTTCGGTATTTGTGCATGTTTCCAGAAGAAAACAAAGCATTTGTTACAGTCGTCATTTTTAAGTGTAGTTGAAAACTTTAAATGCTAACAAATGTTTTGGAGCAATTAACTTTTAAAACCTGAGGAAATTCCGGTTCTGTAGCTTTATGACTGTTTGTTAAACAATTAGATCCATATTTTAATTCAATAAATGTACAAAATACTTTCAAATAACATTCAAAATCAATTTGTTCAAGTTGGTGTTTTTTTTTAAATTTTATTTCTAAGTATGTAATAAATATAATAATAAATACCCTTTTTCCATATCACAACCTGTATCAGTCCTCGACCAATATCATCCCTCGGGCCTTCGACCCTCGGGCTGATATTGGAGTCTCGGGCTGATACTGACTGTGATATGGAAAAGGGTATGTATTATTCTCTATGAAATATTGGCTGAATGAAATAAAAAATGGCAGATTTCTGGAAAAAAAACCCTTATCAAATCGCATTCACCAAAAATTCTATTAACAGGAAACCAGAGAGTGGCATCTGGATTCGGACGATGTCCGATATGGTGTTCATAGAACATATTCGGATCAACCGCCACAAGAAGAACCAGTATGTATAAATATTTCAAGTAATTATGTCCCCTTTTCACAAAGGAAAAAAAACTATAAAAAAATCTCTCACATTTTTAGATAAGATTAAAGAAGTACTCAGGAATACCTGTCTCCAGCTGTTAATTATGTGTGATGCACCATTGTTGTGTTTTGTATTTAGGGTTGCTGGACCATATTTAAGGTGGTCGTAATGGACCTGTGCTGCTGTTGCTGCTGTACGTCGCCTCCGGATCCATATTTTATAGAGGTATTTAATTTTACTTTGGTATGTATGCAACAGCCATATATCTTTGTCTTGATACAAAAAACAAAACATCAAATGCGGGGTACTTGTTGCATTTCTTCTTTTTCAGGAGGTAGAGGATAATAAACAGGCAACTTGGCAAGAAGAAAGGAGAGAAAATGGACAAATCAAACCAGATGACAAAAACATGGAGGATATCTCGTTAAATATCAATGCTAACACGGAAGAAGAGACTAAACCAAAACGTGTTGGGGTACATCATTACTTCGCTATATATTCAATTCTATTATTCAAATTACTATAATAGATTCATATTAATTTAGTGTTATGATTCTAGTAATACACAGCGCACAGTTTGGGGGAATGATTTTTGAAATTCATATTTAACATTTAATTTTTCGTTTCAGAGGATGAAGAGGATTAGGCGCTTTTTTAAACGCATCTTCTGCTGTACAGCGGGGTAAGGAAATTCTTCTTAGCAATGAAATCAAAGTACAATCATAAGCTCTGATAAGCTCAATTTTTTATCACCATCAACATTGAAACTTTAATCTATCACCCCCCCCCCCTCTAAAAAAAAGTGATTTGTTTGGATTGCTAATGGGAGATACCTTAATCCTAGTCAATCACACCTACCCAATTCTCATGGCAGGTTGAAGTCATAGTTATTAGATTGTGAATCCTTAAGTCCATGTAAACTCATATATCCAGGCAACACAATGCATGCATGGCCTGCAATGCCCATCTACATTGTACATGTAAAGTTAAAGGTAAAGACAGAGGTTTATAGTCTTGCTCGCAAAGTAAATCGCCTCGCACGACTTCTACATATTACCCCCTGGCGAGACATGTACAATCCGTAGAATCGTCAACTCCATAGGAAGCATACAAGCAGTGTGTCCAAGGTCAGCTGATTACATATATTTGAAGGTCAACACAGTTGTCACAGAATCAGAATTATAATAGGCCAATTACTCTGGTTTCACTTATATTCGTAGGTATCCATTTTAGTGGATTCAATGAAAATCACGGTTTCAAGGAAAAGTAAATTCGTGGCCAATGATCCTATCGATACAAAATGTTAATAAAAATTGCACACCAATAAACATTGAATTCCGTCGATCAACTTAATAACGAAATCCACAAACATTGGTATTCAACGA
Organism: Magallana hongkongensis; assembly: GCA_016163765.1. NCBI lineage: Eukaryota > Metazoa > Mollusca > Bivalvia > Ostreida > Ostreidae > Magallana > Magallana hongkongensis. Next base: position 23,510,562 of record WFKH01003881.1, on the reverse strand, counting down.
ATATTGATGAAACAACAGTACAGTGTTCTGACGACTGGTTGGCAAACCGAGGTTTCTTTCCCCCACAGGTTGTAACATTTATTGCTCTCCTATCATACGTACACACCATCAGGATATGTACCAGCAGAATTGTAGAATAGCACCAGCCATATAAGCTAATAACACTACAGTACCTGAATTGTCAATACATATTAGATTTTTTGTCCCAGCTCTCTCACTTTGGAAGGGATGGGGGAAACATTACAATACAGGTGGAACTATGCCCATGTAAACCCTCTCTTGATCAACAAGACATAGACAGCTTGAGCTGTAGTACCCTGCAGCTACCACCGATTTGTGATAACCTTAATAGCATGTAACAGGAGCAACACTGCTGCCTGTATTAAACAGATGTACAGGGTCTGACTTGGCAGAACTTTAGCTAGAAAGCATTTTACCAAAGTTCACTAAGGCAGCAGTGGAAAGGGGCTGACCAATTCTGCTCCTTGCGAGTACTTGAGTTCTATACTAGAGCAGGCATCCTGTAGCACATAGGATACATCTTCTTGTGACCATCCTGAGCAAACAAGTTACATTTCATTGTGCTCATCCTGTGACACATAGGATACATATCCATGTGCTCACCTTGGAGCACATACGCACATCTTGTGCACATCCTAGAGCAAATATGGTACATATCCCTGTGCTTATCTTGGAACACACAGGGTTTATCTCATTGTGCTTAGCCTGTAGCAATTTGGATACATCTCTTTGAGCTTTTTGTGCTTACCCTGGTAATGTGCAGGAGTTGTAGGAAAATCCTATAGGACTGGACCAGCACAAAAAGGTTTAGATCGAGCCACCCTTGGATTTACTTTCCTTGTTCAGCAATGACCTCTGTCAGTTGGACTGGTTCCTGGCCCACTTTCCTTTATCCAAAGTTGATTCATTTAATGGAATTAATTGCTTTGGTTCTCCTGTTAGCACCAGATGTGAACCTTGTCCATTCGATCAGAATTGATAAATTTCATGTCTAGTTTCTTAATTTATTATGCTTAAGGCTTCCCAAGCTTATTAGGTTCATATTGGACTCAAAACAAATACCGTCCTCATTAATTAAGTTTAATATTTGAGCGCATAATAACTTTTTAATTTAGTTGACAAGAACACGACAATACACGTACATGTTTATGCTTTTTTATGAATTCGTTAAAAGTTCCTTTTTTTGCTTAAATGACTGAGATGGTAAATGGTATCTATGGTAAAATGCCCTACGTTAGATTTTTTGGAATAACAGTTGTTTACATGCTTTTTCAAATTTTTTATTGCAGATGTCGGGAGGATTAAAAACAATCATAAAATCAACGGTGCATGTGTGATATATTACCTGAAAACAATAATTACTTTTTGCTGCATTTCTTATGTTGATGAAAAAATCGATGAATTCAATAGTGATTTATTTTATCATACCAGTGAATTTTGTTGAGAACAAAACTATAAATCAAACTGCCATGGAGAATTCAGCTCCAAAGAAAAGCTTGAGATTGAGATTGAGATGGAATGAAGATCAAAATTAATTTTGACGCAGCAACTGAAACCAACACTGAACTATTGAACTTTTGCAGATTGAAATTATTTAGAATCAACAGATTTCCAGCTGGACTCCATGTAAAAATTTTGACCACAAATGAAACAGTGTTTGCCAGTACTACCCATTGAATGTTATATTTCAAACCCTGTATTAATGGTTTAAATTTCATTGTTCCAATTTTTTTTCCAAAAGTTGGAATTTATTTCAACACTGTTCTTTGACATGTCACACATGCGCCTGGTAAATTATAATTGAAAAATCAACTATTGATAAAAAAAAAATTAAGGATAAAAATCAATGTCAGTATCGCCTCTAAACCACCGATGTCTTCAGTATAGCCTCCAAACCACCTCCACCTTCAAGAACAGAATTTTGTTATTATCTCTGTGTATGACTTTTATGAGGTCTTTCAAGTGGATACAAGGGAGATCGAATGTTCACCACTTGAATGATGTCTTAATTAACCCTTAATTATGATAGCCCCCAACACAGAAATGTTATGATATATGATTTCAAGATCACTTCATGATGAGAGATCAGGTGAACTGGTTTCATAAAGTGATCTACAGAACAAAACTGCATGAAAGCCAAAAATCTGGACTGCATGAAAATCCTGACCATTACAGTAGCTGCCACTATGATATGTACTAAACACATGCATAAGTTACATACATTGAAATGAATTCATCTCAGGAGTTCGGACATCTCTATGGTAAGTATTATATAGCCTTTAAGATTTTTTTCAAGATTGATCTGTAGAAGAAAATGTTTGTATGGTGTTACATTATTACATGCATTTTGACAGATATTTTTCAATGAAATAGATACGCATTAACTAATGAAGAATGAAGTCGAAGTAAATATATAATATCTTCCTTTTCTTTGCATCCATGTTACGTTATAACATCATGATAATTTAATTTTAATGTAGACAAATCAATAATGTATGTCAACAAATTTTGTCTCTCTATATTTTAAGCCTGCCACTGCTGATATAATGAGGACCCAAATCAAAGAATTTTTCAACCTTACAGCCAGCACTATAGAGACAATGTTCTCCTCCAATACAATGAGACTTAAACGTTGAAATTACTGTCCCTGCATAATGGCAAAGTCAACTGAGCCAACCAAGGCCCAGAACCAGTTTGCTGAGACTATCCCATAAAAAGTCCTGCTCCAAAACTTGAATTTGATGAGCCTCTGACAAGCTGTAAGACAGAAAGGACTCTATTTCTCAAAGAATTCAAATATTTTTTTTTCTTGATGTTTGCATGAAAATCAAGATGATCCCATCTGATAGAGCTATTTAAAAATAGATAGAGCTTTAAAAAAGACCCTTTGACTGCTTTGTCATTTAAGTTGTTTCTTGTTGATTAATTACTACATGTCAATCATTAACTAACAATCCTTATCAGTTTCTAATTGAGGCAGCATTTGACCGTATGTGGAGTAGGAAACAAAGCAAGCACATCAGGCTGGTTCAATGGTCAAACATTGAACAGAAAGAGATTACCACTACAATTATAGTATAGGGTTTTGGCTATTGATAGAAACAGGACGCGTATTTATTAGTTTTCATCAATTTTCATCAATTAAGAACTGATTTGTTTGAGTGCAATGCATTGATATTGTAACTTTTTTTTCTCCAGGCACTCCACAGCAAGCTAATGCAAACCATGGTTGTCCGTACATTTGTGTACATGTACATGTAATGTCACTTAGAGAATAAAGGTGCTTGACGTCAATGACAATCCCCAAAGGTACATAAAACTACCACCCAATCGTAATGTGGAGGTGGCTCTCTTACTCAGAAAAACGCCACTGCCAGAATTAGGGTCACTATAACAAATTTTATGACAAAGCTTAGGAAGTGGAATTATTGATGATGAAATTGAAATAATTATATATCAGTTGTGTGTGAATACTCTTAAATTCTTCGGTAGAAAGTTTTTTTTAAAAAAATTCTCTTACATATTGGACTTGATTGTTTAACAGGAATGGCAGCAGAAGAACTTGTAGAGAAATCTAATTATGCAAAAATCATGGATGACAAATTCTACAGACTTTAAAACTGAGAGTGTGAGGGTACAGCTAGGTGCATGTAACCTACGAGAAGATTTTTAGCAAGGTGAAAGATGTGACCTCCCACTGATATTTGTTGTGAAGCTCACTGGATGAAGTTATAGCACGAACTAGAGATGCTGAGGTATTTATCATTATTAAGATAATTTTATTCACTGATAAACTCAAGCAAATGAAATGTACATAAATTAAAACTAAGATAAACTTTAATAATATTTTTAATGATAGAAGTACAGAAAACATATTTCTATAACATAATGCTGAGTTATTATCATTATCTTTATATGATTCACTGTTACGCAGGTGAAAAAGCACATATATAGTAAAATTAAGAGAAACTTTGATACTATTTTCAATGATAGAAGTGCAGAAAACATGTCATATCTTTACCATTTATACTTCTTATTGTATTGTTTGATGCAGTGACAGGGGGTCAGATTGTCAGGGTCAACATTGATGGGTGCCAAACAGAGATCTGTGAAAGTGGGGACTGCACTAAGTAAAATAAAACCACTGCATCTTACCGTGTATCTTGTGATCATATTTGTCAGCAAGTTGCTCATACATTAGAATGTCAGAACATTATTGCTTTAGATAGTGATTGGAAAAGAACACGGGTTATCAAATGAAATCATTCACTTTACTATAAATCTGTGATACTTTTTGTACATTTTTACCAATTCATAAATAAAGTTTTGAAAGATATATCACGTTATAGTTGTATATCTTCTTTGTGACTACTTAAAATGCGGTCATGTACTGAGGTACATGCATTATATACAAAATTAGAAAAAAAAAATGATTTAAACCAGAGAATACCTGGAATTTAAACAATATACTTCGGTTTCATTGAAATTCTTAACCATCAATTTTTAGTGAAACTCATAGTAAGAAGAAAACGTTAAGTAACTTCAAGGACTTTTGTCCCTATCAATGCATTATCAGATAATATATGTTATTGACCATTTGATTTTATAGCTGAAACAACAACTGAAAATCCATGGAAATTAATATTTACAAATGATGAGATCGATTTTATTTTTGTACAGATAAATGGACATGTCTCCTTTAATTAAAGGGGGAATAATTAGAATTATTGAAAATCTGTTGTTGTTGTTTTCCTTTTTGATGTGTAAATGTTTTAAAAGTATTGATTCCAATTTTCTAATGCAATTTCTTTAAATCTTCTGAAATATGAGTGTAAAATGTTATCACCTAGCTAGCTTCATTTCTAAAGGTATCGCAAAAAGTCTGATGATTGCGAGATTTGTCAACTTCATAGCTCATTTGCCCGTTGCGTTATTTTGTTGTCGTAAACTTTTCACTGGTTCTTCTCCAGAACCAATGGGCCAATTTCAACCAGCTTTGGCATAAAGCATCCTCGGGGAATTTCACATTCATTAATTTTAAACTTAAAGGGGGGGTGGGGGGTGGGTGGGTGTGCGGCTATATTGTACATTTGATGATTAAAATGCAAAGTCAACATTTCTTGTATTGTACATGAAACGTACGACAAACATCTTTTTATGAATACGCCATAAAATTGAGTTCACGAGTCTCTTGACCCTTAATTAAAGGAGCCAGCCTAATTTTCTTGATGTTATACGAAAGGTAATCAAACATTTTGTGTTCTTACACCTATCTAACGTTGATGTTCACATTTCAGATACAGGAGATTAAATATTTCAGGGGCCAGCCCTGTAGATATTTAATGGGGACAGACATTGGTGTTTTGATTACTAGTAGTGGAATCGGTTAAAATTATCAATACAAACATTTTCTCCTGTACAATGCTCAACAAATTATGTCACTTTCTCTATATATTATAATATTGTGTCAAAGTATGAAGACTTTGGCCCCTCAAATCCCTAATTACGATATGAATGGGTGTGGCAATGATTTAAAAAAAAGATTATGTTACTAACAACATCTTTGCTTTTATATAGCATTACAAAATCTTGATCGTTTATAAATAAGTTATTAACAATAGACTTTTCGAGTCTATTGGCCCCTGATTAGAGGGGCCATGCAACCCCTTTTAGTTGATTTCATATGAAAGATCTTTTATTTTTCTTAAACTTTTAATATAATTATATAATTTTACAAAGTATCAATTAACAGAAATATACAGATCAAAACGTATGAACATTTCTTTATTCAAAATTCTTGCGCAAATTTTGTGCCTAGGCGAGATCCTAGAAATGGCGCAACTGGCGTCAAATAACTACGTGGTGCACAACTTCAAACTATAGTCGACCCTTCATAAAAAGTTCATATTTATATTTCTGATAGTTTCTGAGTTGATAGCTGCACAAAATGGGTCGTAAAAAATTACAAAATTAGCGGTAAATCGGTACCGGAAGTCATGACATAAAAATTTTCAAAAATGTTTTAAAGTTCAGATCACGTCCAATCACCTGTGACAAAATGAACAGTTTTTGAAAAATAGCGTTCACAAAATTTGGAAAAACATAACTAGACAGGATCTCGTTTCGAGCAACGAGGAGGTCTTCCGTCTGATCTTTTGAAGGGAATTTGACCTTGACTTTCTTATTCGTCATCAAAACATGATTTTGAAATGAGAGCAGAGTCACAATGCCCATCTACATCTAAAGAATGCTTTTCAGAATTATCTCATTATTGAAGGAAAAAAGGATCAAACTTTTGGGATTCCAGTCCCCTAAAATGCCTAATCATATAACAATTGAGAAAACTTTCATATACGTTCACGGGTAAATAAATAAAGGTTGAATATTTTTCTTTCTACAACATATAACAAAATATTTCGTTGTAAAGACCTTGGAATGAAACACTTTACGCAGCACTGATAAGGTCTACTTTGTGGTTGTGCTGACCAGAAAGTACGGGAAATTTTAACTATGACATCACACAAAACAACGTCATCAAAAATGCTCAATATAAAAGTAATTCCCAATTGTTATGAGTGCAAACACATTGAAATACATTAGAATTTACCTCTGCGTGCAACTTTGTAGTCAAATAAGTCCAACAACGTTAAATATTATACATATATTACATGGCTTCGAGGGTAACATACCAGAATATTTGCCCCGAGGTGACAGGAAAGCCCTGGAGTGTTATGTCGCCCGATGCCGAAGGCAGAGGACGACATAACACTCCAGGGATTTCCTGTCAACGAGGGACAATTATTCTGGTATTGTCGCCCGAGAAGACATGTAATATATGTTATATAACATTTTAAAAAAAATCAGAATCAGTTTAAGAACATATTTACCTCATTAGCAAGTGTATTTCAATTAATTATTAATGCATCTTCATATCTTATATATCAATGTTTTGTAAAATGTCGATCGGTGCTTTCAGTAAGTAAATACGTAATTTTTCAAATTAAACAATTAAAGAAAGTTCCTCTGAATAGCAGACGCTGTCTTGACATTTTTATTTTCGAGGAACCCGACGTAATTAATATGCAGAATTATTACACGCGAGGGTGATATAACTGTTTCCGGGAGGGCAATAAAACTATTTCCGGTGTGATTCAGCAATTTTCAGGGCATAGTAATAAAATTATCTCATTTGTGACATAACGAGAAAACTTATTCAAAAATGTATATAAACAACTGACCGATCGTTTGTCGATGTGACGTCATACTATACATTTTGACGCATATTATGTGTAGAGAATGGCGTGTAATACATGTATTTCTTTTCTAAAGTGTTTAATCACATTATGTAATTTCGATGTGTTTGACATCGGGAATCCCGCTTTTTACAAGAGCATACACTTAACAGATTATTACGATCTTTTGGATATAAATTTTGGGACTGTTTCATTTATCAAAACGTGATGCTGCTTCGATGAAATCCATATATAAAATGAAATAATAAGTACGTTAAATATTAAGCGAAGGTCATATAAATTTCAACTGGAGCTTATTCCTTTGATATTTATTCTAAAAGAAGATGAACTCTATACAAAGCAGCAGCACTTTTCAGAATGTACTAGATAAGTAGAATTTAATTATAACTTAAATTGTTCATTCAAATAAGGGTTTGCCCTTGCGATATTGAAATTTGTTTATGACCTCCATTCCAGAGAACTATCAACACGTTACGATGCATAATTACGTTAAATGACTGTCAATTCAGGGGACTACACTAAGTGTCTTACAAAGTGGCATTTACTATGTTGTTTCATTTATTATCAAATTTATGTCATGATAAAATAACTTCACATCAATATTTTGTAATAATAGATGCATCTTTTTATGAACGTTTAAATCCGTTTATAATTTCAAAGTAAGCCTAAACAGTGCTGTGTAGAACCCTCCTTAATTTAAGAGACCAGTCCCTTTTCTTGATATGTAGTGAAGGATCCTATGATATTAAAAAAAACCTCTTTTCTTCTGTATAAATCACAAATGTTTTGGGCTTCTCGGCCCTAAAAATCCCCAATAACTTAACGGGGGAATTAATTGTTATATTGCATAGGTAAATAGCTGTAAAAGAACATATTTGCTTCTATAACATGTATTATATATATTCTATCTAAAATATTATATTTATCGGTATATATCAGTAAAGAGATATTGAAAAAAAATAGACTCCTCTTGGTCCTAAGTTGAGGGGTCTTCCTCCTTTCTTGATATCAAATGGATGGTCATTAATTAATAAACACATTTTATTCAACAAATGTTTAGAAATTCCTTGCCGTTTTTGAGCTGTGTGTGTGTGTGTGTGGCGGGGGGGGGGAGGGGGGTGGGGGGGGGGGATAACGTTGGCGGAAGAGAATTTGATCTCGGAATTTTCGAAAATCTGTTAAAAAAAACCCCGAGATATTCGAATCCTGGACTTACATGTGTATAATTCCTGAATTTTGTGATTTAGATGCTACATGTATGCTACATGTATGGATTACTGGTTGCAAACATTTATCTTGGAGGTTCAACATTATTGTTAGTTTTGACCGAATAAAATTTTTGTTAGTCAAAATGTTTCTAAAATCTATGTGTAATCAGGGTAATATCCATGCATAGATGTAAGGAATTGAAATTGCATAAAATATTAGATTTCGATTGATTGCCATTAGTGGATCGATCATTTATAATCAATGATTATATTTTTATTAGAGACATCTGTTACACCGAGAATCAAACTTTGACTTAAGGATTTCTAAATACACATACCAGAAAGTTAGGGGCACAGAAAGGAAAAGCACATCTATAGGAAATATAACATGAGACTGAAAATCAAAACATCATTAAGAAATCAACGAATCTTGACCGTAAATTGCATCAATCCTGAAACTATAAAGAAATTAGCTTAATTATTTTGTGAATTCGACAAATCAAAACATTGCAAAGATGTATTGTATATATATATATATATATACTGTATACAGGGAAATATTCACCCACATTTAATTTCGCTCCTTTCGCCCTCGTTGGCAATGAGCTAATTCAAGAATGGCAAATTCAAATTACAATTTATCAATATTAAAAAAAAAATGACATCCGGTTTCCGTGAGGGACCGCTTGCTCATGATACGTATTTACATTCCCCAGCGCTTGTGTTGCTATGAAGCGGAAGGGAAACTCATTATTTATGGGTTGAACCACATTTTTTTCTAAAGTTTACTTTACTTTTTTGATATACAAAATATGTGAAAATACTTATAGTCAAAATTGGATGTTTTGATAACTCATGCAGGGCGTGGTTTAGAAATCCTCATACATGTTTTTATTTTGATACATAAAAAACCTTAAAAATTCAAGTAACCACAACCAATGAAGTATCAGTAAATTAAATGGTTTTTTTTATTATACACGGATGATTAAAGAAAATCATAGTAAAGTTGCAATCACCGTTTAGTTAATGTATGATGCAATATAAATCATAAAAACCAATAAAATATCAAAATCTGTTCATATACGTACATGTATTTATTTGCGTGAAGTCTTTATCATATATTGTGTAAATCGTTTCACTAATAATAATAAGAAAATCACAGATAAACATGTACAACCATTAGTGAAATGTTTTGTGCTTCAACTTCACAGCAATATATTGCATGTATGATATTACAGCTTTAGTATAATCAATGTTATGGTATACATCTTCATGGCCCCGCGGATCTGACATTTGGATCGCTTCAGAAGGGAAACTTAATTATCTGGGACTGAAAATATAAGAGAAACAAAAATTACAACCATGTTTTGTGTGCAATAATGCTTTCATCACTGAAAGCATTTAATAACATGATATAGGGATTGACATAATGATTTATCAAAAAGTGAGTGTGTGGTGGGTTTTAGGCAAAACCAATAGCATTAAATCAGAGCAAACACTCACACGAAGTTTACACCGCGGGGGAATGTTCAGGGAGAAGGCAGTCTGATTCTGGGTCGTCCACGTCGTCGAGGTGCTCTGGGATTTGGGAGACCCACAGAGCTGTCCGGTTTATACGGACCATACGGGTTGATGATAGGGGCCTGCGGGGTCGTGGTTGAGGCTGGGATGGTGGTTCAGCATCAGCTAAAAAAACAAAATGTGGATGTTACTAAAGCGGTTTGTGTTATGTATGATTAGAATAGCTGAAATATACCTTAAAATTATTTGAGACCTGCCTAAAAATTACATTAAAAAACCCGACCCCCATCTATATCCTCCTTCACAAACGGAGTATACCCAACTCCATCATATACAAGCACACAGTTAAACAGTAACAATAGAAAACCCACAATAATAAATACCCATGAATCTTGAAGACAAGTATCCGTATGCCCATTTAGCCGAATAAAATAGTAAATGGCAAGTCACAATCATTTCTCTGTGTTTGCAATACGTCGCCACGAATTCTTTGGAGATATATGCTATGACGTCATAATGGGAACAATGACCGTAACGTCATCTTTATGTAACTTCAGAGGTATAACGGTACTGGTTATTTTTTTTTCGGTAAATCCTCAATATAAAAATGCGATGAATCCCCCGCTGTTTAGCCGGGCCCCCGATTCTGACACTTGAGTGGCGATTTCGAAGCGGGGATTTTCATCGGGGAAAATGCGATTTCTCCGATGTTCAACAAAGCTCCCGATTTATGAGCAAAGAATTGAGCGATTCTTGATCCAAAGAGTTGGGTTATGTCGAGTTGCCAGACACGGATCATCAGATCAATTGAGACGTGAATATTGCTATGATAATACATTCATTTTATACCTGTATAATTAAACAAAACCATTTCTAAACCAGCTCTCTAAAATTATAAGTTATTTATTGAGCGCTAGCCAGTATGTCATAAGTTTCAGGGAGGAATGATATGTATTTAAAAAAAAAACCCCATAATACATGTATAATGATCCGGAAAATCAGATCACACTAAGTAAAATTAACAATATTATATCAAGGAAAATTAATGGGTCTATATTAGATCAAATTTATTGCATGTACATTTCAATAAATGAATTTAATTTAATAAATGAACGTACTGATCAATAAATATTCAACAGCATTTCATTGTAAAATATTTTTAAAAATGTGTCATCACTAGCCGTGCGGCTAGCTCAGTTAAATTTTTTTGATGATTCATGTGTATATAAATAACGAACACGACAGAAAAAAGATTCACAACCCGTGTCAGCGACATATGTAATTTTTTTTTGCAATGATTGCTACTATTTAATTAAGTTTTTTCTAACTTCTTGATAATTATTTTCATCTTTGTTCTAATATGCTTTTCTTCAAATTAGAATACGAATATTTGAAGTGAAAATACCCCCCACGTCCGTGTTTTGATGTTTTGAACGCCGTAGCTTTCAACACATAATAAAAACAATATATACGCGGAATGTAAATAAATGCATATATTTTTATAAGAAATTCTTAGAAATAGTGATCACAATTTTGATTCGTTGCGGCATGTTTTGAAAAGAAAATAAGTGTATCTTAGACCCCACAAAACACATGTAATAAATTGCAATAAAACACGTGCTTTTTTTTTTTTTTTTTAGACCCCTCCACTTTTGTTATAAAATAAACCGGCAATAAGAAAAAACCAGGTACAAGTTTTAGCATGCGGGTACTTGGCTATCTACACAAATGTAATATATACGTGTAGAAATTGTTCACTATCACCAAAACTGATGACGTTATGCACATACATGTATATGCGGGGAAAATCGCCGGTTACATGTACACGTGCGTGACACCTTTGTTTGCTTAACTTCTCTAATATACTAAAAGAGTAGACGTTTTTTTAGAAACAAGAATCAGGAACAAAAGAAACAAAAAAACCTAAAAATTACTTCATCACCAAAACTGATGACTTTATGCAGATATTGCCTGCTACATTTACACGTACGCGTATATCTGCATTCTGTATAAAAGCTATAAAGATATTCTTTTCTTTGGCTTGGAAATAAGCTTTACCATAAAATTCTGTTTAAATATTTTATATATAAAGTTAATAAATTTTAGTGTATTTATTACAAACAAACCGAGTATAACAATCCTCATATAAACAAACTACAGCTACAAGTGTTTGAACCAAACAATCTAATGAACGACATTTATACATGTATGTAGCTATGAAACACAAATTAATTTGGTGCTCTACTAACTCTTGAAACTGTATCAGTCTATCACAAACAATCCGGAAAACTTTATATCTTCTTAAGAAATAAGCAGTAAATTAAAAAGTACACCGGGATATGAACTTGGTTGGTCACGTGATCAAATCCTGTGAAGTCCGAAGGGCTTCTCAGAAGATTTGATCACTACCAACAAAGTTCATATCCCGGTGAACTTTTTAACATTGCCTTTATTACTTATATTTACGTTTGAGAAAGGCAAATCGTTCAGAATCATTAATATAACGGTGTTTTTAAGTTTACAATAATGCAACAGTCAAATGATAAGCGTATGTGATTATCATTGTGATGTCATGAAAAAGTTCATACAGAATTGAACGTTTTGGCTATTCTATAGGTTCATATAAAGAAGTTTATTTGCCAATGTAAATACATGTATGTGAAATTAGGATTACATGTAGTTATCATAATGATAAAAACCCGTAAATTTTTAACGTAATACCTTTATGCCGTTGAAGAACTGTATTAATTTTAGATTAAAAACCAAATTCAAAAACTATGTTAAAAATGAATTTTGCGAAAATTAGTTTTATAGCGAGCGAAGCGAGCTCTAAGAACCAGTGCGCGCGGGAAAAAGAACGAGCTAAACCTACAGATTCATCAAGACATGTTTTTTGTCTACGTCCCATAATGCTCTCTAATGTTTTCTCCCGTAGTGCTATGCCAAAAATGGCTTACATTTAACACGTAATTTACGGTGCCTTGAGGATTTAATATACGTTCTTAGTACCGCACAAGCTTTGTTGAGACCCAAGACATTTTTTACATGTTTCCATTCCTTCGTATTGAGTTGAGATACGTAAACAAATGATTCTATATTTTAACATATGACGTCACAGTGTCTCGCGCTATATTTCCCGCGATAAATTTAGAGGTGGATCAAAAATCGGTAATGCGTGTACCAGCAATTTAAGTATAGACTGCGATACCTACCTCAGATGATGTTTTTATTAATTTTTTTTTTTTTTGGTTTTGATAGAGATTATATATATATATATATATACTAGCAAGAGCCATACTTTACTGTCATATCGCTCCAATTTTAAGCTAAATTGTATGCATGTACAGTAAGTATAAGTATAATAAAATTTAAAAAAAAATAGGTCACTTTGAGCTGAATAAAAAAGAATAAAGAGAAAAAATAAACAGTTAAAAAATTTATACAGATATCGCATATTGCCAAACCATTAAATTAGAAAATAGGAAATTACACACCTACAAACAGGGACCGGGGGCATGGATACAACGTATGTAATTAGAATGCAAAAATAAACAATCAAAAAATTATGAGCCAGGAAAAAAAAATAAAATTCAGATAACAACAAGGTACCAAAAAATAATAATACTGTATTTATCGTTAACAATTTTGACCAAATTAAACACAAAATTCGTTTTACATACTGATCAATTCTCTCCAATAGTAAAGAATGGTTTTAGGTGGAAGCAAGTCTATGTATTTTGTAAGAATTTTAAAACTTAGAAATCTTATAATTTTCTCTCTCTCAAAAATTCTTTGATGTTAGTTGATAACTGTCTATCTATCACTAAGTTGACAATGATGCAATGTAATTCTTGCTGCGCTCGCCACAACGGTAGCACCGTAAAACATATTATTTCAAATATTTAGAAATCTTGAAATAACTATAACTATTTCCTTAAATGATGTTGTTAACATTACATAACCACTTTACATTGTTTTATGTATCCTTTTCACACATTCACAAATTTCCTCAATATTATTTTCATAGATATGTTAGATAAAGCATAAACAGATTATTAAGCATTGAATGCTTATTTTTGGATGTCGTCGGTCCTATAACACACCAAAGCGGTGCGGACAAATTGAATATCGCACGTTAGCGCGGTGTGATAATTTGTCTGCACCGCCTTTATGTGTTATAGGACCGACGACATCCAAAAATAAGCATTCAATGCTTATATTTATATTCATATTGATGTTAATTTGAATAAAGTATTTGTGGATCGTCGCTTCAAAACCGTCTTATACGCTCTTAGTGAGGGATATGAAACATACATGGAACAGCCATATTAACATTTTATTTAGTTCGCGTCCGCGACTAAAAATATAGTGCCAGAAACGTTGTAGAGAAAATCTTTTTTATTAAATAGTAGAGATGATTTAATGATCATTTTTCATAAGAACATATACATGTAAAATTGGTTATGTAAGTTTGAACGTTTTATTTTATCTTACAATAATAAACATACTCAAAACGCGTCATGACATTTATATTTGTGCTCATGGCGCATGAATACTCTAAGTGTATTCACAGGAAATTGAACGTCGCAGATTTCCAGTGCAAACAGAAATGGAAATTTACACTGAATATAAGTATAGGAAATTAAACGTCGCAGATTTCCAATACAAACATAAGGGGAACTATACACTGAATGTAAATATAGGATGTTTAAACACACTGTTGGAGAAATCATGCACTCGAATTATGTTTTTGGTTTTACAATTATAATTCCATTGATGTTGACCCTCTACCTCAATGATTGCACTAAAGGGTATGTTTTGATTATTTGTAATTTGCATTTTGTTATAATAATAATAATATAATAATAATTACATCACTAAAAATGGATTTCAGGGCTCTTGCAGACAGTACATTAGAGTGTTTGACCAATTTTTACAACGATGGTAACGTGTGTAAAGGTATTGTACATTTTAAGATTAACAAGTGGTATATAGAGAAAGAGATAGAAATCATTTTGTAGCTAGATAATCATCAACTTGGTAGCAGACAATCTCAATTAAAAAGTAGTGTAGGTCTCAACGATTGTTTTGAAAATTAATATCCTATTTTTAACTATACCAATAAACATGCATGCACGTGTTCGTGGTTAGAATCCTAAAAAACTATGTCATGCAAACTACATGTATTATTTTATCCACTATCAAAGGGTATCATATGGTTATTACTTGTAAATGTTATACTATTCATAATAAACATATTAAGTTTACATTTTAATATTTAGAATGTCCGGCTGGTTATTACAATGACAACTGCTCTAAAGTATGTCCTCCATCACGTTATGGCAAGGGGTGTGCCCAGGAGTGTGACTGTTTGCCTTGTCACCACATCTACGGCTGTTCTTCTACTCCCCTTACAGAAGGTAAGATACTCTCAGTACATGTAAAAGAATGTAACCATTCGACTGAGGCTAGTTTTTTTTACTTCTTCATTAAGATATTTTCTTAATAATTAATAATATCAACCAATAACATGGTTTGCTAATAATTACTAATCTCATGATGAACCTTTATATGTTATGATTTACAAATTGATGCTTTGCATATTTGTTTTTATATTATTACTTTGGTGTATATCGTCAGAAGTAGTGCCATACCAAATAAAAAAAAAATATAAACGCTCATTCATTTTCACCAGAGACAGCGAGCGATTACTTTACAACTCGGGATAAGACAGAAGACAAAAAGCAAGCATCAGGAAACAAATTAACCACTTCTGGTAATGATACTCTCATTGCATGTAAAAGAACGTAACCATTCGATTGAGGCTAGTTTTGTACTTCTTCAATAAGACTATTGAATATTATCAACAAATAACATGGTTTGCTAATAATTAACAATCTCATGATGAATCTTTAATATGGTATGATTTACAAATTAATGCTTTGCATATTTGTTTTATATAGTATTACTTTTGTGTATGTCGTCAGAAATAGTGCTATACCAAATAAAAAAAATATAAACGCTTATTCATTTTCACCAGAGACAGCGAGAGATTACTTTACAACTCGGGATAAAATAGAAGGCAAAAAGCAAACATCAGGAAACAAGTTAACCACTTCTGGTATAATTATAATTTTAATAGGATCTGTATTATGCTTCATATTAGTAATTGTAATGATTCGAGAATTGTGGTTATGTTGCCAATTTCCTCAACCTACTGGCAAACGGACAGTCATTAATGATGTTTATGCAGATATTGCTGAAATAGACAGTGTGAAAGTAGAGTGTTGTTCAGGAACTCCCAAAATAATTCAAACTATTGAACTGAATACAGTGTGATAACAAATTTCGAACTGTTTTCATTTTATTGATACAATACATTCCATACCAAAAAAAATAAAAAAAATTCTATTTAAATTTTATTTAGATTTCTGTTTAAATTCTAATAGTTTATGATTTGCTGTAGATTTTTTCATGAATATGAGTAATTTTACATCTAAATTTAAATATACTATTATGGTTATCCGCAGTTGATAACGTCATTTATTTATATTTTCTTATAAATATTCATGAAAAGTTCTGAAACGAAACTAATTAAGCAACGAGGATAGCAAAAACGAAGAGCTTTACATTTGACGAGATTTTTTGTGTACTGTTTCCGTTGAATGTTGTTGAAAATTCGCACTAACTCCGGGAAAGAACATAACTACAGAGAAGAATAATTACAATTTACTGAGGTAAAATGGGTTCCAGTTGCAAAGAACGGAGATGTTAAGAATTTGAACATGTACGTCTACGGATACGTTTAAAACTTGTACAAGTATGTTTACAGGTACAGGCTCCAAAATCTGGATTTCGTTTAATGAAATGAACGTGTACGCTTACGAGTACAACAATTTGATATTTTCAACATGTTCAATTTACCATACTGTTTATGGTAAAATTCTATAACTGTGATGAAACCAGGTGTACAGCCGATTTTAATTTATCCTCTCATTCACTTTCAATATCGTTTACGCTTACTCTATATTTTGAGTTTAAAAGCTACAAGTTTATATCCCCGTGTACTTTTGTTTTTACACGTTTTGTACAACTTAATGATTTTCCTAGTTACACGTACTCGTAAACGTAAACTTTCAATTGCTTAAACTCTCTGATAAATGCATTTTGCTGCTGGTTCCAAGATTTAAGTGACATGATTATGTATGTTAGCAAGGTACCAAGCCATTCTACTGATATTTGTGAAGTGTGGTTGTATCCATACATTGTTAATCGTAAGTTTAATCAGCTAACAATCTTTTTGACTCACTAGAGACGAATGATGTAAGATTTTCAAATTATTGATGTCAATGGACAAATATATTGATTTACAAAACGAGAGAATTTTTGTAGATTTTCACGATATTGCTGGTTGCCTTAAATAGACAAAATGCTACAGATCTTAATATAAATCAAAGAGTCCATGCCTGAAAATTTGTTTTCACTTTTTTTTTGTACTTTAGTAATTGTTATTCATTTGAAAGTATAAAACAATTATAAAAAAATCGTCGTTATCTCTGATGCACATTTTGTTCAGATTTCTAAAAATTCACTCACAGAGACTAGATCATCTTTGCATCGAGTTAACTGACACACCAAAATTTTGAAAATGGCAAAAAAAATTTAATAAGTAAGTAATTTGTTTGCTCTTTTGAAAAGAATACCGAGAAGTTACGGTAGAATATGCCCAATATTGTATGTGTATGGACTAAAATGTAAAAACATCAAAGATGAATGAATGAATAGAAATAATAGAAGTTTGTTTATTTCTTATGATAAAATAACGATTTAATTTTGTAGTCTTTAAATATGCCTAGTGATCAGCGTGATCATTGCACACAGTGTCTCCAATTTGACCAATTGGCAATCAAATCTGACCAATACATATCAAGCCTGATCAGACCAATCAGACTGTAGCTATAACTGTTATATTGTATATATACAGCAACATCAATTCTCTTTTCTTGTCCTAAGTTTAGTCAATGAATGCTAAGAAGATGCAGACTGAATACCTGTTTCAAGTAATTTTAGCTTAATTTGGGAATCACCAGAATTTCCTTTTGGACCTTTTACTTATAAATCCTGTCGCTGTCTGTGTTTATTACTTACTTTTTAAGTGCCCCTATGAATTAGCTTTTTTGATGACTTTAAAATCGTCTTGATTTAGTTTTATAGTGTTTTGTGATTTGACAGTTGGCAGTAAATGTTAAACATTCTACTGGTAAACAAAAGTATTTGCTTAAACACAAAGTATCAAGTGATTTGATTCGGACCGATTCTTCGTAAGTTGATACTTTGTTTTACAGACAAATAGCCCATATTAATCCGAGGAAATCATATCAATAATTCCGTAGTATAACGGTAGTTATTAGACTTCATCATAAAAGTGCCCCTGGTGATAATGATCTTAGGCCAAAGATAATCGCAAGTTGATTAAATGAAAATGTTGAAAATGAATGAAATAAACTTTTAAAAACGTTATTTTTAAAATCAACAACAAACACTTGTTAATAGGAATTAATTTCCTTACATAACAAATCTTTTTTAAAGAGTTTCCTTTTCGTCTGTATATTTCTTTGTATTGTCATCAAGCAGAGGCACATAATCTCGTTTATTTAGTATAAGATTGCAGTAATAACAACTCATTTTATATATAAACAATTATACGGATTTTTTAAAAACTAAAATTAATGAATTTGTAGGGTATTGTTACAACATTACAACGAATGTCACTGAATATTTATTTTCTAGCTTCAACGAATGGCTGCTTGTTTTTTATTGTTATACTTTAAAATCTTTCTTCTTGCATTGAAAAACCCACCAGGTTTACTTTATAAAATAATATGTAATAAAAGTGTTTCTTAAGCGATACAATAAGATTTGCCACTGAAATTGTCTTTAATATATGGTACATATTAATTTCTTCTGTTGAAAGTTTTAAATATTTAAAGCACACATATCGAGCATTGCAATCCTGTATAAACAAAATGATGTTACAAGTGTTCCCTCGCTTTCAACCGGAAAAAACCCATTCTAACGACACTTAGCTAAGACACATTAATTAAGCTTGTGCTCTGCTTACTATTCGTACGGTATCAGTCGATCATAAAAACAGGAAGATTACATATGTATGTGCAAGGCATTGGTAAGTACATGCACATGTATAATTTGACATTGAGGGCAAAGTTTAAAGAGCATTTTTTATAATCATTTACTCAGAATAATTGAATGTGACACATTGAAATAACATATCACGTAACATTTCATAACCATTTTGTAGACATTTGTGCTTAATGTAGAATATCAAGACTAATCATCGTAAATAATGTGATGCAATGTTTACAATATACAATACTTAAACATTGACATTTATTTACAAAACGCTCTGAGTTATATTAACATATTTATTTTATTTATGTCTGAATTAAAGTCTCCTGCACTACTACAAGTAGTTATAACTTAAATGAGATTATACTTTTTTCGATACTTTGATTTAATTTGCATTCTCCTAGGCATCATGTCCAGTTTAACAGAGCCATTATTAGATCTAAGACAATTTGAAATTCCAAAAACTCGGTTTAAAAGTTGGTTCAATGAAACTTTTTTAATCTTGAAATAACAACGATATCCATTTATCGTCAACTTGAAGACGTCGTAACGTTTTAGAACAACTTTAACTTAAGCATTGTATCACTGTTTTTTAAAAGATGTAGTCTAGAGCATATTAATTCTCATTAAAATTAAGTTACGCATGTTAGTGAGCATTGAAAATGACTGTGTTTGCACACATCATTTAAAAAAATAATGATTCAATACTTTTATTACAGCTTTAACTTCCTGTTTTGTTTGTAAATGTGATTTTATCTCAAAATCTCTTAGTTATCCTGGGGGTAAGTTGAATATAATGGAAGAACCACTACAACAGCCGTCCACACACTTTACGTACAAAGTATATTTGAAATTCAAATAGATTTATTTTTATAAATTATCTATTTTACACATTCATACGTGTAATTTTCCTCAATGCTATTTACATATGAAATATTTCCTCATTTTTTTAACATGTAAATATATATGGTATTAAATGTGTATCCGTAAATTAAAAAAAAAACCATGTACTCAAAATCTGCTTGTGGATTTACAGTTGCAATTTTATTGCTGATGACACTCCATTTAAAAAATTTCACCAAAAGGTAAGTTTAAGATGTGTTTCATTTGCCCTTTGTAATGTTTTTTATGGAATGTTTTTATTTTGTTTTACAAGCAATCGGCATACTAAGCTCGATATAAAATTTTTTAATATTGTTTTTTTATGAAATGAACAGTTAAGTAAAAAAAGGGTTTTATACTAAATAGTACAATAAAATGGGATTGTATTTGACCATGACACTTTTTTAAGGGAAAGGGTGATTTTTAACAAATTAATTGAATTTGAAATATTTTGTTCTATTATACATGCATTAAATGCGTCACATTTATTAATGTACAAAGATAATTTAATATACATACGGTGTATGTCATATCATTTTGACTTTGGTGTTTCACTTGATTTTTTTTACATGTACCAATTATTTCAGGAATGGAACAAAAAGTTTTTTGGGTTAACTTTTTGGCGGTCAAAATACCTAATCGTATCCCTGAACAATGCGTACTGTTGAGATCTGCCATTACTACAAATTGTGTTTTCAGATCAAGTTTAAGTTTGCAAGTCAAGGGTTATATGAATATATATATTTTGGTACTGTGCATTTTCTTATTTTGATTTTTTATGAGAGAGAGAGAGAGAAAGAGAGAGAGAGAGGAGTATGCTGATTTAGAACCGTTTAACATACTCAATTTACATTCCGTCATGGTTTTCAGAGCTTTTGCAGGGAAAATTCATAAATGTACGATCAATTATTACCATGATGGAAATGTTTGTAAAAGCATTGTACATTATTAAGTTATAGGAAGACAAATAACTCAACATGCATGTTCAAACATATATAGCTTATCTCATCACATCACATCTACAAACCCATTTCAAAAATTTTATAATAGAATGCAATTCATGAAAATTTGGACAAAATTAAAGAACAATTTGTTTATGAACAATTTAACTTATATTTTATGAGCTATTTCCAACCTTATCAATTAACATTGCTTTATTGTGTTAATGATTACAAAGATTTAAAGCTATGCTATTTTAGTATTAATGCAGATAACGAGTTATTGATAAGATTGCATTGCACATGACCTTGCAACTGACATCTCAATGCTGGAATTTTTATTTTAAACCTGATTTCCCGTAATGTTACAACAACTACAACAGCCTATGGGTATCACGTATCTTTCCTAAAAATATAAGCTGTAGATTAGGGCGTTGTTACGCAAAGTTAGGCAAAATAACGCGAAAATGGCACAAAAAGCCGTAACGGTTTTAAAATGAGTGTTTCATCCCTACAAAAGGTGGTATTATAATGAAAACAAGTTAACATCGCCTTTTCTAAAAACAAAGAAATAGAAATCGGTTGAATTGGACGGGAAACAGGAAAATATCACAATGTGGGTCAGAAATTAAACACAAAAGGGTATGAACCCATTTTGTAAGATATTCATAAAAAACATTTAAACATTATTCAAACAATGGAACATCCAAACCTCAAGTCATTAAAAATAAATTTAAACGGAAATATATACCTAATGTTCTCAGTTATTATTTAGACGATATAGGTTGTGACATAAATATAAAGTATGGCATTGCATGAAGACCCGCTAATGTATTGCATTAAATAAACTTTGTATTAAATTTATTGTATATAGCTCCTTGGTTAAAAGTTGGATATTGTTATAAAGGTTATAAAGACTCGTGTGCCTTTGGAAAAAAATGTTACATTAATACACTGTTTGGTAAGACGCTTTATAGTCTGCAGTTCGACACTTCAGAAAAAGGTGTTAACCATCTTTTTATTAAATCCTACCTTAAGTTAGCTCATTACACCTTGAAATAGTCTCTCAAATCAGCAGAAAATTGCTTAATTATGATAGATAGCATGATACATAAGAAGTATCATAGTAAATTTGGCGAAAAATATGCAATTTGGGATACAAATTATGATTTTCAAAAATTAAGTTCTGTAAATATGAGCAAAAGCCCCACGCGGATTCGAACTCATGATCTGCCGGTCACAATCCTGATACATTAACCACTGAGCTGTGTGTTAATATACGACCAAATCGAGTGATACAAACAATTTAACGAAACATTTAAGTCGACCTTGTGACGTAGTGTCTAAAAGATATAAGTCTAAGTGTAGTGAGATACCTCAATCGCATTATTAAGTTTTCTTAAAAAAGAATAATAACGTCGTTAGAAAGTGTAACCATTTTGCGTTTTAATACCTTCAAAAAATGCTATGTTACTTCTGAATGCTAAATAATGCCTTTAACAAAGCGTTATTACCATTGTTAAAAAAATATAACACAGTTTGAAAAAGCATTA
>WFKH01003881.1:23449676-23462717 GCA_016163765.1 Magallana hongkongensis | reverse complement strand
ATATATATATATATATATATATATATATATATATATATATATATATAGCTTTTTGCGTTACTACACCTTTTTTTACATTTAATGTCTTTGTATAATTAAGATTTAAACTTAATGTTGCTACATCTAGAATGTTCGGCCGGATATTATGGTATCAACTGTTCAATGATATGTCCTGCATTTTATTACGGCATTATGTGTCTCCAGACGTGCGACTGTTCACCTTGTCACCATATCAACGGCTGTATTTCTACTCCTCAGATATCAGTTGAGATACTAGGTACTCTAAAAAAAAACTTTAAATAAAAAAATGATTGATTAACAAGTTTGTTTATTATTCGTTCATAAACAAAGTATGGTATTTTTTTCTCCATCAGAGCATAAAGAATTGGCTAACATTTAAAATAAATTTGACATGCGTAAAACTATGATAAATATAATAATAAAAAAACGCTTATCTAGTTTAGGATTATTTTGCGTATATGTTAAAAATATTTTACTAATAAAAAAGTATAATCAATTTGTGCAGTTAAAGTTAATAAAAATTAAGATGAAGTTTAAAAGATTAATTTCGCATTAAAGTAGATGCATTTTGTTTAAAATGCGCTCACATATAGGTAATACAAGTTTACAAATACGAATGACTCGTTCAAAGATATGAACGGCACGTTTTGAGATAAAAGAGTTTTTGATATGGATAAAAATGAGTATTTTAGTTGTAAAAGACGCTTATTAAAATTAATGAAAAAATTTCAAAACATTGAATTGTGACATCATGTCAAAATCATTGACACAGAGAAGTAATCAATAACTGTGTCAATTTATCACATTTGATAGAAAGTAGGAACGTATACTCAGAAATTTTTTTTTCGACACACAGATAATTTTAATGGATATATTCAAAGACTCTTAGAATTGATAATTTTATTCTCATAACAGCTTATCCCACAAGTAAAATAAAACATAAAAGCTCAATGTAATGTCATTAAGAGAGCGTTAATGTATTAATGCTTATCAATTTTGCTAAAAGTTGTTTTTATTTTAAAGCTTATAAATCCTTTAACGGTAATTTATTTACAGGAAACGTAAGTTTTCAGTTATGAGTAAAAAATCGATATACATGTAATCTTAAAAACATACATATACTTATAAAAATCATGACTAGAGGCCTAGGGGTTCGAATGTGCGAATGCTTTTTTTCTCTTTTTTTTTTTTTTTTTTGGGGGGGGGGGGGGTATTGACGAACATGCATTTTTAGACGGGGTCACGTGACCCCGTCTATTAGCTTACTGTCAGCCGAAGTCTCAAACCGGCAGCCGCGCGTAAAACACATGAATTGTGTCTACGCTTAAGAAAATAATGCAGAAAGTGTTCATGCATTTCAGTAAATATATATTTAAAAAAAAACGCACATTAAATCTTTCTATGCCCTCTATGGATTATCAAAATTCTATATAGAAAAAAACCCCATATAGTTTTATTGATCAAAATATTCCTGCTCGGGTTCAATAGTTGAAGCGAGTTGTTGAATAAGTTACGTACATAAATGAATGCACAACGCCCTTGACGATTCATTTGGTGGACGAGCTCATCAATTAATAGAAGGGGTTAAAGGTTGAATCGAAAGTAATGTTCACAACGAATTCTGCTTTTTTGATAAGCTGCGAATTTTATTTTAACTATCTATCACTTGAACACTACCGAACTTCATGCGTGAGCTTAAAATCTGAATGGGATATACACAGCTCTCTTAAATACTATATAGGTTCTTTATTTTTCTTTATTCAAGTATGACTACTGTTTATCTCGAAAGGAATTTTATATATAGTAAATAACGAAAAGTCTGAATTTACCTTCTCGTTCATTGACTCTTTATTTAATTAAACTGAATTTAACTTTTGAACGATGCATTTAAGCAAAATCAATATAGATTATACATTTGGGGCGACCAATTCATCAAACAATATACAATCTTATAGATTGAAGAACCAAATTAAATGTTAATGTTCATGTTATCCGGCTTAGTTGGAATATATTTGTGATTTTTTACATAACACTTTATTGTTATACTTTATAACGTACAAAACCAGTCACATTCATGATTAAAATAATTCGCTCATCAATATCTTAATATCTATCATGAGAAACTCAGCTGATCGTTCTCCCATCGGCGATTATCTCATACCAATATTAGATTTATGAATTCAGAAATAATACACGGGTGTTATGTTTAAAATTTTTAATTTACCGTATGGTAGTAAATAGAAATAGTAATTATCTCAATTTTGAGAAAATAAAAACGCATACATGTAGTTGATATCGTAGATTTGAAATTTGATTTGAAATTTTTTTTGGGCCTCTTGGAAGAAATTCAATTTAAAACGCTCTCGAAATTAAGTTCATTATCATTATTGACGAGAGCGCATTTAAAAGAAACAAATCCCCGAAGTGACTATTCTCCACAACATTTGTTAATTTTGCTGTTAAGAACGTTAACTTTGCACATATTAGAAAATTTAAAATCAAATAGTTCTGAAATAATCGCTAAAATTAACGATTTACCAACCTACAGGTACAATTAACTTTGCTATATCCATTGTCAGTAAAACAAATCACCGCCTTGTGAAATATTTCCCTTGGACATGAATGACACCTTCTCTCCTTCATTAGCACCAAGTGACTGATCTGGACACTCTACTTAGTTTTCTAACAAGTCCTTTAATTGACTTATCTATTTACATTTATCAGTTCATGTCTTCATTATTCTGTTGCATTATTTATAACGAAAAAACAGTCAGTTAGGAAAGATCTACCACAAAATATAACGTGACTCATTCATTTCTGGCCTTTTTTTTTTTTTTTTTTTTTTTTTTTATAGTTTTATCGATTTGAGAACCAGTAGACTGATTTCGGAGTATGGATTTTAATAAAAGGAACGGTTATATCAAAATTCGTGTAGATGATGCACGAGTTTACACAAAAAAGTAGTAAGTGGCGAACAGATTTATATTTACCAATCAATTTTACATGAATCGCTGCCAGAAACCGTGGCAGATGAGCCGGTCTAAAAAACCAAAACGGCGACCGTGACGAACCTTGTTTTTATTATAGTACTTGGAATAATCTTATGGTAAAAAGAAATATTTCTAACGTCAGGTGCCTGTTTTCGTTATCTATATACAAATTTTAACTTTGTTCGGTAATTCAGCAGATCACAATATTTAAATCTAATAATTTAAATAATCTAAGTAGATATTGTTCTTTTAATTTTCCCGCTAAGTTGTAGATTTTTTTAATTTTCCCCGTGGGGTCTTATTTTACGTAAGATATACCGTTGAGTCTATTTTCTAAAATTAAGAAGTACCGGCCGGGATTCAGTAAATATTTTAGACAAAGTATCAGGCAAAGACCCGAATTTTAACATAGATTGAAACCAATTCAAACTTTATATTTTTTAAGCATATTCAAAGAAAACGTGGACATTTACAAATTCAAACTTACAAGACCCTGTCTCTCAGTACTCTCAGTACTTTGATTGAATTTGCAACTGGGTATCAGCGGACAAAAAAAAATCCCTGGTTTGAATGAGCATTGAAACCTTCACGAAATCGTGAACTTAATAGCTAATAGGGCCACAATGTACATGCACGTGCGGGCCGTGTACATCGTAGAGATAAACAATCCCTTTAGCAGTTTATATTTACCAATTATTGATTCTTTGATATCAAATGTCAGCCTGATCGTCATTAAAAGGTTTTATAATAATCCGGTTATCTTTTAGAACATTTATTTTTCACCATGTATTGATTTTTCTGTTTTATAACATTACTGGCACGCACCACTAAATAAAGTAAACAATATTAGTAAATAACTTAATATATCATAGGAACAACGGGCTATGAATGTGTGACCAAAGATGAAATAGAGGACATAACAAAAACACAAGGTACAAATGAACATAAACATTATTATCTAAGCTGGCCCATATGAAATAAACGATTATCATACCTTATGAGTTTTTTTCTCTTTTTTCACAGAATCAACCAGCATTAAAAATGAAAACAAAGATAAAATACAATGCACAAACCGAAAACCAGAACCAAAAACCAATTCAGGTCGGAATGTAGTTATTTTTGTTGGATCTGTAATAAGTTTTATATTAATACTAGCAATTATTTACGTTTATGCAGATATTGCTGAAATCGAAAATAGAAGAACAGAATGAAATGAAACTGTATTGCTGTTAATGTGCATTAAAAAATTTTGAAACTTTTGATTTTAATAATTCAGAGTATTTAGATGATTTATGTATTATTTAGTTGAATAACGGTAAAGGTTTTGAAGTAAATTGGTTTTTTAATAAGAAAGTATGTACAATTTACTACCGGCCACAACTGACGGTAGGTTATAAAGTATAGAATCAAAAAGTAGTTGTGCATTACTGCGGAGCTATAATGAAAGTCTTACCAGACGCTTTGTTTACGCAATGCAGCAAGTGTGTGTGGTTATACGAGGCCTAATATATATGAAATTTGTTTAAGTTAAATCTATTTGTGAAATGAGTAGCTTTATATTTCTTTTTATATCAGTCATTTTCAAAAAAAAAATCCAAAACAAAAAGTACACAACATTGCTTATATGTGCATGAGAACCGCAACACGCGATCTTTTTCATTTTGAATATTGTTTGTTCAGAAAAAATATTGGCTCGCAGCGGTTATTTTTACGCTTTTGTCCTTTTGGCTTGTTTCCAATTAAGGTTAGTTGGTAAATTTTTTGTAGATACTATACTGCTATGTAAAACATTTAAATATTTTACACGCATACAAATACCTAAACATTTCATAAACTTGTTTAATAAATTCGAAATGATGTTAATAATTTTAAAGTTATCTTCAATTGATGCGTAACTTAATAATTTTAATAAGATCTCTTAAAAAATCCTAAAAACTGCTGCAACAGTGATGATAATAAAAGAAAAGACTCAACTCTTTGTGTATTTTGATAAAATTGTGTAATATGTCATCGTGGAAAAAACAAAAACAGATGTAAAAGAGGTTCGAGTAATACAGCGAAGAATACGTACAATTTTCTGATGGTAAGTACTAGATTACCACCGTGACTTTGTTTGCCAGTTGTTGATAGTATCAATCTACATTAGGTTGTAGCCAAAAAAATATGAAAATATTAACTTACATTGAGATCAAACCGTTGACGCTTTATTGATATTTGTGAACTATATTTTTTAGACCCGATTAACAGATCAATCTTTTTGTCTCACTAGCTAGATACGGGTTCTGAAGGATTTTCAATTTAATCACGCAACTCAACGAAATTTTCGTGAGTAATTTGAAGATTTTTACTGTTATGCTATCTCTAAAAAATACTAGTAGTAGTATAAAAGCAAAACACTATAGGTCTTAAATAAATTTGAACAGCCCACACGCAATGGAGGTGCATGTTATGACATTTTAGCTAAAGAATGATTTATGCTGACATTTTTTACTTCCCGATTTAAAAAATAAACGTGTAAGTGAATACAAAACACCATATTATATATAATCAATTTGCAGTCAATTTGCCCTGATACACATGTTTTAGGCTATGAAAAAGAAAAGTATAATAGTGTTACATGTATAATTAGGTGGTACATTTAAAATAAAACTGAGATGTTTCTTTTGAAGTTCCCATAAAGAAATCGGAAAGTCCCAAGAGTGAAGTGGGAGAACCATCTCTGTGAAGTCTGTGGGAGTTACTATATATAGCCTCAAAAGGGATTAATAGGGAATAAGTTATTAAAGGAAGCTTAAAAATCAAGAACAAAAAACTGGTCTTTATTTATACATCTATTTTGTGATGAAAGAGGGCAAAGAAATTCATTTGAAATTATGAAGACTACATTATTGTAGATTGTAGAAGATTGGTAGCAGCAATAAATTCTAAATATTCATTGATTCACATATAGATCTATTAAAACACTAAGACACAATGACAATTATATTTAATATGCATTTGTTGACTTTGTTGCCATTGAAATAAAGTAATATTTTGATAATGAATTCAACTCAACTGAGGCTTATCCAATTCTGTTATATTCTCGTTTTTGTTTGCGATTTCGTCGCACGGCAATGGCTATACCAACAATCATGCAGACAGCAGTCGTCAAACCAACGGACAAACCTGCAATGGCGCCTTTTGACATTCCTGACTCATCGTTAAGTTTGACCACATGATTCTCGGTGAATGCCTTCATTAAAGTTTCCATTTCTTTTGGTGCCGAGTTAAGTGTTGTCCATGTTGACTCTCCTGGTGTTTTACCTTTCATTTCAGGATCAACAAGTTGAACCCAATTCTCAGAGTTATGAGAAATAATGAAATGAGCCGGCTCTCTTATACTTTCTGCTGGGACGTCAAAAAATGGTGGAATATGAACGGTTGGGAATTTTAAACCAGAGAGTTGACCAGTCCGCACGCAATACTGAATTTCACAATCCTTTTCTATTTTTGCTAAGTGGTTACTGAATCCTTTAGGACACACTTTGTTCATGTGACCATCAACCAGAGGATTGCCATGTTGACAACTGTAGAACCCGCCAAAAGGCACTCCGAATTTTCGTAGTCATCACTTATGCAAATCCTGACATTGGAAGCAATCAGCAAAGAATTAAAATACTGAGGACAAGATTTTGCTTGCGTGACAAAGTAATTGGTTCTGTCTCAATACAGTCCCCCAAACAGATATCCACTATCTTCACAACATTTGAAGAAGATCCAGCATCTGTGACATTGGTGCTGTTGCTAAGCTTTATGCGTTGTTCCTTTGTAAAGAAGAACATTTTCAAATCCGTCTGAGTGTTTGCGTAAAGCAGTATCTTCAAATTGTTCAAATACGCTTTCAATGACTTCTTCCAAAGTCCAAACATGTATAAGGTTCATGGGTCTAGTTAAACCCGTCAGTCTCTAGTATCACACTTCGTCATTACCCATTACAAAAATGTATGATATTTTTTTTTCATTTTGGAGAGAGCTTAACATCAATGCGGAATCCACAAGACTATGTGTCTCAAAAGATGATCCTTTTCAAATAATAAGCACAATATGTAGATACCGTATAGCTGGGTTTTTTGGCGGGGATACATGTATAATTTTGGCCAATTTTGGCGATTTTTGAAAATTCACCAAAATTAAAATCACCAAATTTAAGTACTTTCTCTGTAGATTTCATTGACAAAGATGTGGGTTTTGGAGATTCTATTTTTTAATATATTTTTTAAAGTCTGTAAGCATGATAAATAGAGATAATTGTAACATGCACACAGTGTTACAGGTACAAATATACAACTACTCAAAATCAATACAAAACTAATATAAATATATAAAAGCTAAATATTACTATAAAATAGAAGTTATTTGTTTAAACACCATATCACTTTTCCTTGCTCAGGTGTGTTATTAGCCCCTGGAGTGACAGGAATATTACATGTAGCTTGTGTTGTTTTAGGAGGCGTGATCTATTATTGACTCAGGTACAGATAATTGTCTGATTAACGGTTTCTTCACTAACAATGAAATAAAAATTGATTGTTGATAAGGTAATACTTTTCCATGTATATATTGTTTTATTTTTTTATTTCTGTTGAAAATATTGAAGTGTGTGAATAATACTGACAATAAATTTTTAATGAAGGGTAAAGCATTCACCAAAATTATATCCGCCAAAATTAATGGTATACCTTGTAGGCCTAAATCCACCAAATTTATGTCCCGCCAAAAAAACCGGCTATACGGTAAGCTGTTCAAATTTTTTTTTTTTTAATTTAGTCGGTGTATACATACATGTACTATTACTTATTAGGTTAGTTACTGACTCACTACGGAAATATATTGGGTTGATCAATCTCATAGATGGCGAGGCGAAGCCGAGTCGTGTATGAGATTGATCAACCTAATATATTTCCGTAGTGAGTCAGTAACTAACCTAATAAGTGTTTTGTTTTCCCGAGGACTATCAAGCGATATATTTATTCACAAATAGCGATGATCTACGCAAAGCCATGTACAAGATACCTAACATCTCGTCCAATCTAACTCATTTAAAGTCTTCAAAATTATCAATTTCACCTTTCAAATACTGTTTAAAAATCTTTGCTTTATCCATATTTACTTACAATGTTTTGTTGCTATTCAATTTTAAACGTTATCCTCCTTTCCTCTGCAGAGATATGAGCAAATTTCGACGCTGCCATTTTGTTCTGCTCCAAACACAACAATGTGACGTCAATATTCAAAGGGCAACTTCTCTAATTTTAAAGAATTTCAAAGGGCAGATACTCCAACTACTTTAAGAACTTACGGCATGCGGTTTCTATTTTAAATAATAAATGAATAAGCGAAGCGTCAGCAAATGACGGCCATATTGCCGAATATTAATTCTCATCGAACAAATATAGAGATATATGAGGCAATCACGTGCTATGTTTAAACCCATGAAAGTGTGACATTTCAGTCCGAGGGAAAACAAATGTAATATATAAGGTTTTATATTAAAATCACAGCTTTGCTGCAATTAATAGTTTTAAAAAATGAAAACAATGCACAATGTCACTTTCTGCATTACGCTGCTGTATTCCAGTGGAATTAATTCAATAACATAATTATTATACGTATATGTCGTAGTTTTAATGCAATCTATTCCAGATCTCGCTAGCGTTGGTCTTGTTGTCAGTTGCCTATAATAGAAAAAAAATTATTTTTAAACACGTATGATTTTAAGAAAAAAATATTTATAAGTCATAAGCTAAATTAATATTTAATTATACTATTAGGGTAGAACAAAGGAGTCAAGAGCAAACTAACCAAAAGTCATCATTTCGATGCCCGGAAGCTCAAGCAGCTGGAGGAAGTATGGTCTTCTTGTTGACGACCAGCATCACTTTAGTCTGGCCAGACTTGTTTTTCATGGTCCGGAGAACTACATGTAGCAGCGGGGACTGAGACGACGGGGGTGGGTGTGATAATTGTGATGACCCTTCAGATTGTGTGCGTAGTAATGGTGGTCCCGATGGCGATGATATAACTGGAGTAAATGGCGGCGCCGAAGGTGTGGATGCCGGTGAGGTTGTCGGCGGGGCTGATACTGATGGCGGTTGTTCTTGCTGTGGCGAAACTGTGGGTGGTTCTGCCAATACGGGTGGTCCAAATGCTGTCATTGGTGATAATGATGATTGCACAGGAACCATTTGATCAGCTACAACAAAGAAGGTGTCTTTACATTTGTCTTACAACTGAGGCTTATCTATTATGACGTGAAGTATGCCCATTAAAATATACGTCATACTAAGTTTTTCAAAACAAAAACAAAAAATCCCCCCCCCCCCCAAACTAACTATGTTTTTATCGCTGCATCATACATGGTAGATATCTCAATAACTAGATGATATCCCGTGCAAGCACGGGAAATAACTCTTTACACATTAATATGATACAATGCTTAATATGTTGAACCATATATTTTTGTTCATTTTTGTATATACTGTGTCCAAAATTTTTCTTAATTGCTTTCTTTACTTATTCCTTAAAATTGAAATTAAAAACCAACTGCATGGCTGGATATTTAGAGGAGCGGACAGGGATGAAAAATCTAAACTGAAATGGATGATATATACATGTACGTGATCTTAATTTTTTTGCTGCAACAGACTGGAAAAAAAAATTACAAACTTTTTTATTTTAATTTCAAACCAGTGAGTGGTTATTTAGTGCGTTGTATCTCTAAATTTTGTTCTTTAAGTCAAATTTCACTATTATAATAATTTTTATCACTGTCCAAACTAAGAATTTAAGATAAAGGACTGTTTTGAAAAAGCATTCAACTTCCCCGTTTTAAGCATACATTATTTATTCATGTAGACGTAGAACACAATCTGTTCATTGTTTACAAATTAACGTATAAGGTTTATTACCAATCTGTCGTGGTATAATAACTTATGAAATTAAAAAAAAATGGTAGTGTTTCCATATTTATTTGCATATTTTAAACCAAAGTTGTCAGATCGAAAGTATTTGCCCGATGGTTAACTCGCCCTACACTTTCCGCCATAATGCTGATTAGTCAACCCGCGTTCTTAGGCACCCAGTTCTTTCCATCAAAACTAAAATCGCATCAAATTGTTCCATTTCATTTTTATTAACTTTTTTATTTTAGCCAAAGATGTCCGATCCAAGTATCTGTCCGCGATGCAAGATGAACTCGTCCTACACTTTTCGCCATGACATTAATTAGTCAACCCGCGTTCTTGGTTACCCCGTTCTGGAAAGTTCTATCCCAGGTCGTGCTGCGAATGATTTCTTTCCCTCAAAACTAAAATCGCGCATTCAAAAAACGAATTGTCTTATTTTATTTATTCAACATTTGTCAAATCTTAACTTCTATGTATACGCTAACTAAGTTCCCAGTTAATATTCACTCTCCGTAATCATTCAATATTATTTCATTGCAAGTATATATTTTGATGCAAATTCCCACTTACTTAGATCCGCCAAAGCGTGTCCACCACCTTACTCTAATTTTTGCCATTTCGGGCTGATTTATCGAAAATGAAAGTAGGTTTTTCATTATTTAATTTTACAATAATTACTTATCAGGTAAAATTCAGTTATAGTTAAACTTTACGGACATCATATCACAGGTGTTAAAATACCAAAGGTGTAAGCAGTTACTCTGGTTCAGGCATTTTTTAGTTTATTGGCAAAATGTCTAAAGGGGGATGTGCGACCATCTTGTACATTTGAGAAGAAAAATGTAAACATTTCTTGAACTGACTCGTTTCTGCTCAAAATTGGCCAAAACTGTTGTCAAAAGATGAAAAAGCAATAAATATGAGGTTCTACGTGTTGTTTTGTATGCAAATGGCGCATACAAGACCAGAACAATGCCTTTACAATCACTTAGAACAGCTGTAGAACTGCGCAGCTGCAGACGTATTTTGAAGATTTAAAAATCTGAAAAAATAAGCAAGGGGTTCATTTGTGTCCTCTCTACAACTATTTGTTGAGAAAAAGGTTGAATCTTGCACATTATTGTAGTAACTTTGCCTCAAAATAAGGTACCCTATTTTATAAGTCGGCATTGGATCTATTTTTAGAACATTGTCAAGAAAAATCCAGTCTATACTTAGAACCCCTGTGTCTATGGAGGCACATTGACGTTATATTTTCATGAAACAATAAATAAATGTCAATTTAAAACAATCTGTCTTGAATGTGACAGACATCTCTATGCCAGTACCAATGTTTTTTTTTCAGCATAAATTAAATTTAATTCTTTCTAGAGGAAGGGCAGGGGTCTAAAAAATTAATTGTCTTAAATAAAAAATATACACATATTTTTCAATGAAAATGTAGCTTCAATATACTCCCAAAGACACAGACAAAAATATCTCGTGCGAATTGATGGTTTTTGAGACCCATTTTATGAATAGGGTACCCTCTTTTGAGACAAAGTTACAACCTAAATAAGCAAGTTTAGACCTTTTTCTCAACAAATGGTTGTAGAGTGGACACGAATGACCTAGCTCCTTTCATATTTTTTTCAGATTTTTAAATCTTGAATTAAAGTCTAAAGCTGCGCAGTTCTAAATGATGAAAAAAGGCATTGTTCTGCTCTTGCATGAGTTATTTGCATACAAAACAACATGAAGAACCTCATACTTATTGCTGTTTTATCTTTTGACAACAGTTTGAGTCAGTTTTGGGCAGACACATGCCAGTTCAAGAAATGTTTACATTTTTATCTTCAAATGTATAAGGTGGCCGCACATTCCCCATAATTTATAAGCATAGATGTTGAAATGTTAAGACCATGGGCGTAACATAAATTGCGATACTCGAACTACACTAAGACTTTGATAAAAATATGATAAAGTAAAAGTTTTCTACTTTTAATGGATTTTTTATTTGCGAAAACAAAAACTATTTCAATATTTGTTTTTAATTTTCTGCGCAATTCAAATAATTAATATAAAGTTTAAGCATAGCTGTTCAACTTGTGCATTATAATTTTAAATAGCGAACATTATCTTCTGGTTGATATCCACACGATGTTATGATAAATTGAATTCAGCCAATAATACAATTGATTCCTCAGTGGTTGCATTTGAGTGAATTAGGGTATACATGTAGATGACAATAAAATGAATAAGTTATGCCGGGTAGTTAATTCCTCCTGTTTCCCCTGCAACACCACCCCCCATCCCGGCAAATGGATTCTTTTTCGTTGGTTATTCTCATGTTATGAAATAATGTCGTAGGGAAGTGGTATTTTCTCGCTCAAGTAATCTTTCATAGTTTCCAATTCAATATTTTATTTATTTTCGAGAATTTAGGGGATGAGTTTAACACCCAACACAAATTATCACAGTGCGGTCATACCTCCAGTGCAACGAGAAGTTTAACTCGTATAATTGAGGATGTATTTAAGGGTGAAATTGTCAGCCATTTCCCTGATTAATCACGAATAGATGTGAGCACAATGTATCGATCATTTATTATCAATGATTATATTTGTATTTGAGGCATCTGTCACACTGCGAAACAAACTTTGACATCAGGATTTCTAGCTAAGTACCAGTAAGCTATAAGTACAGAAAGGAAAAGTAATGAGGAAATGGATGGATCGAATATCAGAATACCATGCAGTATAAACAATGCAGAAATCAACAAAACTAAATTGGATCAAACCTGGAACTGTTGATGAATTCCATTTAATTAATATTTTGTAAATCTGATTGACAAACCAAAACCTTTCGTTAATGAATATGTCCTTGGTAACAGACTCCTTTCTCTGCTCTTATGGTCAAGATCCACTATTACTATTTTTCTTGTAAATTATATACTTATCCATGCGGGATGATATCTTTTTGATAAATTATGATAGATGTTTGAAATTAACGTCGTGGGTATTCAGAGTCTGTTGTAAAGAAATGAATGTGATTTTTTTTAAATACAAAACGTTATTATATACTTGTAAAGCTTTTAAATCAACATT
>WFKH01003881.1:23409982-23435829 GCA_016163765.1 Magallana hongkongensis | reverse complement strand
CCGTATTATGGCGTTTTGAACGCCATAGCTTTCAACACGCAATGAAATCAAAATATACGCGGAATGTAAATAAATGCATATATTTATTAAAAGATATTTTTAAACAAGAGCTCTCACAATTTTTATACTTTATGGCTTGTTTTAAAAGAAAATAAGTGTATCTTAGACCCCGCAACATACATGTAATAAGTTGCAATTAAAACACATGGCTTTTTTATAGAACCCCTCCCCCACACGTTTGTTATAACATAAACAGCCAATAAGAAAATATAAGATACATGTACAAGTTATAACATGCGGTTACTTGCCTATCTCCACGTATGTTACATACGTGTAGAAATTGTTCACTACAAAAACTGATAACCTTATGCACATATATGCGGGAAAAATCGCCGGTTATATTTACACCTTTGTTTGCTTAAATTCTCTATTATACTACAGGGTAAATGTTCATTTTTAGAAACAAGAACCAGGAATAAAAAAATTCAATAAATATTACTTCATCACTAAAACTGATGGCTTTATGACCATATCGCTTGTTAAATTTAGACGTACACGTACACGTTGGTTTATTTAACCTCTCTTTGACATTTAAAGGTAATCGTTCATTTTAGAGACAAGAACCAAGAAAAAGAAGAATGCTATAAAATAATACTTACTACTAATGTCAAACAACTTCATGGCAACAGGGTTTCGTATTATATAATACATGCGATGTATGAAAATACATTATAATCAAAGTCAGTTATCATTTTACAACCAATCTCAGAAATGATCATGTACTATATGTATGTGAAATATTTATGTGAATGTAATCTGTATCCCTTTTGGCCATTGGTACAAAGGTGTCGAAAACATTTACTAGTATTTCATCTGCTTTGCTGCATTATCATTGACAGTTGTACTGACTTCGATTTTTAAAATATTATGTTTTTCACATTTCTAGATAAAAATGTAACGTTCCAAGTAATTTAAAAAAACAACAACCCCATAGTCATTTGCTATAAATCCATATCTAAATTGTAGTAAGCCTGCCATTTCTGCATTCTGTATAAAAACTATAAAAATGTTCTTTTTCCTTTGGCGTTGAAATAAGCTTAACCATAAAAATTGTCTTAGTATGTATGTATGTGGATTCTGTTAAAATGTTTTATATTTAAAGTTGCTAAATTTTAGTGTATTTATTACAAAAAAACCGTGCATTGAAACCCTCATATAGACAAAATACAGCTACAAGTGCTCTGCGATCTGAACCAAACAATATAATGAACGACACTTACATGTAGCTATGAAACACAAATTAATTTTGTGCTATACTAACTCTTGATACTTTATCCGTTTATCACAAAAACCAGAATACTTCATATGCATGTGGTTATGAACTTAGGATCACTTGTGTGATACATGTAGTTATAAAAAAAAAAAACTTAAGTTTTGAAAGTGATACATTTATGCCTTCGAAGGACTGTATTTTAAATTTGAAACCAAACTTTAAAAGTATTTTAAAAATAAATATTAATTTTACGAAAGCTGTTTTTATATTTCAAATATTTAAAAATCTTGAAATAACTATAACGATTTCCTTAAATGATGTCGTAAACATTACATAACCACTTAACATTGTTTTATGTATCCTTTACACATTCACAGAATTTCCTCAATATTATTTTCATAGATATGTTAGATAAAGCAGCATAGATTAAATATGTTTGAACACACTGTCGGAGAAATCGTATATTCAAAGTATGTTTTTTGTTTTACAATTGTTATTACTTTGCTGTTGACTCTCTTACATGATTGTACAAAAGGGTATGGTTTGATTATTTGTAATTGGCATTTTGTTTTTTTTTTTCTAAATATATATCTGATTGTTTATTTTACAATTAATTTCCTTAAGCTTATCAAACTAAGATAATAATAATTACCTCACTTAGACTGGATTTCAGGGCTCTTGCAGACAGCACTTCAGAGTGCTCTCCCAATTATTACAAAGATGGGAACGATTGCAAAGGTATTACACTATTCTAAAATTAACAAGTAGTATATAGAGATGGATATTATACAAATATATATCATTTTGTAGCTAAATAATCATCAATTTGGTAGCAAACAATCTCGATTAAAATAGAGTTGTGGTATTTGACGATAATTGTTACTGAATATTAATATGCAATAGTCAACTTTACCAATAAACATGCATGCGATTGTTCATGGTTTGAAAAAAAATACTCTTTTTATAGACTATGTCATGCAAGCCATTATTTGATTAACTTTCAAAGCGTATTATATGGTTATTACTTGCCAATGTTATACTATTTAATTTAAACATAATTGCAAGTAAGATTATAACGGTTATAAAGTTTACATCGCAATATATAGAATGCTCGGCTGGTTATTACGGTGAAAACTGCTCAGAAGTATGTCCTGCACCACTTTATGGCCTTCGATGTGCCCAATTATGTGACTGTTTGTCTTGTCACCACATCTACGGCTGTTTTTCTAATTTCCCTATAGATGGTAAGATATTTTCAGTACATAGAAAATATGTAACCATTCAACTAAGGCTAGTTTTGTTCTTTTTATCAAGACTGTTTATATCTATAATATATTGATTACAATATCGACCAATACATTGTTAGTTGTTTTACAAACAATTATCATTCTCCAGACGAGTCGTTACAAATCTTACTTGATGCTTTGCATTGTATTACTAGGGTGTACAGTGTCGGAACTAATGCTATAACAACTAATATACACAATAATTAATGATCATTCATTTTCCCCAGAAACAACGAGCGATGACGATAAAACTCAGGATAAAATAGAAAGCAAAACACACGCATCAGGAAATATATTGATCTCTTCTGATAGAATTATAGTTATTTTCATAGGATCTGTATTTTGCTACATATTAATATTCGTAATAATTCGAGAAATGTGCTTGAAGTGTTACCGATTTCCCCAACCTATTGGCATACGGACTGCTGATGATGTTTATGCAGATAATGCTGAAATATAGAAAATACATGTCTATGAGCAGAATGAAATAAAACTCCAGTGTTGTTCAGGAGCTTTCAAATGATTCAAAACAATTGAATTAAATAACGTATAATAACAAATTTTGAATTGATATTTTATTATTAAAACTAACTATTTCATGAAATAAAATGAATTTGCTATTAAATCTGTATTAATTTATGATTTGATGCAGATATTTTGATTTTTTCATCTACACTTCGAATATCATAACTACTAGCATTGGTCATTATTAAATATTCGTCATTATCATCATCACATCATCACATCATCATCATCATCATCATCAACATCATCATCATTTTTTACACCCCGTAGTGTGTAGGACAGCATCAAATCTCCACTGTTGCCTATCCTGGGCCAGCCAGGTTAATGATCTTAAGGAATGGTGCTTTACTTTCATCTCAGTTTCAGCTGTTCTTCTCCATGATGTTCTTGGCCGCCCTCTCTCTCTCTCTCTCTTGCCCTCTGGGGTCGACTGCGGTGCTGTTCTGGTTCTTTTCGAAGGACATGTCTTTTCCATATCCATCGGCGTATGTAATGATGATAAATATGTCCTCTTGATGGCATCTGTTTAGCAGATTTTTATTCGTAATCTTCTCAAGCCAGAATATTCTTAGTATTTGCCGGAGAACCACATGTTTCAAACTAGAGGGCGACACAAAGGAGGACATTCACAGCAGACTGGGGAAGGCCAAGAGTGTATTTAGAGAAATGAACAACATCTTGAGGTCTGCACAGTAAAGCATCAACACCAAGCTGAAGCTGTACCAGAGCTGTGTGATATCTACTTTCTTTTATGTATCTGAATGCTGGAGAATGATAAAGACGGATCTTAGCAACTTACGAGCGTACCACACAATGCGTTTTCGGCGAACGTCATTAAATGATCGAATAGATATTCATTAAAATTCTAAAACGAAACTTACTAGGCAACAAGGATAGTGAAAAAAGGAGAACCTTCAATTCGACGAGAATTTTTTTTTTAAATGTCCGTCAAATTTTGTTAGAAATTCTGCAAGACGTTGTCGCACTTTCTCCGGGAAAGAACATAACTAGTACTAAATAGAAGAATAAGTACAATTGACAGAAGTAATTAACAAAACGTGTACGTCTATGGGTAAGTGTAAAGCTGGTACAAGTATGTTTAGAAGTATTGGAACCAGAATATGTGTTTATTTTAATCAACTGAACGTGTACGCATATGTGTAAAACAATTTGATTCAACATTTTCAACGTGTTTAGTTTACTTCCACTGTTAATGAAATAATTATATGAATTTGATGAAATCAGGGGAACAGTCGTTTTAAATTTATCCTCTAGTTTACTTTTAACTTTCTCTAAAATACCCTTATATTCTTTATCTTGAGTTTAAAAAGCTACAAACCTAAAGCTCCCTGTACTTTTGATTTTACAGATTTTGTATAATTTGTTGAATTACGCGGAATAAGAAATAACAACGCAATTATGACGT
Source organism: Magallana hongkongensis (assembly GCA_016163765.1). Classification (NCBI taxonomy): domain Eukaryota; kingdom Metazoa; phylum Mollusca; class Bivalvia; order Ostreida; family Ostreidae; genus Magallana; species Magallana hongkongensis. The sequence continues at coordinate 23,431,319 of WFKH01003881.1, read as the reverse complement.
AATACCCAAATAAAATGGATATTCCTAATTAAAAGTACTCGAACACAAACACGTTCAAATGCTTAACCTAGCTTATGTGTATTTTGCTGCTGGTTAGTTTCGATTTACTGTAATAACAGTTGTTAATTTTATCGAGCCAAATAGTGTTTTATTAGAGAACCAGATAAAATAAAGTATTGTGTTGTTCTAAAAATCATAAATAAAAAAAAACCCTGTTGAACTTGCATTTGATACAATATAATTTCAATTTGTAAATTATTGTATAAATGATTGAAAGCAAAATATTATATTAACATGTAATTATGTCTGTCAGTTTATTAATGTAACTTCTTGAGTTGCTGTAGGTTTGAAATTACTTTTAATAAAAAAAAATAAAATTTCATAATGCTTTATCTTAACATTGAACAATTGTTTTAAGTATTAGTGGTCCGAAGTTGATAAAGTCATTGAAGGCTTCATGTTAAGAGCATTTGAATATTCATAAAAGATCCAAAATGATGCTAAGATAAGCAACTTCAATGATAACAAACGAACACCTTTTTACCTCGTTGTCCAGAGGTTCCGTTGAGTTTTGTTGAAAAAAATTGAAAGAAGTCGTCAGAAGGGGTTGCAATACTACGGTAAAGAATATGTACATTTTGTTACATATTTTGTACTTTAAGTGTATTTTATTTTCTCCTGTTCCATTTGCATATTTATATGATACATGTATATGTATTGTATAAACATGAATACTGCTGGGCTGTAAAGCCTAAAGTGAATAAAAGTGAATGAATAAGAATGAGTTACTGGTAAGGGTGATAGTCGTGACATAAGTTGTTGATTGTACTAAACTGCATTGTGTTTTATAATAAATTAAGTGACATATGTTTGCTAGCAAGGAAGTCCAAACGCTGATATGTGATTGCTATTTTGGATTAAGTTTGTATGCATGTATTGTTAGTTGCGACTTTAAATAGCTAAAAATAACAACAGTAACAAAACAAAGTGACCACAGCTTTCTTTATAGTTTTGTATTTTTCAATTTTAATTAGCATATTAAATTTGTCATTCGATACATGCGCTCAAATGCGGACATAAAAAAATATTGGATTAAACAGGACAAACCCCATACATTTCCCTAAAATCCGTATTCCATGTCCGGTTTAAATTTTAACAATTATCTATCGCTCGTGAATTCTCCCAATTTGAAACAATTTTTCTACACAAACCATTCCGACAAACAGATTGAAGATAGCATGCTTGTTGTGTAAGAATTCGATATGTCCGATTTACCAGCTTCTAGTTAGTGTACAACAGTACTTAGAAACAATTTGGAATTTAAAAATATGATTCGTTTTACCGATATATATCTGAATCTTATATTTTAAACTATTGAATAACATATTGAACATTTTTTCCAAAATAATCAGTTCTGAGTAAAATACACAAGATTACAAACTTCAAGTCTTAAAATACCAATAACCATCTTTGAAAGACTTCGTAAAAATCGTATAACCACTTTACATCTTTAATACATTTATCCATTTAATTTCCTCAATGCTATTTATAATTATGAGTTATAACCATGTTCCTATTTATCGAGCTATAACACAATCACTCTGCAAATGTATCAACACACTTTAAAGGAAATATGTACTCAACATCTCTTTTTCAATTTACGACTGCAATTTCATTGCTGTTGACACTTTACATTAATTACTACAACAAAAGGTATGTTTATTTATGTTTGCATTTCATTATAATTTATTTTAATTATTCCTTCATGTTGTTTTTTAAGAAATAATGTATGAATTCAGATAATAATATCACTGGGAATGGATTTCAGGGCTTCTGCAGACAGCGATTCACGATGTCTGACCAATTATTACAGAGACGGTGGCGATTGCAAAGGTATTGTACATTTTCTATTTAGAAGTTACAGGTAGTTGATCAGACAGCAAGTAAACTTTTATCCTCGTGAAGCCGAGTTGTCATCAACGTTAACAGAACAATGAAATGAAACATGATAATCTACTTCATGGTATGACTCGGTAAAGTTCTGATTTTTTATCTTTGAGATGCTAGGATACTATTAATATATTGTGTGTGGATGAAAACAAAAATACACACAGACAAATAAATCTGATGTTGTTTTTTTTATGAAACTATCCTCGTTTTCTTTATATATGCTGTTTGTTTAAACTGTTTTGAAGTTTTATGCTAATTCTCTTCGTTATGTAATGATTAATATTTCGAGGAAAAGCCGACAGGAAAGTATACCGTTAAGTTGATAGTTGTCAAATTCATAGAACTGATTCCATGTTATCAGAACTACGGCTCCATCGATAGCTATGTCAGAGTGCTGAAAAAGAAATTTTAAGTTTACCTAACTGCTTCTTATAGATTGATTTTTACAAATCTCAAGCTTACGAGTAATTGCACTTTATATTGGCAGTCGTTCTATTGAAAGAAAATTTAGAATATATTTAGTGTTTTACAGTAATATAGGCGCTATAAAGGCCTTTGGAAAGGCGCTATAAAGCCTTTATTTGTGTTTCAATGCATTTTAACCGTTTCAATGCCGTTCAATTTCATGAATGATACTTTTAGGCTTTATATAATTTATTTTAAAACGAATGAAGAGATACTGTTTCAATTTTTAGAGTGTCCAGTTGGTTATTTTGGTGACAACTGCACAAATATATGTCCTTCGTCATACTATGGCCGCCTGTGTGTCTACAAATGCGAATGCTTACCTTGCCATTATATCTACGGTTGTGTTTCTACTACCTTTATACACGAAGCAGGTTAGTAACTCCAAGTGCATGTGAAAATGAATGAATGATTTTCTCCCAAAATGGTGTAACCTAACTGTTGTGTTTCTACTACCCTTATACATGTGGCAGGTAAGTAACTTCTAGTTCATGTAAAAATGAACGAATGAATGATTTTCTCCCAAAATGTTGAAACTTAAACCTAGTTAAACCTTAAAATATGGTAAGGATAAAATCTCTTCCTTGGTTATGAAATTTGTCTGCTAAACAAGATATCGAAGATATAAATATTATCATAGTTTTCAAAAGTGTTATATCGTCATCCTCTTCTATTCAACAATAAAATAAAAGGATATTTTCCTATGATATCGAGTTTCTACGGAAGCTCATTAAGGCCAGTTCAATAATAAAAAAAAACTATTGCGTTTAATCGCAATAATTATTGCGTTTTAACGCAATCTTTTTCGTTAAATCGCAATGTGTTTTGCGTTTAAACGCAAAAGATTGCGTTAAAACGCAAAACACATTGCGATTAAACGCAAAGATGATTGCGTTTAAACGTAATCTTTTGCGTTTAAACGCAAAGTTTAGCGTTTAATCGCAAAAGTATTGCGTTTTATCGCAAAAATCATTGCGTTTAATCGCAAAATCTATTGCGTTTAATCACAAAACTGTTTTTGCGTTTAAACGCAAATGTTTTTGCGATTAAACGCAATAGGTTTTGCAATTTAACGCAATACTTTTGCGTTTAAACGCAAAGATTATTGTTTTAAAACGCAATATATTTGCGATTAAACGCAATAAATATTGCATTTAAACGCCATGTTATTTGTTTATGTACATTTTCATTAGTGCCGAACACTTTAGTTGGTTATGGCAATGGACACGGACACTCTTATTCACTTCTATTTCTCACCCGGATTAACTTTTAATGAAATAGTAAGTTGCTTAGCTTTACAGCATCAGGTACTTCTTAGCGAACGTACACTAAAGAGGAGGCTTGCTGCTATGAACTTATACAAGAGAAAGAATAAGTCTTCGCTAATCGGCGTTTCCGCATTCCTTTCCAAATTGATTCTTAAAGATGGCATGCAAAGTGGGTATCGGTGGATGCACCAGCGATGTTTGCTAGCCGGATACAGGGTATCTAGAGAAACAGTAGCAGGTCTCCTTTCTATTCTTGATCCAGAGGGGGTTGAATTGAGAAAACGGAAAAGACTCCGTCGCAGGGAGTATTATGCGAAGGGACCTAATTATTTGTGGCATGTCGATTCGTATGACAAAATAAAGAATTATGGGATTTGCATAAACGGTTGCATCAAAGGCTATTCGAGGAAAATTATATGGTGTGAAGTTACCAATTCGAGTAGCGATCCTCGTATGGTTGCTGGACATTTCATTTCATCGGTTAAAAAATTTCAGCATGTCCCAGAAAAGTAAGAGACGACCGTGGAACAGAGAATAAGGATATTGCAGACATGCAGAGTGTTTTAACAGCCCAGGGTACATTCGTTTATGGCGCAAGTACAGGTAACCAAAGGATAGAAGCATTTTGGCGACACTTGCGGATGGAATGCTGTCAGTTTTGGATTGAGTTCTTCGGGCACTTAAGAGATATCGGTGAATTTTCCGGAGACATCATAGATAAGAATCTTGTTCAGTTTGTGTTCATGAGTTTTGTGCAGGTACGTTTAGGGGTTTTTCTTTAGTATGAAATGGTAGTTTTTGAGATAAAGCAGCAAAATGTAACGATACTCATAATCTATTCCGCCCCTTGTCTGTCTTGTACGTTTCTATCGTGACCTTTGTAATTATGGTACTTAGAACTCCTCCCATACCATGAATTCAAACATTAATTCAGTTACCGACGTATAAATACATATATTATGTAACTTAATGAATGCCTCATTTTGGGGATCGGGGTGGAGGGGGCATTGTATTTGGATTTAGAGCTAATTAGGACAAAGTAAAGTGGAAATTAGATATATGATCATTTTTTTATCATGCGTGATAAAACATTGGTCAACGATATTGGGCCGAACGATGTGACCTCATAAATACGATTTTTTTCAAAAAATTTGTTGACATGTTTAAGCAGAAATGTACGTTTCATATACAGGTATTCTTCAGTAATCTTGCAATTGCAAGTTATTTTGTTTTCCAAACTAAAGAGAAAAAGAGAACCCGTAAATTTAAGGTATCTTGGGACTTGATTGAATTTTCGTTTTCTTTTATTCACATTTAGAATAAAATATGGAATACGCATCGAATTCGTCCTACAAAAAATGGCAACGTCCCTGCAGGCAAACCTTGTATTCTATATTGTCTACCCGAACTAGATGGGACTGAAGATTATTCAATAGAAGTTGATCAACACGTTCTTCAGATCTGCAGAAACCAGTGCCTATTTCAGAAAAACACCCCAACTGACTCTGACATGCATGATCTTATCAATCACTTGATGGAAGAGAACGGCCTTATATTGCCTGAGTCTGTGGAAGAAGCATATGATCTGTAGATTACCCTGCGTCTTATGGCAAACCAGGAATTACATATTTTGTAGACGTGTATATACATGTATAAAATGCCACTTTACAATTTGTTTAATGTTCAACATTTTGAAAAGAAACTGTTTGCTTATACTCCTTTCGATTCTGCAGTTCATTTTATCTAAATAATTATCATTGACAGAGATAGTGTTAATGCTATAGATTAAAAGATTAAATTGTGCCATTTTTAAATTTTCATTGCATATTTCAAATACAATATGTCTCGTTGTTATTGAATTCTCCGTTATATGTCACTTGCGTATTATATATCAGTTTTCAATACATGACGTTCACCTTATCGCACGCTTTGAAAATACCGTCTTTTATCTCTAATATTAAGGTTGTTACTGACATTGTACTTAAATATTTGAGGTTGTTTATTCTAAAACATTATAAGTCAACAGATTGAGAAAAATACCTATTTAAACAATAAAATGCTTTCTTTAGTGATTCAATGCGGATATGAAGATGGCGACATTGCAGAAAAAATACATTTATTTTTATTTATTTTTTTTTTTGGCAATGATCGCTACCTTCATAACCCGCATAAATCATCAAAGAAAGCATTTTGTTTATATTTACATCTTTCTTTCAACAAATTAATGAATTAATAATGAGGTTTATAACAGACTTTAAAACATAACCGCCTGACGATAATTAACTAATCTATATGCTTAAAAAATAAGTATTATTATTGGTACTTAAATAATGAGGCGTCCTATTGGTATTTATATTTAAAATTTTTCGACTTGAATACATGTTAATGACATCGCCTTTTCAAATAGATGATTTTACCAATTCAATCTAAAATGATGATATCTCCTTTTAATTTCAGTACCACCGAATTAATGGCTGAATAGATGATATCACTTATTCGAAAAGATGATATCACTTATTCAAATCGGTGATGTCACTTTATTGCAATATATACCAAAAGTTCCTGCCTTTGTGTTATGCTTTTTTATATCACAATTTATCTACAAAAAATATTAAAGAAAAACAAAACAACAAAGCTACTGCAGTTATAACACCGTATTACACACACAGAGCCACTGTAACAGCCACAAGCGTGAACTTTGATTTCCGCTTGTGACGTTGAACTACAACCGCGTTCAGTGTTTGTGACGTCATAATAAAACTGAACCTTTCATAACAGTCTGTGTGTTACGGTATTACGGTATTATTAATGTAAATGCATGACTATAGAAAATAACGACGATCTGTTTTCAAATCCTTTCTTGATTTTTGGTTTGTTTCTTCATATAACAAAACAAATGTTGGCTTTGTTTTCGGGTAACATTGTTTACTAGTATATAAGCCCCCTTGGGACGAATATATTGCCCTCCGCTTCGCGTCGGGCAATATTTCGTCCCTCGGGGGCTAATATAATCAATGTTGCCCTCAACCCCAGTCAATATTTGAATATTATAGACCTGATGAGATTATATCGACCGAGGGCGGTCCGACGCTTAATTATTCATACAAGCTCTATAAGAATATATATTGACCGATATCAATAATTGTTTATTCCTAGTTACAAAGGCATGACTATAATACTCTTTAAAATTATAACAGTAAAATATTTGGTTCATGGTGCGTATGCGTTGAAGTTGTTATTGTGACATCAAAATGTCGCACATGCTAAACCTGTATTTTGTGAACAGTGATGTAGTGAGGTGTCTCCATTTTTAGCTCACCTGAACCGAAGGTTCAAGTGAGCTTTTCTGATCACCTGTTGTCTGTTGTCCGTCCGTCCGTCAGTCTGTAAAGTTTTCACATTTTTGACTTCTTCTCTAAAACCACTGGGCTAAATGTAACCAAACTTGGTACAAAGCATTCTTATGAGAAGGATATTCTAAATTGTTTATATAAAGGGAGTAACCCTTTTTAAAAGGGAGATAATCGCGAAACAGTGAGTATAGGGTGTGTGTCTTTAAAAATCTTCTCAAGAACCACTGCACCAGAAGTGCCAATATTTACACCAAAGCTTGTTTATATAGGGAAAATTTTAAATTGTAAACATCGTGACTCCCGGACAAAAACTGGGGCCTCAGGCAGGATTCACAGTTTAACACAGGAATACTTAGGAAAAATGTTTAAAAATCTTCTTCTCACGAACCACTGCACCAGAAATGCCAATATTTACACAAAAGCTTGTATATATAAATGATATCTATATTGTGTGATTTTATATTTGCTTTTTCCAACGAGTTGAAATGGTGTATATTTTCGCGAGGCTTGCTGAGCGAATATAACCATTTCAACGAGTTGGATAAAGCAAATATAAAATCACACAATTATAGATGTTCTATTTATCTCCTACAATTTGATTTATATTATGAAGCTTTTGAGACAGCCCCTTATATGACCGATATTTTCCCAAAGATTTCAAAACGATGATGCAACGTTGTGTTATGCGGTTATTGTGACCTTGCGGAATACAATTTAGTACGTCATTTCGGAGATAAATCTAACTGTTTTAATGTAAAGTTTCACTGAAATAAACCTTGAAATAATTTTTTAGTTCTAAATAATTTTTCTTAGAGCTTTATCACCTGATTAAATGGAAATACTGACCAGAAGACTTGAATAATTAAGTTTGTTGACATACACGAAGTTGCGAATGCTCGTTAGTTTGAATTGACTCGAACGAGTAACTGTTTTTGATGTTTTATTAAATAAACACTAGCCTAATGATTCGAAATTGAAAATATTGAAGGGATGCTTACTGGTGGTGGAATAAAAGTCTTAAGAAACATTATTTCGGTAAGTTCTTGTATATAAACACAACCAAAGCGTTCTGTTTTCATCGCGTCGTCAGAATGAACTTGATAGCTATTTATAACGTAATTTGCAGTTTTATAAACTACACAGTGGCGTCGGAAGCAAATTGATAGTGGGGGGGGGGGGGGGTAAATTTATCAAAAATCTTGACAAGCAAAAAAAAAGGTCTTTGGTTTCGGTTATGTATAACTTTGCAAAAAAAGGGGGAGGGGGCTAAGCCCCCCTCCCCCTGCTATGACACCCCCTTCCCACGGTTCCGACGCCATACGCCTATGCGACACAGTTATGAGGTTATGTCCTTCATATTTGTAATTTAAATCTTTGAAAAAATCATTTTATATCAGTTTTTGGTAGTAGATATAGTTATGTTGAAAGTACTATAGCAAATCTTCGAAAATAGGTCCTTGAAGCGAGGGACTGTCTCAAAAATAGTTCGGAACGGAAGTATTTTATAAAGCATCACACGTTTGATAAAGCAAGGGTTTATCACACCGGTAGTATACACCACACGTATGAGATAAATAGTGAAGATTCTAAATTGTAAAAATCGTGACCCTTAGACGGACCAAAACTGGGGTCCCAGGCAGGGTTCAAAGTGTAACAGAGAATACGTAGGAAAAATGTTTAAAAATCTTATTCTCGAGAATCACTGCACAAGAAGTGCCAATATTTACACAAAAGCTAGTATATATAATGAAAATATGGTGGCACCCGGACAAAAATGGGGCCCGAGGTGGTGTTCAAAGTTTAAAATACATAGAAAAAATATTTTAAAATCTTCTTCTCAAGAACTACAATGCTTTAAGTTGTGGGATTACTATGCAAGCATCCTTAAATAATGTAGATTCTAAATCAATAAAGCTGTGACCACTGGACTAAAACTGGGGCCCCAAGAGAGGTTTAAAATTTAACATAGAAATGTATGTTATGGAAAATGTTTAAAGATTTTCTTTTCGAGAACTGCAAAGCTACAGTTTGTGAGATTACTATGCAAGTATCCTAAGATAGTGTAGATTCTAAATTGTTAAAGCCAACCATAAACCACCGACCAATACAGGGTCCCAGAAAGGGGTTCAAAGTTTAAAATAGAAATAGCATATGCTACGAAATAGAATGTTATAAGGAACTGTTGTTAAGGTGAGCGATCTGGCCCATGGGCCTCTTGTTAGTACAGCAATGTTTTTAACAATTTTAAATAGAGGGTAAAGCACGACGAGGAAAGTATGAAATGCCTCACATCACGTAAGATAAACAAACGTACGGACGAAGAAAATTAATATATATTTATATATTAGTAACTTGATCCAAAGACGCGAAGCGTCAAGTTTGATCTGATGATCCGCGCCTGGCAACGAGACGTGATCCGGCTCTTTGGATCCAATTACTGTTATAATGATAGATTTATTATATACCCATGACTATTTAAAAGTTTCAATTGCAAAACTTTTTTTTAAAATCAACTGTATGACATTCACTGACGTAACAAAGCTATTTTGAAACGAACTCTTTTAAAACGCGCTAAAAGACAGACGTTATTTAATGCGTACTACGTCATCATTTTCAAAGAGTGGTGATACGGAATCGGAAACCCCCAGTGTGGTGATCATCACACTCTGTAAAATTTACAGTATTAAGAAGGGCAAATTGATGGGTATATAATAAATTTTCAATCCGTGGAAACGAATGTTTATAGTCTACGTTAATGAAACAGATGAATATAACAATGCCTTTTATTTGTGTCATAATGTAAAAAATGAAAAACATTAAACGAATGTTCTAACAAAATGAACCAAAAACAAAAAAAACCAGTTGTACATGAATTAAGGGCCAGTTCACAAAAATAATCAAAATCAAAAATGTTTACATTTTTTTTCGAATACAGTATAACAAATTCACACAATATTCATCCTCAATACTTTAGTGTCAAGGACATTTTCCAAGTGTTCCCTCAATAGGAGAAAGTTATCGTACATTCTGGACAGCTCCAACACGCACCCACATGTATGAGCCACTGGACAGAGTGAAAAATCAGACATGGGGGGAGTGATTCGTACAGTGATTTTCTTTCCGATGACGATGTCAACGCAAAAGCATGACCAATTTTTCAGTCGTACACGTCTTCACATATCGTTTAAGAGCTTCAGCTGTTGCCTTCTCTGCCTTCGACATGTCCTCTTGGAAAACGAGGAAATTCAGAATTTTTCCTGGTGGTGACTATACTTTGTTTATACTTGTCTTCCAGTTTACCTATCAGAGGCTTCAAATGACAACTTAAAATGGGAAACCAGCAGAGGGTGACAAAAGACGGCTTTTGGATAAGTTCATGGTGTGCCAACTCAACCACAAGCTTTCTAAGATTGTCTTTGGAGGGATACACTCTAAGATTAAAATTCGAAAAAGCGTCAAGAAGTTCATTTTCATCTACACTATCAAAATCGTCCAGAGCATCTTTGATCAGACCTCTATCCATTTCGGGTAAAAATCCCAAAAATGACTCTAGAAGCTCTTCATTCGACGGGGTCGTATCAGAAATACACTTTTCGAGAAAGATCCGGGAAATTTGCACTGGAAGGTATTTTTCTTGCTTAAAGCACAAGACAAGGGTTTTTGCCACTGCTTCCCATTCTTCCTGTTTCATAATGTGAACTGTCGTGGGAATCTTTACATCTTTACATATATGCTTTAAATAAAAAGTTTCCCAAAATTTAGACATGGCATCCCGGAAAACGCCCCCAGAATCCTCCCCTTTCTCTGTTAGGATACTTACTTCCAATGTGTCTGTTCTCAGATTCATTTCCTCCTTGAAGAAAAAATTCATGACGTCAGAGAATGCGGTACCTCTTCTGATTACAAGATTTTTCACACAAGCATTTGCAGGTAATGTTTCATTTAGGGTTTCAGAAATCTGAGGGGGTCCGAATACTATCTCTGGGTCATAAATGTAGTTCTGGATATCGAGTAAAACACTACCTGCAGGTACATTAGAAAGATTGACAACATCTCCAGAGAATGCGTTTGCTAGGGACAGAGTTGATGCCAATGTTGCAGCTGCTAAATTATCTTCAGTGGTATGATCCGGCATGTTGGAAGGACCCATGCAGTTAACGGAAATATTCAGTGGATCTTCGGAGCTGACTGTTGCGATTTCTGGAACCACTTCAACGTGAACATCAGTAAGCTGTGGATCGGGAAGTTCCTCTCCTCCTGAAGAATGTGGGTCATCTACTGCAGATTCGCCCCATCTCTCTGTTTCTTTGATGTCATAAGGTTTAATCGAAGGGTAGTCATCTTTGATTCTATGTACAAGTCGTTTATCGACTTATAATCTATGTCTCTTTGCGAAAGTCAGCCACTGAAAAGTCAAAATCTTCGATTGGTCCCATTGGGGATTTTCCTTCTGGGAAAAAAAGGGGTTTTACTTCTTCCAGAATTTCGCCTTTCTTGCACGATTTGGGGAGGTTCAGTTTTCTTGTACCACCACCTCTAGGCGTTCTTATTTGTTTACCCGCATGAATCCAACCAACTTCCACTTTACGCATACGTTTGTCTGCACTCTTATTTCCAAATCTAGACATGCGCGTTTTCTGTTGTTTTGCCGTTGAGGTAGAGGGTCTTTCATCGCTGGAACTGTTACTTTGGATTTCATTCCCTTGTATGCCCATTTCTTGACGCAGCGCTTTAAGAAGAGACGACTTTGGTTTTCTTTTTTTTGTTCTTTGTTTCCTCAAGATGTATTTTCAAATTTACCCGATCTCCGATTCTAGGTGAAAACTCTGCAATGTCCTTATCGTTCATTCTAGCAAGGACGGCCAGCGTTATCTACAAAACAATTTCGTTGGCGTTTAATCTAATCATGATTGATAAGAAAAATCATAGAAATTTACGGGTTTTATGTTTTATTATAGCATGCTTAAACTTTGTGTCCGACCATACATCAATGTACGTATTCAAATAAGCCTGAATAGGAACACACACACCACACACGTACACACACACACACACACACACACACACACACACACACACACACACAATGTCTCTGTTTCTCTCTCTCTATCTCTCTCTTTCTCTCTCTCTCTTTCTCTCTCTAATATCTATTCCCTACTTCCATATTAATACATATTTCTCTCAATTTTGGTTTCTGTTTTTACTGAATGCTTAATTATTACATGTAAAATAGTTATAAAAGCTTCGCTTTCTGATACTAAATATGAAAAGCGGTGGTGTACCATGCATCGAAACCGTGGCAATTTAAGTATTGCATGAACAATGTACGTGCAATATTTAAATGTCAAATGGGGCTAATTGTATGGTTTTAAGAATATTATAAATAAAACTCCTCTCAAATTGTAGACATCTATGTGTTCTTAGAGAAAACGACCCTGTTGGTTAAAGCAAAGAAAATATAGACTACAATCTAAACGAGAGAGAGAGAGAGAGAGAGAGAGAGAGAGAGAGAGAGAGAGAGAGAGAGAGTGAATAGAGTTTACGCCAAAACAAGAAAGATAAGTGATATACATGTAGGTACTGCAATAAAACTAAACAACTTATAAAAATTCATTTCAGGTTTTTGAAACTGAAACAAATGAACAAAGATAATGATATTACCTTGTTTCGTTCCGAAATCTCCTTTCTTCTTTTGGTTTCATATAATTCCAAATTTTAACGTTTGAATTGAAGAAAAAAAAATTTGCAAAAATCATTGCGTTTAATCGCCAAAACATTTGCGTTTAAACGCAACACCATTTTTGCGTTTAAACAAAATAATTGTTGCGTTTAAACGCAATAACCTTTGCGTTTAATCGCTAAGGTATTGCGTTTAATCGCAAAAATTATTGTGTTTAAACGCAAAAATCATTGCGTTTAAACGCAAAACCATTTTTGCGATTAAACGCAATGTGTTATGCGATTAAACGCAATAATTTTTGCGATAAAACGTAATACTTTTGCGATTAAACGCAAAAATTTGCGTTAAACGCAAAACTTTGCGTTTAATCGCAATCTAATTTGCGTTTAATCGCAATAGTTATTGCGTTTTATCGCAATCTTTGCGTTTAAACGCAAAACACATTGCGAATAAACGCAAAAGATTGCGTTAAAACGCAATAACTATTGCGATTAAACGCAATATAAATTAATTTTTCTACTGAACTGGCCTCAATGAGCTTCCGTAATTAAAAGCCTTTTAGTAATAATAATATAAATGCATTAGACATATTATACATGTTTCGTATAGAGTTTAAATTCTTATTGTTATATAAACAAGGCGCGGGCTACATTTTATGCTATTGCATAGGATTTACAATTAAAAATGTATTAAATTAGTAATGTGAAAATGAAAATGGAATTTTTTTTTCCATTTTCTCTCAATTCGTTGCCGTGCTCTTTTAGAATATTGGCTACTGATGAGATGATCTGTACCTGTCATAATGTAGAATGAAATTATACATTCTGAACATTTCGGATAAAATATCCAACAGTTCATTTTATCATGCAACAGTCAATAATGCTATAAAAAGTTCCGTATGAATTTATTTATTTATATATTACAGACACAACAAGCTCTAGCTATTCTTATGAAACCAAGGATGAAACAACGGACACAAATCAGATACCAGGTATAGGTTAACGTAAACAACAAAATACGATTAAAAAAAAATATTTGCCCATTGTATTGTGTGGGTTTATAAAATTAATAAAACTATTTCGCAGACCAAATATGGTTAATATTAATGTTTTTGTTACATATTTTCTTTTTCTTTTTTTTAATACTGTACAGAAACAACTAGATATGAACATAAAAACGAAGAAAAAACGAAATGCTCAAAGCAAACACCAGGAAATCTGAAAATATTTGGTACGATCTTAGTTATTTCCGTTGGATCTTTAGTATGTGTCATGTTAATATTGGTAATTATTCGAGAAGTATGTCTTTGCTGCCGATCCCCTCAATCTGATGGCAGACGGACAACTAGTGATGACGTTTATGCAGATATTGCTGAGTTGTAAAATGAAAGAACGTTAACAGAATGAAATGGTTGGTCAGAAACTTCCAGATTTAATTATATGCTAATAATTTGTCAAACACATTATTACTTGCTTTATATTATTTCAAAAACCATGTGAATAAATGCGTTTGTATCTATTTCTCTACAAAATTGTTTAACAAAGAATAAAAATATTCATTGTATCCTGAGCTACCAATATTAAAACCAAAGGGTGTCCAATGAAATAATGAGTTATTGGAAAACTGAAACTATCATGGAAAAAAACCCGAATTATTTCTGCCATGGTTTATACAGGCAAGTAAAAATGCATGGTGACAATAAAGACACATTTTTACAGACGTTGTTCTATATAAGATAATTTCTTATGTACTACAGAGAAGAATATGTACCTTTTGCAGCTTGTTAGTTCGAGTTAACTTTTGTTATATTTTTGCAGGTTGTCGATTATATCAAGCCACATTCTATTTTATCACAATTTAATTGACACATTTAATCTAGCAAATAAATCAAAACGTTCTCTTTGAATATATTTTGAATCGGGATTTAAATCAGCTAATCAATTGGCTCACTTTAGATCAGTCTATACGATTTTCAAATACGCCAGGCTGATAATCGTAGTACTGAGTAACTAAAAAGAAAATTACTATTTGCTATTAAAATATACATCAGATGTCAACTTAAACTGACTGACATGCTATACATTCTACGCCCTCTGTTAAGCTGGAACTACCTTTGTTTGCGAGTAACTATTTCAGCTGCTGTTCGATCAACACTTGGTGCCCTTCAGCTTTAGGCAGTAGTTATAGCCTGACCATTGCTTACCCAGTGAGTCCGGCGGCTTAAAATCACTTTTATATCAAATATTCATACCTTTGAGTACATGTCGCTTCTACAGGTGTACGTTTATGATTTTAGTAGAATTCTTATTTCATAAAAATCATATTTAAAAATGTTAAGAAAGAGGTGATCTGTTGACAATCCAACTTTCTTGAAGCAAATTGGTATTGTCAGAGCTGCTTTACTTATCCTCGCTATTTATTCCGGAATGAGGGCAAAAAACTTACTTTCCTAAACTGTACAGAACTTTTTATCTGTGAAAAAATATACCAAAATTTGTTCTCACTCTTATCAGTACCTCGAGTTATAATGTTTGCTCATGACATTTTTACATGTAGAACTCGCATGATGGATATGGGAAATCTGCTAAATTTGAAAGACACACTCTTGTGCAGTAGAATATTTCTATTTTATTTTTGAATCAAATTCCAAACTGTTTAAGGAGGCTGGATGGTCAACTAATTAACCATCAGATCTACATAAAGTTTTAAGGTGTGATTTGTTTAGCAACAAACTATATTTGTAAAGAAATAAATCCATCTATGGTGCCTTTTAAATTTTGGTATTTTCCTATATTTTCATATAGAGCTCTTCTTTTAAAAGCCATAAATACAATCTATAAATAAACTGTACATATGTCAAATAAGCGATAAAAGTTGCAGTTTGGGGATAAAAAATGAATATCTAAAAAATTCAATTTAGTTAATAACAACAAAAGCCTTTGCGGGATTCGAACTCGGGGTGTACGGATCACAAGCCCGGCACTTTATCCACTCGGCTATGGAGTAAGTCACATTTGGCCGTCGATAAAATCCTTTAAAAAAACTCAATGTCGTACGATCAAGAGTCAGCCATTTTGTGATGATGTGTTATTCCACCTTTAAAATATATATATTAAAAAATATTTTTTTATTTCAGATATTAAAATAATCTTTAATTAACAATTATCACATCTACCAAAAAATTGTGAATGTTATATAACCACTTAACAATTTTATAGTTTATCCATTTTACCCGTTTATTTCCTCAATGCTTCATATAGATATATTAGATATAACATAACCAGTTTAACTATTATTTATCAACAAACTGCTATAGAAAACATGTACCTGAGGTCTTTTCTTGGGTTTACTACTGCACTTCTATTGCTTGGGAATACATACCGAAATAATTACACTAAAAGGTACGTTTTTCTTATGTTTCCTTCGCGTTATGTTATGTTTTATCAGAATTGTATGCTTAAAAGAGTTAGACAAATAACTTGCTGTTGTAGTAAAATTAATATAATAACACTATCTTTGGAAATAGATTTCAGGACCCTTGCAGACAGTACATCACGGTGTTTGATCAATTTTCACAAGGAGGGACACCATTGCAAAGGTATAGCACTATTTTAAAATTTACAACTGTAGAACAAGGAGCACATTCGTTTTATTGTTTTTTGAAAAATGATCATCAATTTTAAAGCAGACAATCTTAATGAAATATGCCAAACTCTGTACATTGAATTACATTATGATCCGAAAAAAATGTTTTCTTTTTCAAATCCTTGAGAAACAATCTAAGGATTGTTTGTAAATGAGCAACCTCATAAAATCACACGTAAACAGCTGTTTATTATTTATCTTCTTTTTTTTTTGTTTCTCCATGTTTACGTTTTATATTTTTATTATTTTTTTTTGTAATTAAGGAGATAATTCAGAAGAAGTCCAATGCAAATAGATCATATAGATTGTGTCTAAATAAGATATATATAACTTATTTCTAAGTTATTATATATATGATCCCATTTGAACCTAAATAATGCGTTGCAAGTCACATATTTTGTCTAAAATAAACATATTTTCGTTATTCATATAAATATATCTTTGTTCTTTGTTTGTAATAAGAAGTATTCAATAAAAGTATCCTATGTAGGATATTATTTTATGAATTATCTTAGGAGATCATCTTGCTATTTTAGTTGCTGATGCTCCATTATTTTATATAAACTTGATTACAGGTTAACAGATATAAAACTTTACATTGCAATATGTAGAATGTCCTGCTAGTTATAACGGTAATAACTGCTCAGTAGTATGTACTGCATTATTTTATGGCCTTCGATTTATCCAAAGGTTTGACTGTTTGCCTTGTCATCACGTCTACGGCTGTTCTTCTACTCTCTTTATAGACGGTAAGATACTTCAGTACATGTAAAGGTAATAACCATACAGTTGAGGCTAGTTTTGTACTTTTTCATCAAGACTATTTATAATTTCATGTTTACAAAATCAACCGATAACATATTTGACTAATTATCAGTTTCCAGGTTAGTCTTTACATATCATAACTTAACAATTTGATGCTTTGCATAATGTTTTATTAGTGTTGCTCGGGAGTACATGGTCAGATCAAGTGTGGTACAAAATTAAGTAAGCGCATATACAATTTATATATATAATGTATATAAACATTTACCTTTTCTCTTATATTTTCACAGAAACAACCAGCGATGATTTTAAAACTCGGGACAAAGTAGAAGAAAAAAAAAAGCAGGCACTCGGAAACAAATCAACCACTTCTGGTAAAATTATAGTTATTTCAATAGGATCTGTATTATGCTTTGTATTACTATCTGTAATAATTCGAGAGTGGAGCTTATGTTGCCAATTTCCTCAATTTAATGACAGACAGTCATTGATGATGTTTATGCAGAAATTGCAGAAATAGACAAAGTGAGAGTAGAATGAAACCCGTTGTTGTTCAGGAACTTCCAACATGATTCAAATTATTGAACTTAATACACAGTAATAACGAATTTTGAGATGTTTTTGTATCATTAATACAAAATATTCCATGAAATTAAATGAATTTTCTATTGAATTTATATTAGTCTATGATTTGCTGTAGATATTTTCATGCAAATGAGTAATTTTACATATAAACTTAGATAATAATATTTATTATAAATTAGGTTATCCGTAGTTTTTGACGTCATTATATATTTATATAGAATTGCAAGTATTCATGAACACTTCTAAAACGAAACTAATTAGGCAACGAGGATAGCAAAAGACAAAGAGCTTTCAATATAACGAGATTTTTTAGTACAGTTTCCGTTGAATGTTGTTGATAATTCTGCAAGAATTCGCATTAACCCCGGAAAAAATCAAAATTACAAAGAAGAATAATCACAATTTACTGAAGTAAAATTTATTCCAGTGCTTTTGCGAAGAATAGAATGGCTAAGCATTTGAACCTATTCGTCTACGGATACACCTAAAGCTTGTGCAAGTATGTTTACAGGCACATGCTCCAAAAGCTGGACTTCATTTAATAAATTGCACGTGTACGCGTGCAGGCAAATCAATAATCGATATTTTCAAGTGTTCAATTTACATATACTTTTTATGGTACATTTATAATTTTATAACTTTTATAAAACGAGGTGTACAGCTGCTGTTAGAATATCCTCTCATTCACTTTCAACATTATCTGATTTACGCTTATTCTATATTTAAAGTTTATAACGCTACAAGTTTAAAGTCCTTCTTACTCGTAGAATTACACGGACTGCAGAAATTATGACGCAATGCGCATGCAATTAGGACATTCTTCTAGTCACACGTACTCGTACAAGTAAACTCTCAATTGCTTAAAATCTCTGACATGTGCATTTTGCTGCTGGTTCTAGTTGCCTTTATCAATAGTGTGTGCAAGTTGTTAACTGTATTAAGCCATATTGTGTTGTATCAATATTTAAGTGACATAACTATGTATGCTAGCAAGGTAACAATGCAGTCCACTGATATTTGTGAAGTGTGGTTGTATCTATAGATTGTAAGTCGTTAGCTCAATCAGCTTACAATATTTTTGACTCACTAGAGACGAACGATGTGAGGTTTTCAATTATTCGTATCAATGTACAACGATATTTCATTTACAAAATAAGAGAATGTTTTGTCGATTTCCACAATATTGCTGGTTGCCTTGATAAGACAAAATGCTACAGATTTTAATGAAGATAAAAAAGTTCACGCCTGAGAATTTGTATTCACTTTTTTCATTGGTAGCATTTGTTGTTTATATGAAAGTATAAGATACTGATAACAAAATACATAATTATCCCTGATACACATTTTGTTCAGATTTCTAAAAACTACAACTTTGCATCAAATTAACTGACACACCAAAATAATTGACAAATAATTTCAAAAATGAAAAAATACAATTTTTTTTTGCTTTTTTAAAAAGAATAACGAATAGTTGCAATATAATAGGCCCAATATTTAATGTATATGGACTAAAGGTTTATTTACAAACATTAAATTTGAATGAATGGCACAATGATTTAAAAGTTTATCTTTAAACTTATGATGCATTAATGATTTTTCTTTTTGTAATTTTAAAGTATAAAGTTTCTAAGAGGATGCAGGCTGAATACCTGTTTGACTAATTTATGCTTTGGAAGGACCATAATTATTACCTTTTTAGCTCACCTGAGCTGAAAGCTCAAGTGAGCTTTTTTGATCACATTTTGTCTGTAGTCCGTCTGCCTGTCCGTCTGTCCGTCTGTCTGTCTGTCCGTCTGTCTGTAAACTTTTCACATTTTCAACATCTTCTTTAAAACCACTGGGCCAATTTCAACCAAACTTGGCACAAAACACCCTTAGGCAAAGGGGATTTAAAGTTGTAAAAATTAAGGACCACACCCTTTTACAAAGGGAGATAATTAAGATTATTCAAAAATTCGTGAAAATCTTCTCAAAAACTACTAGCCAGAAAATCTGAAACATGTGTGGAAGTTTTCTCAGGTAGTGTTGATTCAATGTTGTGACAATCATGACCCTACAGGGGTAGGATGGGGCCACAATAGTGGAGGGGGTCGAATTTTTACATAGGAATATATAGAGTTAATCTTTAAAAATATTCTTCTCAGAAACAAATCAGCCAGGAAAGCTGAATCTTATGTGGAAGCATCCTCAGGTAGTGTTGATTCAAAGTTGTGAAAATCATGAGCCCCGGGGGTAGGGTGGGGCCACAATGGGGGTTGAATTTGTACAGGTAGTGTAGATTCAAAGTTGTGAAAATCATGACCCCCAAAGTTAGGGTGGGGCCACGATGGGGGGGGGGGGGGAATTATAATCTTCTTCTAATAAACCAATCAGCCAGGAAAGCTGAAACTTATGTACAAGCATCCTTGGGTAGTGTGAATTCAAAGTTGTGAAAATCGTGACCCCCGAGGGTAGGATGGGGCTACAATAGGGGGTCGAATTTTTACATAGGAATATATAGAGTGATTCTTTAAAAATCTTCTTCTCAGAAACCAATCAGCCAGGAAATCTGAAACTTATGTGGAAGCTTCTTCAGGTAGTGTAGATTCAAAGTTGTGAAAATCATGACCCCCGGGGGTAGGGTGAGGCCACAATTGGAGGTTTAATTGTTTACAAAAAAATATAAATAGAGAAAAGTCTTTAAAAATCTTCTCCTCAGAAACTGATCAGCCAGGAAATCTGAAACATGTGTGGAAGTATCCTAAGGTAGTGTACATGCGAAGTAGTGAAAATCATGACCCCCAGAGGTAGGGTGGGGGCCACAATGGGGGTTGAATGTTTACATAGGAATATATAGAGTAAATTTTAAAAAATCTTCTCAGAAACCAATCAGCCAGAAAAGCTGAAACTTATGTGAAAGCATCATCAGGTAGTGTTGATTCAAAGTTGTGAAAATCATGAATCCAGGGGGTAAGGTGGGGCCACAATAGGGGGGTCGAATTTTACATAGGAATATATAGAGTTAATCTTTAAAAATCTTCTTTTCAGAAACAAATCAGCCAGGAAAGCTGAAACTTATGTGGAAGTATTCTTAGGAAGTGTAGATTCAAAGTTGTGAAAATCATGACCCCCGAAGGTAGCGTGGGGCCACAATGGGGGGGGGAGGTGGTAAATTTCTATATAGGAATATATAGAGTAAATCTTTAAAAATCTTCTCAGACACAAATCAGCTAGGAAAGCTGAATCTCATGTGGAAGCATCCTCAGGTGGTGTAAATTCAAGGTTGTGAAAATCGTGACCCCCGAGGGTAGGGTGGGGCCACAATGGGGGGTCAAAATTTTACATAGGAATATATATAGTAATTCTTTAAAAATCTTCTTCTCAGAAACCAATCAGCCAGAATACCTGAAACTTATGTGGAAGCTTCTTCAGGTAGTGTAGATTCAAAGTTGTGAAAATCATTATCCTTGGGGGTAGGGGGGGGCCACAGGGGGGGGGGGGTCCAACTTTTACATAGGAGTATATAAATTAAAGTTTTTTAAAATCTTCTGAGAATCCAATTGGTCATAAAAGCTGAAACTTGTGTGGAAGCATCAATAGGTAGGTAAATTCAAATGTGTTCAGATCCGAGGGGATAGGATGGAGTC